>VDFB02270651.1:464524389-464541369 GCA_007258455.2 Sequoia sempervirens | reverse complement strand
ACCTACTTCTGAATTTTTTCCTGAAATTTAAGTAATACTGCATTGAAATTTTAAATTTTCACCAAATAGATTTTGTTTTTAAAAAAATAAACATAGTATTTTAGAAACTATATTCAATTTCCCACAAAATCTATTCTTACATGTTTTTGAAATAATATAGATAACTTATTCAAATTTTTACATCAAGTTGCCTAACTCTAATTGTTCTGAATTTTTATTGCCACTTAAGGGCTTGTTTGGCATACCATGATCCTGCACATACCCAAGTATTGAGTGAATCTTCAATCACCAATCCAACTAGTTGTGAAAAGAGATCTAGGTTGATTGTTTGAAAAAAGAGAGAATGTGTGCTTACTCTAGGGCTATAGAACTAGTTGTCTGTGGGGTGAGAAGGCCCAAAAAGTAAGATACATAGGCTAGTTTGTATGGACTCACAAAATAAACACAAAAGTGGCTATGGGGAAAATTCATGCCACTAGTTGGGCTTCCCGCTCAACCATGCCAAAGCTATACCCATTCGATAACTTTAACAAGGTGCCAGAAAGCCAAAGAAAATGAAAATATTGGTTTATTTATAAAATAAGAAAAATAGGATGGCACCACAAGCATGCAAGTTGTGTTATGTCAGGTGGCCAAACAAATAAGATAGCTCCACAGGCATGCAAGTTGTGTTATGCAAGGTGGCCAAATGAGAATGTTATGTGTAATATGTTCAAAGGAGTCTTGTTTAGTTTATGCAAGTTCAGTCACTTATGGAACATTGTGTCTAATGTCTCAAAGAAAGGAGCAATCAAATAATAGTAGATTCACAACTTAGGGGATGTAGTGCATCACATCAAACCACCAAGAGGAATGAAATATGTTGAGATATATCACACTTATGAAGGACATTACACCCAATGTCATCCAAAAAATAACAAAGGCATCATGTAAATGACAAGGCTTCACTACAAATGCAAATGAAATAATGGTAATGTATGCCCCCACTTTAAAAGAATCGCTACACATCATTTTGTGAGAAATTAATTGAAAGTAGAGAAGAAAATTAAATGCAAAAGGAAAACAAGACACAAGATCCAACCTAGAAAGTTTTATTCCAAGTCATATGTTTTGAGGGTAGACTACATCATGTCAAGGAAAAAAGAAAAGAAAAGAAAGGGAGTTGCCCCCTAGAAAAGAAAATACACAAAACACATAAGGGATCTATGGATTTGGGGTTAGTATGTTCATTGCTGGAATGTTTTTGTATGAAAGAGATTGAAACATTCATCATTCCCAAAATACACATAGAACTGGAAGAATGACACAAAGAGAGTGAAATCAAAGGAAAAAAAAGTCTGTTTTGAGTCAACATGGAAGAGACATTGCGGTCTCAACACTTTGCATCATCCCCAAAAGGAAAACACAAGCAAAAGACAAAAAAGAAAAGTAAAAAATATTTTGGGTCAACATGAAGGAGACATTTCAATCTCAATGCCTTGCATCATCCCTAAAAGGAAAAACACAAGAAAAGACAAAGGTGGAAAGGAAAAGAAAAAGGGGGTTTGGGTCAACATGGAAGAGACATAGGGCATCTCAACACTTTGCGTCATCCCCAAAGGAAAACAAAAATCAAAAATGAAAAAGACAATGATCATTTGGGTCAACATGGAAGAGACATAGGGCATCTCTATGCTTTGCATCATCCCCAAAGGAAAACACAGAAAAAAAATGAAAAATATAAGGAATGAAAAATAGAAGAATAGAGATACATATAGAAGAAGTGTACAAAGAGAAGGAAACATCAAATGCATGATACCAGGGAACACATACATACATGAAAAGAAAAAGTAAAATGAATAAAAGTAGTGCAAATGCAAGTCAACCATTAACTAAGTTATTGTTTTCTCAATCTTGGATGAACAAGCGGAAAAAGGAATAACAAGGTTAAGAGAAAAGAAAATGCATTACAAGTGAAAGCCTAACAATTTCTTGCCCCCCACAAAGTGTAAAGGCAAGGATGAGCCAAGATGAGTGATGGGAAAGGACCATGAAATAGTGAGAATGGGAAATTATACAACTAGAGTATGAAAGGATAATGATGTTTTAAGGGATGAGGGGAAAACAATTAGTGTCTATGAAGTGATATTTTTTCAGTATTTCATTTGAAGTTTGTCATTCTTTAGTTTGATGCTCAAGAACACGATGGTATTTGCAATATGTCATGTTGGAGTCATGAGTGCAAATAACCAACCTATTTGAAGGTGGTAGAAGAATAAGACAAGAAATTGAAGTCTTCGTTCACATTCAAGTGGAGGATGTGTAGGAAACTTTATCTTCTTCATTTTCTATGGTTTTTTATGTTTACTAGGTTCTCCTTTTTCATGAGTAGAAGCAATACTAGAATTGATAGAGATCCTAACATCCTTTTCATGAAAAGGAGAGAATTATTGTTCACGTGGAAGGAGAATGTTCATATTAGGAAGAGAATTCAAGATTATCTTGCCAACAACTAGAAGTCTCCTAGGCTAAAGAGAATATCTATCAGAATGAGAAGGATCTTGATATCCCAATCCTATTGTATGTGCATTAGTTGGTTGTTGTTCAAAGAGTTGATGGATGTCATGTTCATGTTTTATGTCACAACCTTGTTTACTTAATATATTGAATCCTCTAGCATATGTTTCTTCATGGTTGATAGGATTGTTCATGACTTTGTGCTCATAGAATGGTTGGGATTGTGGCAGTTGAGAGAAACTAGGTTCATTTGTAGGAGGAACCATAGGTCTTGTATTTACTTCAGGATGTAAATATGCAATGTGATCATGAAGTGCCACAGTGGGAAGGTCTTGTGATCTCATAGAGGGATAAAAGGTTGTATTAGATTCAAGGTTGTTAAGGAAATCATTGTACAACTTGTTCATGCTAACATCATCTTCTACAATGATGTCTACTTCATGAGGAGGAAAATCATGAGTTAAAGAAGCATGAGATTGTACAGTGTCATTAAGGTCACAACAAAAGGTGAATAGGGCATGTCTACCAATGATTTCAGGGAATGCCAAAACTTATTCAAAGAAAATGCCATGATGCAAATGAACAAAGATGCAATAAATGAAGAAAAATAGGGAATCTGTTACTAGAAACAGAATGCATAAGAATGCCAGAAACAATGCAAAATTAATGTCTAAAATATGCAGAGGGACTGATTCACCCTCAGTGGCGAATGAGTCCCAAGATGCAATTTTTTGTATTTTTCAGAATTTGAAGGATGATTTAAATGCTTTTCAGAATGTAGAAACATGCATAGAATGCAGAGTTTTAGTTTTTTCAATGAAATTGAATGCAAGAATGAAAAATAAATGAGTTTGTCACTAATGCAAAATGAAAGACCCTACAATGCAATAAAAAATCAATGTCCTAATTGAATTGTAATGCAAATGAAAACTAGGATGGAATGTATGGATGCAATCAGAATTTTAAAATTGTTCAAAAGTCAGGCTCACCAAAATGAAACATATATTTTAGGACCCAATCGAATCCCTAACTCTTATAGGGTTTTTCACCCAAAAGGAGAGAGATTAGTTCCTAAAATGTTTATGTGACATTCAAATTAGGACATATGTGATGTGATATGATGTAAATTAACTAAACCAAATGAAATTTACTAATTAAAATGATCTAAAATGAATGCAAAAGTGTAATTTAATCTATCTTTGAAAACACACTATGATATACAAACAACTATGAAATATGTAGAAATTGAAAGAACTATGCAGAAAAAAAGATACAGGGTCAAATCTTAGTGAACTTGGATATTGAGTGAGCTTTCTGGAATGTCTAAAATGCTAATAAATTTTTCTAATTTTTCACAATGGGACTCATTTTCCAAGGGTGGTGAATTAGTCCTCGTACTGTTGAAAAAGTGTTGGGAACCAATTTCTAACAGCTGGGAGTTGATTTCTGAAAAAATAAATATTTTCATATTTTAAGTGGGACTCATTCACCGAGTTGATTTCTGAAAAAATAAATATTTTCATATTTTAAGTGGGACTCATTCACCAAGGGCGGTGAATCAGTCCTCCCCAACATTTCTAGAAAATCAGAAGACAATATTGCTATTCCAAATCCTACAAAGTCTAAATATTAGATTCTCAAGGTCAACTTTGCAGAAAATGTGTTGAAAACACTCAAAATGCTTGAAAGGATGATGAATAGACTTGAAGAGACTACTTGAATTGAATTCCACTTTTTAACACCTTTAAACCTATCAAATCTTCAAAACAAAGGATACAAAGACACATGCAAAGGGGAAAGATGTTGGGGGGTTAGTGAATAGGAGTTTGTCTTGGTCAAACCCCACTTTAGTAATTAAACCCAATAGAAATGAATGAAATGCAAGGGAAATGATAAATGAATAACATGAAAGTATTATAAACTTACCACATCCTTGAATATGCAAATCTGAAGTGATGTCAATGGTTGCTCCAAAGTGGTTGAAAGTTCTTGAATTGAAGATGCAAAATGCTTGATTTTTTGAGTGAATGGGTGAATAAGTGAACTTGATGAATAGATGATTGTAGGAGATGTAAAATAAGGTTAAAATGACATATTTATAAAAATATTGTGCCTTAGTATCCATTCATACCTCATCACAGGGTGACATGAAGTTAATTTGAGTAAAATCCCGAAATAAATTTTCAAATATTTTGAATTTGGGGCCAAGGGGGACTCATTCGCCATCCTTGGTGAATGAGTCCCACCTGGGACCCAAAACCAAGTGTCGGGGAAAATGTTGTGTTTAATGTTGTTTGTTAGGATAAGACCCAAAAATACACTTAATATAAGCATATGAGTGCATAAAGAGACAAAATAAAGCATGAGAGGGGTGTAAATAGGGAAAATATGCTTAGAAAAGTGTGAAATCTTATTACAAGACTTTACAAAACTTCAAAATTGGACTTGTTAATGAATGAAAAAGGTGGTTTTTAGGTGAATTTAATTAAATAGAGTCTAGAAGAATGTAGAAATGTCTTACAACACTTCACAACACCTTCACAAGACATTGATATTTTAATTTTAGCGCCAAAATAAGCATGTTGAAGCCAAGATACATCATAAAATTAAAGCAACATAGTTCCAACACTGTGAACAAGACCTAAATGACCATGAAAATGGGATGGGTCCATTTTTTGACGGTACACATAGCAATTTGATTCATGCTCGTACTTTTGAGCTCCATGCCCAAATTCCTATTTGGTCATTCTCATTATGCGGGTTGGATCCAATTGGAAAAATTTCACCACCTTCATCTGCTTGACATATGTTTATAATCATCACAATAGACAATTTTACGAAATGGGTAGAAGCTATTCCTTGTCGATCGACAACTGTAGATGTAATATGTTGTTTCGTATTTGAACACATTATTGTTCACTTTGGACTTCCTTCCACATTAGTTTTAGATAATGGAACACCATTTAAAAATAATGATCTAAAGAAATTCTTCAACACATTTAATATCCAACATCGCTTTTCAACACCTTTCTACCCTCAATCTAATGGTCAAGTTGAAGCAACTAATAAAACTCTCAAACAAATCCTAAGAAAAATAGTTAATAAGCATAAGGATTGGCATACACAGCTAACATACACATTATGGGCTGACCATACTAGCATCATACAATAAATAGAAATAACTCCCTATAACCTTGTCTATGGTATTGAGGCAATGATTCCCTTGGAGTTATAAATCCCCACATTAAGGATTTCTCTTCAAGGGGTCATCGATGATGACACTTGCAAACAACAAAAATTGCATCAGCTTGAGATGCTTGATGAATAGTGCATTAATGCTCTTGAGCACCTCCAGGTTTATGCTAAGCAGTTGCAGCGTAATTATAGTAATCATGCCATCCCTCACATATTTAGTAAAGGTGGCTTAGTCTTGTATGAAAATCAATTGAATGTTAATGCTAATCCGATTGAAAAAAGGAAAATTTAGTCCTAATTGGGTAGGAGCCTACATAATTAACAAAAATTATGGGTTTGGTGCATACACATTAATAGAAATGGATGGTACACCTCTGAAAGACCCTATCAATGTTGTGCATTTGTGTCGATATTATGTCTAATCCCCTTGAATAGTATGAATGATAAGCAGTGTTGTTAGAGCTAATGAATTATATTCCATGAACTTTCGCATTGCTTCATTCTTGACAAGGATTTATTTGTGCGTCTAGAACACTAAAGTGATTATCTAATTCCTTTTTATTTAATTACTTTAGGTCACATGCTATTCAATTTTATCTCATGTGTTATGTTAGATTAGATCCTTATAAGCATTTAATGTTCCTTAATTAAATCATAAGTGCATTTAGTTTAACATAACACACTTCATCACAATGTTACATCTAAGAGAAACTTACATAAGTTTTATTAGATCACAAAGGGCATGTTAAATCATGGAAGCATTCATTAAATAATCTTTAAAAGGTTATTTAATCAATCACATTGACATTTAACATTCACACACAAATAATGAAACATCAAGTGCTCATATATATATATATATCAAAGTTTTTTGTACATGTCATCAATCATACAATACTACTGAGGCCTATGGCTACTAGATCCCTCAAGACCTTGTAGTCACATCTCTTTGACCAGTAGTAGTCTATTAGGAGATAGTGGTGTGCGATCATGATCATGATCCACTAAATGTACCAAAAGTAATCTCTAAGCCTCGTATCTATCCAAGGGCCTCCCGATGTGCTCCTGCTATCTGATCTCTCTCCAACAATAGCCTGGATACCTCTACTTATAGTCTCTCAAACTGTGCAGGGGTCCAAGATGACTATTCCTCAAGGGAAACATTGGCTCGATGGATGTGCCTCCTCAAACTCAAACTCTCATATGCTACCCGCAGTTTGACATATGGCTTGAACAACTTTGGGTCCTAATCCACAATGGGTGGGGGAATATAGTCTAATTCTACAAACTTCTCATCAACTGATGGGGGAACTATCTATGCAATCACCTATCAATAGAGATCCGAAAAGTCTCTCATAGATCTTGCAAGATAGAAATAATAAAATATTAGTACACATCACATATCTATATATATATACAGCTTAAGCACAAGCATGAAAGCATAACAATAAATGATATATCATCACCTATATCTTTGGTAGGCTATGAGAAATCAGCCTCATCCTATGTAGGGGGCATGAGGATGTGCTAGCCTCTCCATGACTATAGATACTAGCACCTACTAAAGTTGCTCCTCGTGATCTACTCATACGAATGGGAGAGGGATCTTCCCACTCATGACTCACTAGATCCTCATCTGCTGCCTCACCACCCTCACTCATGGACTTCTCCTCATCCTCTTCCTCATCCTTCTCCTCCTCCTCATCCTCATCTCCTCTATCCTGGCTATCATAGTCGGGATCTACACCATCATCATTATCATCATCTATCACATATGTAAATATGTCTTTAGGCCTATAGTGTGTCTCCTTGGCTCAATCCTCTACATCATTTAATTCATTTGAGAATGGTCCTGCATCACCTATGAGCTCGTCCATGTTAGTGTAGGTTTTTATTTTCCCTATGTTAGGGGTATTTCTTTTTTCCTGCACATATTATTTAAGCTTGCTTAGGTTTATTAGGTGTGGTTAATATGAGGACACGTGGTGAAATACATCAGCTACAAGTGTCATTCTCTCCCCACACATGGGTAGTTTAGTTACACATCCTTTTTTGGCTTGTTGTGCCACCTCTCATAACCACAACTTTGTTTTTACCTGATTAGTTTATGGGGTAGTTGGGTTTCTCACCCTCTTTTGGATTTATGTGCCACCTCTCTCTTGTCTTCACTTGAGGAGGTTATGCCACATGTCTTGTCATTTACCAAGTGGGTAAAACCTCCCACCTTTTATGGGTAGTAGGAGTTAATGCACCTCTTGGATGTATTTGCCCTTATTGTTCTATATATTGAGCACTCTCCTCTCACCTTCATGAACTCCATGAACTTTAGTTCAACTAGTTCAGCTAGTTTGGTGATTGTTTCGTGGGAGTATTGAGAGTATTCTACAATTTATCTTGCCTTGTCTCTATTTTTTCTCTTATTTCAGATTTCTCTTCATTCTGCTATTTTGATCTTTGATCATCTATTGAGTGAAGTTGCATGTGATCTACGATTGACATCATATTCTGGCTCGGTTCTTGCTTCTTGCAGAATCTAACATGGTATCAGAGCCATGTTGTCTGGTATAGTTCATTTTATTATCTGATTTTTTTGAGATATTTGAGACTAATATAGAGCTAATATTTTTCTCAAAAACCCAGTATGATTTTCTCCTGCATCCTTGAATGACCTAGAGAATCAGAAGAGTTTAAAGGACAAATAAAGATCTATTTAATCTGGTTTAAATATGTATGTGTTCCTGTGAGATCTGGGTGATTGCAGTTTTTTGGTAATATTGGAGGCTTTTTCAGCATTTCCAGAGTGTCCAAAAGGCTTTAGAAAGTCAAGATTGACTTTTACTTCACCAAAATCAGAGTAAATTTTTTTTCTAAATTTTTACTGGAGCCATTTTCATTTTGGCTTCAAAATTCCAGCTTTCACTCATTTATAGAAAAAACGATTTCTGGGTTTTATTCTTAGAGTCGAAAAACCATCTAGGTAGTCATTACATTTTGTAGAAAGTTGATAAATTGTGCAGAAATCAAGTCAGAAAAAAGCGTGAGTCGTTTTCACGGGCAGATTTTGCACTGTTCTTCAAAGTTGCATAACTTTTGCCTCGGGTGTCAGTTTTTCGCAAACGAGTATTTGACGGAAAGCTGAAAAGGAGCACTTTCCATTCATGAAGGTATTGATAAATAAAAAATTGACTCTTTCTATCAGATATTACAGGTTGAATCTGCTGCATTTTTTTATCTTCAGTAAGTCATTTCTTTCACTTTTGTAATCTATTTTTCAAAAAGAAAAAGGTGTAAGAAAGATATTGAAAGGTAAATCACAGCTACAAGGCTTTCTTCTTCAGATTTTATTTCAAAATTAATTTATATCAAATATTTTAATTTTGGCTATAAAGAGCCTTATAAGCTTTGTAATATGGAAAATCCTTGTAAAAGCATCATAAAGTGCCAACATTGTAATATCTGGGGGGTGTAATTTTTGATACTAGTGGAAAAGGGGGGGCTTCATTGTGTTGACTCTTGTTAGCACATATTATCTTTTAGAAACATGATTTTATGCATCATGGTTAAAACATTTTAATGGGGTTAATTGTAATCATGAATTGAGATAAAGTTCAACTATTGGGGTTTAATCATGGATATTAGTAATGAATTTCACAAATTTGTTGTAAGGCTAAATAAAGAGAACTATTTTTATTGGAAGAAAGGGATAAGAATCAATGCCTTGAGAAGGATCTACTACCCTATCTCCTAGGACCGGTTCCTGATCCTAGCAACTATGATGAGAAGAATGCATGGTTTAACAACAATGACATCCAGTCTATGGACTAATATGTCTTACTATTTCTGAGGATATTCTACATCACATAGAGCACACTAAGTGCCCTTTCACTACATGGACCATCATCCAACAGTTGTATGGAGACATTGAATCTTGATCTGAAAGTGATGCTTCCTTGGATGACCAAGCAACTACTGAGATTCATGGTGCCTCTTCTCAAGTGGAAATATTTTTATTGAATGACCAATTCATTGATATCCCTTCACCATCTACTGTTGCTACTTTAGATTCTAGAGATGCTTCTTTGAAAGTTTCCAGTGATTCTTTGCAGCAGGATATTCATTATCTTTCAGATTCAACTTTGGATGATCTCTTGACAGGTATTTCAGACTTGTTTATACAGACACATATTGCAGATTTGGGAGACACTATTGATGATATTCATCTTCTCTACAATGAAGTCAAATTTTCTTCCAATGTTGTGAGGGGTCACTTTGACCCTCTTCATTCTCTACATGATCATTCCTTACAATTTGACATGAGTGTGGATAATTTGGATCATCATTTGAAGAAGACATCTTCAGAGGAGATACTTGAGTCTTTGAATTATGCTATACATCAATCTCTAGGAGATTTTGATTTGTCATCTTTAGCAGTGTGGCCTAGAATTCCTAATTTGATTGTGGCGGCCTTCAACATCAAAATGGGGATACTTGAGTCAACTTCAGAGACTTCATTCATCTTGCACATTCTTCCTACATATTCCTTTCAGGAGTGGGGAAATAGCTTGCATACACCTTTAGTTTTGTTTCTTCCTAAGGGGAGGAACATTGTTCAACGATCGTGGACCACCTTCTACATCCAGTTTCGAGCATCTACCATTGGATATCTTTGGGGGGGATTCTTAGTCCTTTCTACTCTCTCTATTTTGGGGGGGGTATTTTATCTCTCTATTTACGAGGGGGCTATTCTCTTAAGGGGGGGCTTATTCTTTTGGGGGGGATCTCTATGTACATGGGTACCTAACATGGCTTCATTTGCCAGGACCCATATTTTCACCCACCTAAGCTATGCTTGGGTAGTTGAGTTACACATCCTTTTTTGGCTTGTTGTGCCACCTCTCATAACCACAACTTTGTTTTTACCTGATTAGTTTATGGGGTAGTTGGGTTTCTCACCCTCTTTTGGATTTATGTGCCACCTCTCTCTTGTCTTCACTTGAGGAGGTTATGCCACATGTCTTGTCATTTACCATGTAGGTAAAACCTCCCACCTTTTATGGGTAGTAGGAGTTAATGCAGCTCTTGGATGTATTTTCCCTTATTGTTCTATATATTAAGCACTCTCCTCTCACCTTCATGAACTCCATGAACTTTAGTTCAACTAGTTCAGCTAGTTCGGTGATTGTTTCGTGGGAGTATTGAGAGTATTCTACAATTTCTCTTGCCTTGTCTCTATTTTTTCTCTCATTTCAGATTTCTCTTCATTCTACTATTTTGATCTTTGATCATCTGTTGAGTGAAGTTGCATGTGATCTATGACTGACATCATATCCTGGCTTGGTTCTTGCTTCTCGCAGAATCTAACAGTCCATAGGAATCAAGGGAGTCAATCATGATACTTTCCACCACTCCTCATATTCATATGTGGCAATGACATCATCTGTATCAGAGACTGGAGGCATATCATGATCTAAATACTAGGAGTCACTATGGACAACATTCTCTATAGAGAATCATAGTGTATCACCAGGTCTCTAAGAACTCCACACTAATCTCTTGAAGAAGGGTCGTGCCCTAGGTGCTATCTACATCTTCCAAACTGTTGCATGAGCCGATCATAGTAGAAAGGGCGTACTATGTAATCATGTATTCCAATCAAAAATCTGTCAACTTGTAATCTCTTCATCTACTGAGTGTCATCTAGCCATTGAAGCACAAGATGATAAGGTCTCCAAAGGATATCATCCTCCTCCAGGTGGTCAAATTTCACTATCCAAAAGTGTAAATCGCCATAGTGCCAAAACCATTGTAGAGGATAGTTGAAGGCCCTAGGATACCCTAAGGTTGTCAGACATGAGAAGCTAGTAGGTCTAGTACAAGTGATATGCTCAAGGTACCAAAGTGTTAGAAGCATATAGTGTACCATACTATACACCTCCCGAAAGAAAAATCGGCCAAGATCATAATACAAGTGAGCTAGGATACAACGCTCCCAAGAATATACTATTTGATGCTCTACCATCCCTCATACCATGTGTACTAGTCCTCCCTCCAAGTGTGTGCCCCGCCTTTCAGGGATGAGCACTAGTGAAACTATCAACATTATAATCCATCTAACTAGTGGGGCTCGTGAGTATAGAAGCATTACTAAGTCTATTTGTGCCCTCACTCTCTCATCATGTATTGGCCCATGTAGGTAGTACTAGATGTCATATTTCATCTCATGGAATGTGCATTCCACTCAAAAGCATACTCTCTCACCCCGAATAGGAACTCAAAGTATGTGGTTCACATCCTCCATTGTGATCATCATCTCACCAGTTGACAGATGGAATGTGCATGTATCGACATACCAACACTCTGTTAACACTATCAACATCAGATCATGGTACCTCATGGGGGAATGAGGTACACCCAGTATGATCCAAAAGTTTGTAATAGCTTTGTATCCTCCAATGAAAGAGTGGGGGTTAAAACTCTATGTAGGCTAATCTTCCTAACACAAAGACACTGACATGAATGGGTGGGAACCTAACAAAAAAGAAAAAAATTGTCTTATAAGAAATCTAATCTCCTCAATTTTTACATCAATAATCATAAAAGTGTACTAAAGTTGCTCTAGTGTGATTTCCTAAAGGTCCTCTAGACACTTTAGAACCCTTTTGGGACACTTCGCAAAGAAATGGGACACTTTGCAAAAAAGTGGGACACTTCACAAACAAAAGGAACACTTTACAAAAAGGTGGGACACTTCACAAAAAAAGAGGATGCTTTGCGATTTTTTTTTCCAAGGCCCTAAATTAACCTATAAATGCATAAAAAATCATAAAACCACTATGTAACGACAAAACAAAGGAAGAAAAATCTATTTATCTTATGATGGAGTTCATCATGTGCCACTTCGTCCCACATCATGTCTAGTCTCACGGGCCTGTAATCTAGTCTGCTAGGAATCTTTCACTATTCTTCAATCACTATCAAGATACAAAAAGGTAAATGACAAAATAGTAAGAATTTACTTCAGTTTTTTACTCTTATGTAATTTGAAATTAGGGTTTTTACTACATTAGGGGTTAAGAAAGTGCATTTCAATCAAATCAACATAATGGGTGCTAGAGAGCTATGTTTTCGATCTCATTTGTTGTGTTGGAATTTTAATTCCACTCCTCAAATCATCAACCATCTATCACTATGTAGCGTGGTACTTAGAAATTCCATATGATATGACTTACCCTATTCAATGTGGCTAGATTGCTACCTTGATTCGACCTCTCAAAAAAAATTATAATAGAGGGGGGTATACATCTACCCTGGAATGTGACATCTAGATAGAGGTTTGATAAGAAGATTGTTTTTTGGATAACTAACAGATTCGTGTTTTAGGATGTGGTTCCTAACATTATGGTTTTGTAGATAACTATAGTGGGGGATTCATTCTCCCATGTCATAATTGAACTCACATGTGTATCTTATGAAACAAAGGTCATCATTTCATTCCTTTAGCTTACATATGCATGTAAAGTCATATGGGCACTAAAGTTGGGGCTAAATGTAGTGTAGAAAATTGTACACTAAAAAAAAAGGTAATTTCACACTTAATTTAGACCTATTTTGGAACCCTTGCATTAGTTACCCTTCAAAATCACCATTTATAGGCCTCTAGGACCCATTATTTTAGATTTAGGGGACCATTTCACTAAAAATCATATAAAATCAATCAAATCCTTGAAAAATCTAGAAAATCCACCTCAAAAATGTAAGGTGGGAATCATTCGCCACCTTGGGTGAATGAGTCCCCTTAGGTTGGACCCATTTACCAAGGGTAGCGAATAAGTCCCATTTTGGGGTCTTTTTCAAATTTGAGTGGGAATTCATCAATTTAATTCAAGTTTTTAATGAATTTTGGCCTTTGGGATCTGAATAATGGTCAATTAGGTGTTGATTCCTATAAAAGAAAGCTTCTAAGTCATTTTTATCAATCTTTAGGGTAAGTTCATGGATCTATGACACAATTTTGGCTCTTAAGATGCCACTTTTTTTCTTAAATCAGAAAAATTTGATTTGCACGAGAAAATGAAGATTGTTATGCTCCAAATTTTAAGATGCAACAAGAACAAAAGTTGAAGTAATCCTAGTCTAGTTTCTAAGCTACTATTTTTTTTTAAATTAATGAAGACTAAGGGTCTCAAAAAGGGGGGGAGAATAGGTCCTTTTTTTTATAAAAAAAAACAACATAACACTTGAGGGCTCCCCCCTTTTTGATTAATTTTTTTTTAGAATTTCAAAAATCCCAATAGTAAGAAATTAGCTATCACCATGTAGTTTATCCTCCTTCTTTCAGATAAATTTTTTAATGAATATATAATATTTTATGAATTTTCAAAGTGGACACATCTTGAAAAGCTGAAATTTGAGTGTGCTCCACACTATGTTTTTTGAAAACTAATCAAAAATTGAAAAAAAAATTCATCATGTGCCGAATGGAGTCTAGTTTCAAAAAATGTATTTTTTTCACGTTTCGATGAATGAGTAAAAAACTATCGTAAAACTAGCACATGTTGGTTTTTGAAAAAAAATGGAGGAATTTACTAAATCAAAATGAAAAAAGAATTCTATATTTTGATAGCTAAGAGATAGGTTAACACTATCACAATTTTTATATAACCTTACATTGAAAGATGTGCAAACGAAATAAGGACCACAGACAAAAATATGAGAAAATTTCACAAATCCTATCAATTAACACATATTTTGCATGAAAGGGTTGTCCAAACCTTTGGGTCAGATGCTTAATGCAAAATCCAACCCATTGGGTTGGTACTTCCCAATGCAACCTATTTGGTACACGCCAAATTTGGTGACTACCAAATGGGTTGCTTCATTTGGCTAGTGCCAAATTTGTAGAGCACCAAATTTGGCGCTTGCGAAATGTAATTCATGATTTTTGGAATGCATTTCTCTAAACTCTTTGATTTTCTCTTTCTCTGCTAGGGAAACTATATACATGAAATCAACATTTAAGAATAAGTTGAAATTTACATATGGACATTTACTCTCTTATACTTTAAGTTATATTTCATGTATATAGGTAGGATGTTTGAGAGTGATTTTAGATTTGTATGAGTTATAATGCAAATTCTAATTTTTGGAAGATTTTAAAAAATTTCAGACTTAGTCAAATTTCAATAATCAGCATGTCAAATTTCAGTAATTAGGAGGTAAAATTTCATCTTTCTCTCTATCTCACTCATTTTCATCTCTTATTCTCTAAACCTCTCTCTCTCTCTCACTATCTCCATCCCTTTATCTAACACTCTCCCCCTTGATCTTGAGAACTATGTCTCTACATGTCCATCTCTCTCTCCTTCCCTCTCTAATATCTATCTCCCTCCCTCCCTCCCTCCCTCCTTCCCTCTCTAAATTTCTTTATCTCCCCTCCCTCTCCTTTAATCTCTATATATTTATCTCTACTCTTTGTATGACTTCTCTCTATATCTACCTATCCCTCTCTCCCTCTCTCTCCACTCTTTCTCTCTCACTCTCTGCTTCCCTCTCTCTCCTTCCCTCTCTACTCTCTATCTCGCCTTTCTCTCTCCTTCCCTCTCTAGTTATTTCTATCTCACCTCTCTCTCCTTCCCTCCCTCCCTCTCTAATTTTCTCTATCTCCCCCTCTCTCTCTCCTTCCCTTTCTACTTCTCTCAATATCACCTCTCTTTCTCCCCCCCTCTCTCCCCCCTCTCTCTCACTTCCTTTCACCCACCTTTGCTCTCTACTTCTCTCTATCACCTTTGCTCTCTACTTCTCGCTATCTAACCTATCCCTCTATACCTATTTCTCACTCCCCCTCCTGCCCTCTCAATCTCTCCACCTTCATCCTTACCTCTCTACTTCTCTCTCCATTACAAATCTCTATCACCTATCTCACTTCTCTCTCTCCCATTCCCTCTCTACTCTCTTTCTCTCTATCTCACCTCTCTCTCCATACCTATCCCTCCCTCTCTATTATATCTCTAAACTTTCTCCCTCCCTCTCTCCTTCCCTTTATACTTCTCTTTATCTCCTCCTCCCTCTATCTACCTAGACATCTCTTTATTTTTGTTTCACCTCTCTCTCCATCCATACCTCTCCCTCTATCTCTTGTTTCATATCTATTTCTCTTTATCTCCTCCTCCCTCTCCTTACCTACCTCTCTCTATTACTCTCTCCCACCTCTCTCTCTAAATCCTTATCTCTCCCTTTATCCCGATCTCTCCATCCATCTCTCCTTCCCTCTCTACTTCTCTATATCTCCCCTCCCTCTCTCTACCTACCTCTCTCTCTCCATCCCTACCTCTCCCTCCATCTCACCTTTGATCTCTACTTCTCTCTACCTATCTATACCTCTATACCTCATTCTCTCTCCCTCTTTACCCTTAACACTTTACCATCTACCCTCTACCCTATATCAATCTCCCACTCCCTCCATCTCTCTCCCATTGAATCCCTCTATCTCTCTCCCATCTATCGTTAACCCTAAACCCTAAATCCTAAACCCTTAAACCCTCTAGGTCCTCTACCCTCTCTCTTGTTGAGATTATGGATGCATAGCCCTTGAAGCTGCAGACTTCGATGGAGGACCTTTAAGCTAGGAAAGATAATCAACCACCCAGAAAGTGTTGCAACTAGGCATGCACAATAGAGATTCTATATTGATATGATATATTGATATTGGATGTTACAAATGAAAAAGATGCCTGATTAAATAGGCAAGAGGTAAACCCTAATATGCATGAGATGTTGCCATGTGTCTTGATCTAACAACATGTGACAACATGTGAACCCTATCTAGATGATCATTAAATGAGGAGATAAGTTCTAGAAGGCAACTTATCTTCTAGAAGGAATATTATCCCACCAAACAAGGAAGGGAATATTATCCCATTTATTAAATAATTTATCTAAGAATGCAACCTAGGACTTAATTAATTAAATTCAAGACCTAAGTTAACTTATGCTAGTGTAATAATTAATTAATTACACCAACATCTCTCTCTCAAGTATCTACATCCTACCCCCTCTCCATCTCTTGGGTATCTCTCTCCCAGTCCATCTATCTCTCTCCCCTCTACCCTTAACCCTTAACCCTAAACCCTAAACACTTAAACCCTCTACCCTCTACCATTAACCCTATACACTCGATATCTCTCCCACTCCCTCTCCCTCTCTCAAGTATATCCCTCCTAACCCGTCTCCCTTTCTAAGGTCTCTCTCTCTCAGTCACTCTCTATATCTCTCTCCCCTCTACCCTTAACC
>VDFB02270651.1:464455762-464524289 GCA_007258455.2 Sequoia sempervirens | reverse complement strand
AAACATCTTGAAACTATACACATGAAATATAACTTAAAGTATAAGAAAGTAAATGTCCATATGTAAATGTCAACTTATACTTAAATGTTTATTTCATGTATATAGTTTCCTTGGTAGAGAAAGAGAAAATGAAAGAGTTTAGAAAAATGCATTCCAAAATTCATTGCAAAATTCAATCCATTTGGAGAGCACCAAATTTTGCACTTGCCAAATTTGGCACTCTCCAAATTTTGTGAGCACAATATGGCCTATTACGAGTCTTTTTAGCAATTTGACACAAAAATTGTGTCATAGATCCATGCACTTACCCTTTAAGCACTTTGAACTTTTTCAAGTATCAAGCATCCAGAATCTTAAAGCAATCTTTTACAAGAGAATTCAAGTTTCAAGAGCAAGTAAGGTTCAAGCTGTGGAGCAACATTAAATTGTTTTTTCAAGTCTTCAAGCTCACTTTCAATCAAGATCTATCATTCTCAAGGGTTGATCATGGATGCCTATGGTGAATAATGATGGATTATAGGTTGGGGGATGCAACTAGCCATCAAGCCAAGCCTAAAGAATTGTTTCCTAAGTGATTCCATCCTCCATTATCACTCTACATACAACCTAAGGAAGGTACAAGAATCATTGAGATTCATTTGGGGTGATTAGCTCGATCATCACAAGTGAATCATTCATCTCTACATGTTCATTCTTGCATCATATTCTTTCATGTTAGAATAGGATTGCATCATGTTTCAGATATCCTAGTCTTAGACACACTTGAGGATAGGATTTTCATGCATATTTCATTATCTTTATCAAGGTTTAATTAGCAAGGTAGGTGTTTCACCAAGGAAAACCTCCCATTACCAAATCAAGTTGAATTATGTTTTGCAGGTGTTTTCCATAACTTCAGATCTGGGAACCTAGAAGAATAAACAGAGCAGACCAAGAGGTGCAAATCAAAACATTGAATTTATAGAAAAATCAAATTGAATTCATTCACCAAGAGTGAAAAATGAGTCCCACTATAGGTTTTTTTCATATATCTTTGCATATTTGGATACCCATTTGGTTGAAACTTACTTTGGTACAATTTTTCAAAATTGGGACTAACTCGCCCAGAATGGTAAATGAGTCTTACCAGGCCAAGAAAGAAATAATTTTAGGATTTTAGAGCTCCATTATATCTCTCTCCAATTTCCAGGTGAACACTTTCAATTTTATAGTTTTTTGTTTAGTTTCATTTGCTTTTCTAGGTCACTTAGAGTCAGTTTTCATATCACATCATGTTTTCCAACATTTTCTTTTCCATGTTTACACTTGGTGGTGAACCCCTCATTTTTCATCATTCAATATCCTTTGCATTGAAATCACAAGGGCTTGTTCTTGAATGAAAAGAGTGTGAAGATTGACCTCTCTCCTTTTAGGTCAAAAACCCTAGAAGTGAAAGAGAGTCCTAAAAAACCAACACAATTTTCTCATAATCTTCTTGAATCATCTTCAATACTTATATAAGAAAATAAAATCAACTAATTGACCACAAGAAAGAATCAAAACAAGAGCACAGTTGACATGAATGAAAACATAGATATGTTGACATCAACGAAAACATTGGTTAGCACATACTTGCAATAGTTTCTAACTTGACTTACACTCCAAGAATCTACCTTGAATTGGCATGACTTGACTTGTACTTGAAGTCTCTAACTTGAAGTTTGCATTATAATACTTTACATGAACTAGACATGCACTACAACACTTTACATTAAGTTGCATTAGTTGACTTGATTACATTTGTACAATAAAATATTGAGGGGAAAGATTAAATTTTCTAACACTCCCCTTAGTCATGACCTGAGCATTCCTATGCATTTGATCTTGAATTGGTGACTTTGAGATTTTCTCTCAATCTTTCAACATCTTCTTTTGATAGAGAATTTTTAAATATGTCTATAAACTGATCTATTGACCCATAAGACTCTAAATATGTCATAAGTATTAACCAATTCTTTGATGAAATGATATTATGCATCAATATGTTTAATCCTTTTATGAAAGGAATGATTTGCTGCTAAATCTATTGCTCAATTATTGTTAGAAAATACTTGTATTGCTCTTCTTGTTCTTTCTTCAAATCTACTAGAATTATTCTTATCTAAATTGGTTGGCATGTTATTGATGTAGATGGCACATATTATGCTTCTATTGTAGAGAGAGTTATAATGGGTTATTTCTTAGAATCCCATGACACTCTCCTAAACCAAGGTGAAAGATATATCATGAGGTACTCTTTCTATCATCAATTATCCCTACCCAATCACTATTTTTTTAGACAATTAGCTCAAATTCATTAGATGCAGAGTATAAAATTAAATAATTTTTAGTGTCATTGACATATCTCAAGATTTTTTTATAGCTTACCAATGAGTATCCTTTTCTGAGTCAAACAACCTTAAAATAAAAATGATTCCATACATGATATCAAGTCCTAATAATGTCAGCTACATTAAACAACCAACATGTGTTTTGTAGAAAGTTAGATCTACATTGGAGGTTGAACCATTAATTTTTGGTTCTTATGTACTTCTCTAGCTCTTCTACGGTTTTTCACCTAAAAGGAGATAAATAGGACCAAAAAATGCTAAGGGTTCATTCAAATTATGTTATGTGAGATGTTTTCTAAGCTAAATGAAGTAAACTAAATGCAATTAAGTGATCTAAATGAATGAATATGAATGAATAATTAAGATTTAAACTATATTTGAAAACACACTATGATATGCAAACAATGAACTAAAAGATGAAATGATGTACAACAAAAAGAAATGAGATGAAATTGAATGCGCCTGGGAAATATTTGATAAATATGGAATGTTGTGAATGCTAACTGGAATTACTAAAATTTCATAATGGGACTGATTTTCCCAAGGTGGTGAATTAGTCCTCCTACCAGTGGAAAAGTTTCGGAAACAAGTTTTTGACTGTCGAGATCTGGAAGCTGACAAAATTCAGATTTTCAGTCCTAAGGTGGGACTCATTCACCACTAGTGGTGAATAATTCCTCTTCCAAAATTCTAAAAAAATAGGGGACTACTCTGCAACACCAGATCTGGAAATCTCTTATTTTTAGGTTGTCGTAGTCAATTCTATAGGAAACAAATAGAAAACCTTCTCCAAGCTTCAAATATTAATGAATTTACTTGAAGCACCTAGTTGACTTGTTCTCTACTTTTTAATACCAAAAATCTTGTTAAATCTGCAAACCTAGGTCTGCAAACACACATGCAAGAGGAAAAATGGTTGAGGGTTGGCAAATAGGGGTTTTCCTTGGTCAAACCCCACTTTTGGTAATCAAACCCTTAATGAAACAATGAAATGAAAGATGATGATAAACTAATAACATGCAATTTATATCAACTTACGAAACCCTTCATAATGAAAATATGAAGTAATGTCAATGGATGATCCAAAGTGCTTGAATAATGCTTGATAATATGTAAGGTGCTTGAATTCTTAGATGTGTGAATGAATACTTGAATGAATGAGGTGAAAATTGCTTATTTCTACAATCTTGTACCTTAGTTACCTATTCACAGCTCATCACAGGCTGACACCAAGTATTTTTGAATACAAACCCAAAAGGGAATTTAAAATATTTTGAATTTGGAGTCAAGGGGGACTAATTTGCCACCCATGGTGAATGGGTCCCACCTAGGACCTGAAAACAACTGTCGAGAATTAAGTTGTATTTAATGTTGTTTCTTAGGCTAACATTCAAAAATACACTTAATTAATACATATGAGGGCATAAAGAGGTCAAATAAGTCATAAGAAAGGGATAAATAGTGAAGTTGTGCCTAGAAAAGTGTGAAATATTGTTACAAGACTTTACAACACTTCAAAATAGGAATTGATGATGAATAAAAATGTGATTTTTAGGTGAATTGTAATGAATAGAGTCTATAAGAATGTAGAAATGTTTTACAACACTTCACAACACCTTCACAAGATTCCATTAGTTGAATTTTAGTACCTAAATATGCATGTTCAAGCCATGTTACAACATAAAATCAAAGAAAAATAGATCAAACATGATGAAATAAGACCTAAAAGGCCATGAAAATGACAAGGGGACACTTTTCTATGGTACATTTATCCCCCACTTTAGTGAGAGTATAAACTTGCTTCAAACTCACACTAAAGTAGCCATGAAAATTGAGACGAGGGTTTAAATATACTTACATTACTAGGATGGGATGACAACAATCAAGAGGGATGATCAAGCACCTAGGATGAAGATCCCATGGTAAACTATGCATTAGATCCATGAAAATTGAGAGAATCATATGAAGCTTTGATCGTCTATCCAACTAGTTGTGCATTAGATCTAGGTTGATTATTTGAAAAAGAGAATGTGTACTCATTTTGGGGCCACAAAACTTTTGACTATCTACAAGGTGAGAAATCCCAAAAAGGTAAGATACATATCCTAGTTGGTATGAAATCACAAACACAAAGGTGACTATGGGGAAAATTCATGCCGCTAGGCGGGCTTCCCTCTCAACCATATTAAAACTATACCTCTTGATAACTTTAACAAGGTGCCACAAGGAAAAATTTCATGAAAAAAAGGAAAGGTACCACAGTCATGCATGTTTCATTATGCAAGGTGGAAAAAAAGTGCAAAATGTAAAATGTAAAAATTTAAAATTTAAAACATGTTCAAAGGACTCTTGTTAAATTTATACAAGGCTAGTCACTTAGGGAACATTATTTCTAATGTCTCTAAGAGAGGACAAATCAAAGAATAGTATATTCACAACTTAAGGGATGCAACGTGTTACATCAAGCCACCAAGAGGAATTTAGTATGTTGAGGTAGATCACAATTATGAAGGACATCACACCTAATGTCATTCACAAAGTTACAAACGCATCACATAAATGACAAGGTTATACTAGGAACCCAAAATGCAAATGAATTATGGTAATTTATGGCCCCCACTGTAAAGGAATTTCTACACATCATTCTGTGAGAAATTACTTTAAAGTGGAGAAGGAAAGAGAATGCAAAACAGAAAAAAAGACATGAGAGCCAACTTGGAAAGCCCTATGCCAAGTCATATGTTACAAAGTTAGGTTGTTTTATGTCAAGGAAAATGAAAAAATAAAGAAAGGGAGCTGCCCCCTAGAAAATAAAGCACACCAAACACATAAGGTATCAATGGATTTGGGGTCAGTATGTTTGTTGATGCAATGTGTTTATGAAATATCTAAGAATTGTCATCATTCCCAAAAACAGATAGAACTCGAAGAATGACACAAAGAGAGAGAAAACAAAAGAAAAAGAAGGTCCATTTTGGGTCAACATGGAAGAGACATCGCAGTCTCAACACCTTGCATCATCCCCAAAAGGAAAACACATGTGAAAAGGAAATGAAAATGAAAAGTTGAAATAAAATGAAAAATCTTTTGGGTCAAGATGAAGAAGACATTTTGGTCTCAATTCCTTGCATCATCCCCAAAAGGAGAACACAAAACAAAAGAAAAAAATACAAGGACTTTTTGGCTCAAAATGGAAGAGACATAGGGAATCTCTACGCTTTGTGTCATCCTCAAAAGGAGAACACAAAAAAAAAATGAAAAAGATAAGGACCTTTTGGGTCAACATGGAAGAGATGTAGGGCTTCTCTACACTTTGCATCATCCCCAAAAGGAGAACACAAAATAAAATGAAAAAGATAAGGAACTTTTGGATCAACATGGAAGAGACATAGGGAATCTCTACGCTTTGTGTCATCCCCAAAAAGAGAACACAAAATAAAATTGAAAAAGACAATGCATGATGATTAGAAGAATAGAGGTACGGATAGAAGAAGTGTACAAAGAGAGGGAACATCAAACACATGATATAGGGGAACACAATACACACATGAAAGGAAAATAAAAAGGAAAAATAAAAAGAGAAAATAAAAAGGAAATTTAGGCAAATATAAGTCCCATCTAACAAGTCATTCACCTCCTAATCATGTTCAATGTAATGCAAGGGCGGTTGACTATCCAAAGGAATAATTGAAAGCACCAAACTAGGAGTCATACCAGGTTCTTCACTTGGTTGAGAGGATTTATCATGTAAGCGCATTGTAGATGAAAATATAGAATTTAGCTCATTATGCACTTCTTCATCTATGTTTACTATCACTGCATCATCATCATTAAGATTAATGATAATAGGAGGACGATGGGTGATTTGTAAGGATGGATGTATCAAAATTTGTGGTTGTTGGATTTGTTCATTTTGTTGTAATTGTTGCACTAGACTATCTTGTGGTAGTTTAGGAGAAGGAGGGTGGTCATCTATTATGTCTATCAAAGGTGGAGGTTGATTTTATTTATTTTCTTGTATGTGAGATTGATGAGCAAAGAGAGGATGATGATGGTTGTGTTCCCTAGCACCACGATTTTATTTAATTCAATTTTGGAGTTGTTGACTTGTAAGAGTAGTTTGAGGCATCATAGGTTCTTCTATTTAGAAAGGGGAAAGAAAAAAAGAAACTGAGGATGGATCAAGAACCTTCTCTTTTTCTTTATACACTTGTTTAATGTGAGGAGGTATGGCAATATTTGTTTCATTTTCCCTTGGTTGTTTAAATGATGGTGAGAAGTGTCTAAGGGTGGTTGGTTACGAAATTGTATGGGTTGTTCGATGTCTATCTCAGGTTGAAGCATGGTTTCATATATGATAGGAGGTGTGGAAGTGGATGGGGACATGCCACGAAGAGACAATTCAGTTATTCTTTTGGCTTCAAACTTTTGATAAGCTATGAAAAAGAAGTCCTTTTAAGGGGTGATGTGTTCCATAGGTTCAATCCAAAATGCTTCTAATGAAAAATTACCTTTAGAGGATTAGGGATTAAATCCACTATGGTGTACAGTAAATATTTGATTTCCATGTGGAAACTTCAAACACTAATGAATAGTTGATGGGACCGCTTTCATTGAACGAAGCCAAGGGTGGCCTAGCTACAAATGAAATTGGTCAGATTGTTTAATAATTGAAAATGTTACATCCAAAGTTTTAGTTCCTATTTGTAAGGGGAGTACAATCGATCCAATAATAGGTCATGCAAAACTAGTGTGTGTCTTAATCCATGTAGTTGGTTTATTATAATCATCTTGATATAACTCATGTAACACTAGAAAATCCTCTGTGATCATGTTCTCACCACAAGCGGGATCTATTAATATCCCATTAGTGGGCTTATCATAGATTCTACCAACTATGTAGAGAGGACCATTAGGAAGCTTTTGTAGTATGTCTTCAATAGAAAAAGTGATATCAAGAGATTTATTGTTTTGGACCTTATAAGAGATAACGTCCATCATAGCCACAATTTGATCAATATGACTATCTTTAGTAATAGGTGTAGGTATATCATGTTGTTCATTATTTGTATCAACAATCATTACATCAATGTTTGAAGGTTCGCTAGCCTTGACAAATGAAGTGGTGTGTTTAGGCATGGGGTTGGTGAAAATTTGTAAATTCTGGTTAGGGGGTGCAACAGACTTATTGCCTTGATCATTAACACCCATAATGAAAAAATGGCCTAAATCAATGAATTCTTTAACTAGATGTTTTAGACACTTGCATTGTTAAGTTCCATGTCTATTTTGGCAATGAAAATGACAATAAGCATTAGATTTGAAGGTGGGTGGTAATGGCTGGTTTGAACAAGTGGTATAATGGGTGCCAAAGTGAGCAGGTGTTGTTGAATTAATTCATTCATTGTATTATTGAGGGTATTGGGTAAGGGAGTAAATTTTCTTTTCAGGTCCACATAGGTATAAGTTACCACTTCTATAATAGCTACCACTTGAGTTTGAGATGGTTGGGTTGGTTGTGATTATGATGGAGGAGGCAGATTGAACTGTAAAAAGCCTCTATTTGATTTGTGAAAGTTTTGATTGTTATTGTGGTTTTGGTTGTTGTGTTCAAGTTTTTCAGCTCGGTTAGAAGTGGATTTTGAATCATGACTTGAAACTGAGTTAAGGTATTCACACAGGGTTGTGCATAAATGCATAAACAAAGGGAATTCCATCATAGTTAGCTTATCCTAAAGATTTTTGTGCAAGTTTTTGATAAACATATTTTGCAAATGTGCATCAAGAATCTTGACATCTATTTAAGCATACAAGGATTAGTATCGTGAGATAAAATCCATGTTTTTTTCATCTGTGTTTTGTTTGCATTTCATGAGGTCAACCATTGTCTTTTTAGGTGTCATGTGAACTAGAAAGTTACTTATGAAAGCATCCACAAGTTCATTGAAGGAACAAATGGAATGATTAGGAAAATTGGAAAACCACTCTAAGGTAGTATCTTTCAAGGTCCTTAGGAATAGTTTGGCTAAAAGTTTATCATCAAGGAAAAAATCACTATACAAAGTTCTATAAGCATTAACATGGTTGATAGGGTCTCCTTTACCTCTGTATTTCTCAAACTGAGGAATTTCTATCCCTTGTGGCATCGAGGTACGTAATATTTCTAAGGATAAGTGGCTGCTAGGGACATGATATGTGGGTGGAGCAGTTTGACCTTTACTAATGGTGAAAAGTTGGTGTTGCATGGAAGAAATAGTGTTAAGGAGTTGTGTAAGGATAGGGTCGGGATAAGTGTTTTGAGGTGGAAGCGAAAATGGTGATGGAGTGTAAGTGATGCTAGGGGAAGTGAAAGGTATACTAAGGGGTGTGAAGGTAGTTGAAGGGACTTGTGATGCCACATGAGAAGTAGGAATTCTAGGTGGAATTATGAAAGAAGGATCCACATGACTAACTGGGTGCATAGTTGTAGTGACTTGCGGAGTGGTATAAGTTGGTATGGATGCTATTGTTGAAGGGGAAGGAACTTGAGGTCCTCCTTGGCTTATAGGAATGTTTGTGAATTAGGTATTAGAAGAGGCATTTTTGTTGTAAATCTCAGAAATTTTCTTCATCACTTGCAAGCCATCGTCACTTTCAATCAAATGATGAAGATTATCAATGGTAGTTATGGCAGTGGTGGAAACATTTTCAAGTGACAATTCTTGTCGTAAATGTGAAAATTCTTCATGAATACTAATGACCTTGTCTTGAGGAAGAGAGTTTTTTTGTGTGTCAACATTCATTGGATGGAAAGGTGAAGGCATAGAAGTGGTATGATCACTGCCTAATGCACCATTGTCCATACTAGAAGTAGGAACTCTTGAGATCCTAAGGTTCACAATGAAAGTGCTATTGTGGGAAGCCATGATTCTAGAACTTTGTCTCACAAAATTATTATCAATGAGGCACCAAACACTCATACAAGTACCACAAAGGAGGGGGTGAAATCAAATGCAAGGTAATCTAATATTTCTAAATGCCAATAACAAAAATGTTGCTAACTGTAACAAAGAACTAACTATAGAAAACAAGAATGCAGGAAAATGCTAGAAAAATACTAGAAATATTGTTTAAAAAAGTGTAGAGGGACTAATTCACCCAAGGTGGCGAATGAGTCCCAATATGATGTTTTTTGTGTATTTTTCAAAAAAATTAAGATGATTTTAATGCCCTACAGAAAGCAATTAAGGATGTAGAATGCATATTTTCAGTTTTTACAATGAGATGTAATGCAAAAATGAAATCTAAAATGAAGTTTTCACTAATCTAATATGAAGAGTCCTAGAATACAAAAACAAAGAAATAGCCTAATTGAATGCAAATGTAATCTAGGATGTAATATGTGAATGAAAGAAGAAATGCAAAGTGTTCAAAATGTGGGTTCACCAAAATGAACTGTTGATTTTTGGTTCCTATGTGCTTCTCTAGCTCTTTTAGGGTTTTTCACCTAAATGGAGAGAGATAGGGACCAAAAATGGTAAGGGTTCATTAAAATTATGTTATGTGAGATGTTGTCTAAGATAAATGAAGTAAAATAAATGAAATTAAGTGATGTAAATGGATGAATATGAATGCAAATTTAAGATTTAAACTATGTTTGAAAACACACTATGATATGCAAACAAGGAACTAAAAGATGAAATAATGCAAAACATAAAGAAATGAGATGAAACAAAGTGTACCTGGGAAATTTTTGATGAATTTGGAATGTTGTGAATGCTTGATAGAATTACTAAAATTTCACAGTGGGACTCATTCACCCAGGGTGGTGAATTAGTCCTCCTACTGGTGAAAAAGTGTTGAAAACAAGTTTCTGACTATCGAGATCTAGAATCTGACAAAATTCAGATTTTCAGTCCAAAGGTGAGACTTATTCTCTACTAGTGGTGAATTATTCCTCTCCCAAAATTCTAAAAAAAAAGGAAACAACTCTAGAACACTAGATCTAGAAATTGATTGTCTGGTTGCCCAAGTCAATTCTATAGCAAATAGACATAAAACCTTCTCCAAACTTGAAATATGAATGAGTTGACTTAAAGAACCTAGTTGACTTGTTCTCTACTTTTCAACACCCAAAAGCTTGTTAAATCTACATACCTAGGTCTGCAAACACACATGTAAGAAGAAAAATGGTTGAGGGTTAACAAATAGGGGTTTTCCTTGGTCAAACCCCACTTTTGGTAATCAAACCCTTAATGAAACAATGAAATGAAAGAGGAGGATAAACTAATAACATGTAATTTATATTAACTTACCAAACCCTTGATAGTGCAAATCTGAAATAATGTCAATGGATGCTCCAAAGTACTTGAATAATGTTTGATAAGATGTAAGATTCTTGAATTCTTAGATGTGTGAATGAATTCTTGAATGAACAAGGAGATGTAAAATACGGTGAAAATTGCTTATTTATACAATATTGTGCTTTAGTTTCCCATTCATACCTCATCACAGGCTGACATCCAGTGTTTTTGAATAAAAACCCGAAAGGAAATTTAAAATATTTTGAATTTGGAGCCAAGAGGACTCATTCACCACCCATGGAAAATGGGGTTCACCTAGGACCTAAAAAATAGGTGTCAGGAATTAATTTGTATTTAATGTTGTTTGTCAGACTAACATTCAAAAATACACTTAATTAAGACATGAGGGCATAAAGGGGTAAAATAAGTCATAAGAAAGGGATAAATAGTGAAGTTGTGCCTAAAAAAGTGTGAAATCTTGTTACAAGTTACAAGACTTTACAACACTTCAAAATAGGACTTAATGATGAATAAAAAGGTGATTTTTAGGTGAATTGTAATGAATAGAGTCTAGAAGAATGTAGAAATGTTTTACAACACTTCACAACACCTTCACAAGACACCATTATTTGAATTGTAGTACCTAAATATGGATGTTCAAGCCATGTTGCAACATAAAATCAAAGAAAAATAGATAAAACACCATGAAATAAGACCTAAAAGGCCATGAAAATGACAAAGGGCCATTTTTCTATGGCACAGAGGTTTTATCTTCTTTGTTCAATTTTAATCCTTGAGATTAGTGTTATTATTGGCTTGAAATTTATCATTCTAAACCTCTTCAATATATTTCATCAATCCCAAATTACTTATTTCAAGCACTTTTTGGATTTCTAATTTAACCAAGGAAATGACAAATCTATTGTAAATATAAAATCATTCTTTATAAAATAATAATCTAGGGTGAAATTCTAAAGTTGTGTCCCACTTTTATAAATGAAACAACCAACACCGATCTATTTTTTTAACACGAATCACTAGAAAGTGATATATGTTTTGAATTTTAAAATAATGTCAACTAATAAAATGTAGATGTTTTAGTATATTTAATTATGTTTAAATTTTTTAAAAGATAGAATATAAACAATTTCAATTTAGTTTTTCTATACATTTGACACTACAATTTACTTGCTGATAAAATGTCAAAAAAGAAGCCTCTAAGTGTGCATTGCAGTGCTGATTTCACTTGGTTGTTATGATTTCCATTAGGGTTCAAACCCCCATTGGGCCAAACATCTCATAGGCCTTCAACCTTCTTTAGGTTTTCATTCTTATAGGATATGTGTCTTTGTTGGGATGACATGCTCACAAGCTGTGGGACTCTGTTGGGATAATGAGATCACATGTTTGAACAAGGTGATAAGACCATAGGTATTGATACCACCTAGTGGTGGTCTCAATGATAAATCCATGGAAAGAGATCCCTTGTAAGGGTCTCTCTATGTTCAGACCAAGCTAAAAACCTGAGTAACCTTCAACAAAAAAAAGTAAAAAAAGAAGTTAAGTAGGATGTCACCTTTTATATAATTGTGTTCCAAAAAAATGTATCCTTGGACATTTTTATGCTCATTTGGGCCTTTCTTATGGATTTTGGCCTAATTTTGCCTAGATTTAATGTTGTAATGTGACAAACACATTTATATAAGGTCTTGAACTCTTGTAAATCATTAAAAACCTTATAATGTCTTGCAAGGTTGTCGTGAAGTGTTGTAACACACTTTCACACTTTTCTAAGACCTTTCTATTATAATTCACCTAAATAATCTCTTTTTTTCACTTACCAAGCCTTATTTCAAAGTGTTGTAAGGAGTTGTAACTTACTCTCACTCTTTTCTAGGCTTGTCATCAATAATTTTACCCTTTCTTATGTTTAAATGGCCCCTTTATGCACTTACAGGGATTACTTAAGTGTTATTCAAAGAATAATCTCGTTAAACATCATTAAATACACTTTAATTCCTGACACCCAGTAAGATTGCCTTGGTGGGACTAAGTTGCCACATGGAGCCACTTAGTAACATCTAGCTTAAAAAATATATATGTTATAATTTTGGCAGGATATTATTCTCTAGAACTTGAGGTTGTCCTATGATGAGGTATTTTGGAGAATTAGGGCACAATAATCTATAAATAAAGTGTTTCCTCTCATTTTCAACCCCCAACAATTCATTCTTCAATCATCCAAAAATCAAAGCAATTATCAAGCATTCATCCATTGGAGCATCTACTTGCATATCTTCAAATTTCTACTTTAGGGGCTTGGTGAGTTGTAGCATTGCATGTTGTTCAATCATCATTCTCTTTATATTTCATTTCATTTTCAAGGGTTTGATTAGAAATCTAGGGTTTGACTTAGGCAAACCCCTACTCTCTAACCCTTAACCCTTTTCCCCTCTTTACATGTGTTTTTTATAGGTCTTGTATGCAAATTTTTCAAAGAGAAAGGTGTTAAAATGTGTCAACATTAGGGTGCTGGCAAGAAGTTGAGTCTACTTTTTGGCCAAAAAGTGGAATTATTTCCCCTGATTTTTAGGATTTGTCACATTTGACCTCAAAAATTTGAAGCACTTAGAGATGGAATCTTAAAAAAAGTCACTGATCATAAAATTTAGTACTCAGAATCTAGTTTCCAAATATGTAATTTATTTTAATACCCAGATGATACAAATTGATTTTCAATGGGTGCTTCTAAAAACCACTATTTAATAGTCATTTTTTATACTATACCATGCATGTGTATGTCATCCATATTTTCACCTAAATAATCATATTTTTCTAAATCCTTTTGGGAAAATATTTTTAACTCACTTAAGCACGTTTTCCATATTTTTTTGTATTTTTTTATTAAATACATTTTTTTTGGTTAATTTTTTATTGGCCATATTTGGTGTTTTTAAAAATCATGTAATGCATAAGATGACCTAAACTTATAGTTTTTATTTTATTTTTTTCAAATTGAAAATAATTTTTGAAATCGTTTTCATAAAAAAAATTCAAAAAATTTTTTCAATAAAAAAGTATTAAAATACTAAAAATACCTGATAATTCATGTTTCTGGGCCTATTTCACTAGAAAATAATTAAAAAATAGAAAAAAAAATCCAATTGAAAAAAATTACATACTTAGAATCTACACTATCCTATATATAATGGGTTTTAATTTCATAAAATAATTCTAAAAAAACCCCATCAACCATATTTACATAGTCAAATTTTTCTCTCGATATTGCCATGACCTTGTACTTGTAAGTCTAAGGCTAAGGGTTGGGTTACAATGCCTTTTCTAAGCCTAAATCCAAATGAGAAACATGAATTGTGATTTTTCAAACCTTTTGGAATGAGTACCCACTTTAAAAAGGGTACCTATTCTAAAAAATGAATGACTACTTATTTTAAAGCTGAAAAATGACACTTCCACTAGAAGTGGATTCAACTTCTTTCTCTTACCCATCATTCAAAGTCAAAAAGACCCTAAAAGAAGCTTGGAGATGACCCATAGGTTAAATTCTAGAGATTCAAATCTAGATTTCTATCAAAAGATGAAGTACAGACTGAAAGTTACAAATTACATCTTTGAGATTCCTGAAAGCTGAAGGTGGAATAAGTCACTATCATTGGTGAATTAGTCACACCGCTGGGATTGAAAAGTGTTTTCTATAGTTTTGGATACCTAGTTTCTCGAAACCTATTTTTGCAGAATCTCCCTAAAACTCGAATAAGTCACCCAACTTGGCGTAAGTGTCCCAGTTCACCTCAACAACTTTTATAGGATTCTATAGTCTCTCTACATCAATTTTCAATTTCTAGGTGCACCTCTCCATGTACGTTTTATTTTTGTCACTATTTGTTTACATTCTTAGGTCATTTTGCATTTCACATTTATGTTTTCAAACATCTTGTATTTCATTAGTTTTGCATCAATAATAAATCTCTTTTATCAATTCTCAGCATTTACGACATTTCATTTTAGGCACATTTCAACCCCATTAGCATTAATATTGAATGAACTCCATGTTTTTGGTGGAAAATATCTCTCCTTTTACGTGAAAAACCCTAGAAGTGTTAGAAAGCATCTTTCCCCTAGAATTTGCGGTTCATTTTGGTGAAGTTGCCTTTAGAACATTTTTACTTCTGATTTCAAGTGTTTCTTAGGAATAGATTGCATCAAAATTGCATTAGGTTTTACATTATTTTGCATGCTAGGGTTTTAAAAAATGTATTAGTTAAAAGCTCAAATAGCTTGCATTTTTTCTTTGTATTTCATTAAAAATTCACGAAATTATGAATTTTCATATTGTATCTACCTTTGAAAACCTAAAAATCATAAAATTTTATTTAAAAATTATGAAAATTGTTAAAAAATCACTACTAGGACTAATTCACCACCCTAGGCGACTTAGTCCGGTTGCATATTTATTACTACATTTTCTAGAATTTACTTTGAAATTTTTTCATTTCTATTTTCTATTATTGCATCTTTGTTACTATTTCTAGATTTGTTGTTTTATTTCATTTCTCGCATTTAGTTTTCTTTCATTCATTTGCATTATGGCTATTTCTTTTAATAATTTTTGGATTTCATTAAAATCCTTAGTTGACATGTCAAGTAGTGCCTTTGGAATGGAAGCTAATGACCTTGAATCCACTCCCGCTCCTTCAACTTCAAATGCATGTCCTCCTCGTGATGTTGACATCATTGGAGAAGATGATGATAGCATGAATATGTTTCTAAATTATTTCCTTGAAAACCTTGAACCTAATGCATCCTTTTATCCATCCATGAAACCTCAAGAACTTCCTACCATATCACCTCTTGAGACATTTGGTTACTTACATCTTGAAATACACAAAGAACCTAAGTTCCCTACACAAGGTGGAACTAGTTCTTCTAAACAAGTAACCACTCAACCATTTTATGATAATCAAGTCACAAATACTCCAATCAACCTTGGAAAAACCTATGGCAAAGGTTTTACCATTTTGAGAAAATAAGGAGGTAACACAACAACTGAACATGACATGCATCAATTCTTTGAGCAACTACCACCTAATGAAAATACCAAGGGGATAGGCTATCAAGATCCCCCTCATAACAACAAGCCTCCTGAAGAATATCTAAGGCTTTGTGATGATCACACAATGAACTTTGATTCTCTCTCTAATTTGAACATCCTTCTTTCTTGATAGCAACACTTAGTTTATAATGATAAGGAAGTTAGGATCCCAGTGGGTCCTCCTCCTCCTTCTATTCAAGAACAAGGTGACTCTAGTAAATGCAAGAGGCCTTACAAGTTATAAAAGCTTAAGTTTCCTCTTCATCCACCACCTGAATATGAAAGGAAATTACAAATACATTTAAATAAAGAACTCGTCATATTTCCACCTAGGAATAGGCTGGTGATATACCCTAAAGATGCCAACATTCCACATTGTGCATATCATTGTGTTCTTGGACATCATAGTGATGAATGCAATACATTAAAGGAAATATTAAGCGCATATCACTTCATTGGAAATAATTGTTATCTAGTGGTCTCATAATACACCCTCCTACTCCTTGTCATGCTATAGTTCTAAATATGCCATTCTCACTATTACATGCCTTTCCCATCCCTTACCTTAGCTCATTCTTTCCTTGCACTCAATGGGGAAAACAAGTTTCTATCCCTATTCTAGTAATGAATTTTTCATTTTCCCTTAGTTGCATTATCCACCTTCTACTAATACTGATTGAGATTGGGAGGTGGATGACTTGCTAAACAGTTGACTTTCCTTTTTCCTTACTAGTCTTTTGTATTTTCTTTTGTGTGTTTTCATGTATGTAACATGTTTTCCCATGATGTTTTGTTTGATGTTATCTCTCTTTGTGACATTCCTCTATTTGTACCTTCATTCTTCTATATGCCATGCATTTATTTTTCTTTTTCTCTTTTCGCTTTTCTTTTGTTTTCCTTTTGGGGATGATGCAAGGCATTGAGACCGAAATGTCTCTTTCATGTTGACCCAAATGGTCCGTTTTTCTTTTTGTATATTTCTTGTGTTTTATTTTTGGGCATGATGCAAGGCATTGATACATTCCATGTCTCTTTCATGTTGACCCAAAATCTTTTCATTTTCCCTCACCTTTTCCTTTTCACTTTTTTCTTTTCTTTTCCTTTTGGGGATGATGCAAACTTTCAAGACACCCTATGTCTCTTCGATCTTGACCCAAACAGATCTTTCCTTTTCTTTGTTTTCGCTCTCTTTGTGTCAGTCTTCTAGTTCTATGTATTTGGGGGATGATGAAATTTCTGAGCTCTCTAAAAAAATTGCAGCAATGAACATACTAACCCCAAATCCATAGATCCCTTATGTGTTTGGTGTTTTCATTTTGGGGGAAACCCATTCCCTTTTCCTTTATCTTTCTTTTTATTCACATTACGTAGCCTTACTCAAAAATATTTGACTTGACATAGGGGATTTCCAAGTTCGATCTCATTTCTTCTTTCTTTTTGTATTTTTCATTTTGCTACTTTAAAGTAATTGCTCACAATACAGTGTTTAACAATTCCTTTAAAGTGGGGGCATACATTTACATTATTTCTTTTTCATTTCTTTCCTTTTTCTTGGTTCTTAGTGCAGCCTTGTTAGTTCATATGATGCATTTTTCACTTTGTGGATGACATTGGGTGTATTTTACTTCATAAGTGTGATCTATCTTAGCATATTACATTCCTCTTGGTGGCTTGATGTGACACATTGCATCCCCTAAGTTGAGAATATTCTATTCTTTTATTGGTCCTCTCTTGGAGACATTAGACATAATGTTCCCTAAGTTAAATACCTCAAATGAACTAATCAAGATTCCTTTGAACATTTCCTATTTTTCATTTGGTATATGGCTACCTTGCATAATACAACTTGCATGCATGTCGTGCCATCTTGTTTGTTCATGAGCTCCAAGCATACAAATTTTTGCTTCCCTCATGAAGCTCGAAATTTCATTTTCTTTTGTTGAACCTTATTAAAGTTATTAGGAGGTATAACTTTGGTATGGTTCAAGCGAGAAGCCCAAACAACCATGACTTTCCCCATATCCACCTGCATGTGTGTGAGTTCATACCAGCCATGAGCATAAGTTTCTCACCTTTCTATCCTTCTCACCCAGCAGACAACCATGAGTTCCGTCACCTTAGAGTGAGTATACATATTCTTGGACAAGCAGCCTAGATCTAATCCATAATAAGTTAGACAAATGATCAAAGCTTAATCCAAATTTATATCTTTACATCACTTTCTTGTGTGTTCCTTTGTGCTAATGTTTGGTTTGCCATGGGATCTTCATTCTAGGGGCTTGATCATCCCTCTTGATTATTGTTGTCTCATCTTGCTGACATGGGTACATTTGGATCCCTCTTGATATGCATGTTGGGATAATTTAGTGTCAGTTTGAAGCAAGTTCATCCTCTCAATAAAGTGGGGGCTAAATGTGTCACAAAAAATGTATCCTTGGACATTTTTATGCTCATTTGACATTTTTACACTCATTTGGGCCTTTCTTATGTATTTTGGCCTCATTTTCCCTAGATTTAATGTTGTAATGTGGCCAAAACATTCACATTAGGTCTTGAACTCTTGTACATCAATAAAAACCTTACTATGTCTTGCAAAGGTGTTGTGAAGTATTGTAACACACATTCACACTTTTCTAAGACCTTTCTATTATAATTCACCTAAAAAATATCTATTTATCACTTACCAAGCCTTATTTCAAAGTGTTGTAAGGAGTTGTAAAAAAATCTCTCACACTTTTATAGGCTTGTCATCAATAATTTGACCCTTTCTTGTGTTTAAATGGTCCCTTTATTCACTTATAGAGCTTACTTAAGTATGTTTTGGAGAATAATCTTGTTAAAAAATGTTAAAGACACTTTAATTCCTGACACCCAGTAAAATTTCCCTAGTGGGACCAAGTTGCCACTTCAAGTAACTTAGTCCCATCTAGCTTAGAAATCAAAATTATGTTATATTTTTGGCGGGATATTATTCTCTAGACCTTGATGTCAGCCTGTGATGAGGTATTTTTTTATAATTAGGGCACAATCATGTATAAATAAAGGTTTTTCCTAACATTTTCACCCTCCAAAAATTCATTCTTCAACCATCCAAGCATCCAAGCAATTATCAATCATCTTAGGCATTGTGAAGCATTCGTGCATTGGAGCACCTACTTGCATATCTTTATATTTTTACTTCAAGGGTTTGGTGAGTTTTAGTATTGCATGTTGTTAAATAATCATTCTCTTTCTATTTCATTTCATTTTCAAGGGTTTGATTACCAAACTAGGGTTTGACCTAGGCAAAACCCTATTCTCAAACCCTTAACCCTTTTTCCCTCTTTGCATGTGTGTTTTGTAGGTCTTGTATGTATATTTGTCAAAGAGAAAGGTGTTAAAAGGTTTCAACACCATTCAAAGTCAAAAAAACCCTAAAAGAAGCTTGGAGATCACCCAAAGTTGAAAGTTTGTAGATTCAGATCTGAATTTCTGTCAGAAGCTGATGTACAAACTAAAAGCTACAGATTGAATCTTCAAGATTCCCGAAAGTTGAAGGTGGACTAAGTCACCATCTTTTGGGAATTAGTCCCACTACTGAGCTTGAAAAGTGTTTTATGTAGTTCTGGATACTCAGTTTTTTGAAACAGGTTTGTTCTAGCATAATCTCCCCAAAACTGGACTAAGTCACCCAACTTGGTGTAAGTGTCCCAATTGGACTCAACAATAACTTTTGCAGGATTACAAAGCCTCTCTGCATCAAGTTTCAATTTGAAAGTGCACCTCTCCATGTACCTTTCATTTTTTTCACTATTTGTTTACATTCTTAGGTCATTTTGTATTTCACATTGTGTTTTCAAACATCTTGCATTTCATTAGTTTTGCATCAATAATCAATCTCTTTTATCAATTCTACACATTTAGGAAATTTCATTTTAGGCACATTTCAACCCCATGAGCATTAATCTTGAATGAACTCCAAATTTTTGGTGGAAAATCTCTCTCCTTTTAGGTGAAAAACCCTAGAAGTGTTAAAAAGCATTTTTCCCATAGAATTTGTGGTTCAATAATAAATTTCATACTTTTCCCTTCAATAATTTTTTTTACAATTATAACTTGAAATTTTAGTGCATGGACTCTCTCTCTCTCTCTCTCTCTATATATATATATATATGTGTGTGTGTGTGTGTGTGTGTGTGTGTGTGTGTGTGTGTGTGTGTAAATACTAAATTCCACACAAGCTTCAAACAATTACCAACATTGGTATTGTTAGTCCATTTAAAACAAGTAAATCTAGCATTCCTATGAGATATCCAAACATACTTGATGATGTAAATAATAAAAGATTAAAGAAACTAATTGAAATCCTATAAAAAGCATGTTTATACCCATCCCATAGTGGAAGTGGTGCTCCTTGATGTGAAAAGGATGTCCTTTCCCACCCCCTTGATACAAAGATGAGCTTCAAATGATAATGGAAAAAATTTGATACAAAGATGAAATGTTCCTATAGTAGAAATGCTAAGATTGTGGATGATTGTGGCTTCTATTGATAGATTGAAGGGTTGAAGAATGTAGAGATGGGAGGAATGTGAGAGTAAAGAAGAGCCAATGATATTGTGACACTTGTCACAAGCCTAGTGGATGAAGGTGGAGCACATTTTGGAGAATGTGCATATTTAATGCATGTGGTTAAGGATTTAAGAGATGTAAGAGAGATTAATGCATTTGTAAGAGGCATTAAATGAAGTTGGTTGGAGATTTTGGAGGGAAATTGTTTGGGGTAAGAAAGTCAAATAAAGGGAGTTAATGAAGGAATATTCCTTAGAATATGTTTTTGAGAGGATAAATGAGGTAATTAGTTAATTAAAAGAAACTATTTTCATGTGCGAGTGGGTTGGTTAGTCAGGGGTTGGGTTTAACTCTTGGGGAGTTAAAAGCTAGAGGATGGGTAGTTAGGATTAAGGGTTAATTAATCTAGAATTAATTAACTTGGAGGAATTTTATGGGTTTTGACATTTGATTTATTAAATCAGATGAGAGGACCTTTAGGAATTTAATTAAATAAATTTATTTATTTAATCAAATATGATGCACATTAGTTAACTAATTGAATATATTGCTTTATTTGATTAATAGAAGAAATGATGTTGATCTGAGTGGAATTAGATGCAATATGTCAGTTGATTATTTGAATGTATACATTTTTTCCCTCTTTGAAGCAATGTGCCTATTGTGTTGGTCAAAAGAATAACCTTGTTGAGTTCAAAGCTCAAAAATTATTTGATTTTTTGGATGCCCTAGTGGAAATAAATACTCTAGTACACTGCCCCCTCAAGAGATCAGGCAAAAAATTCAATTTTAGGGTCGATCTCATGAGAAATAGGTTAAGATGGATGCATGAATGGTTAGACTAATAGATCTATATGATAATGATGATGCAAATGAGATGTTTATATGATGCTTAGAATAAAAAATCTATATTATCCTAAACAACTTAAATGATGATGTAATGTGTGTGAGATGGATGATATTTCCTATTATGATGATATGTATGAGTATGCAGGACTAGTATGTTGATTTTTTATGAATGTGGGATGGATGTATATCATGATAGCACGTTAATGTAAAAGAGGATAGAAGAATGAGAGGGATCAACCCTTGATTCTGAGAAGATGCAAAAGTCCAACAAATCTATGAGTCGTCAAGACTTTATTAGATATGATGATGAATGGTGATGATGTGTTGCTTATCCAGGGATTGGGGATGTAAAGAGCATAACTTTCCTTATGTTTGATAACACACATAGATATAATTCATCAAGGTATATACAACTAGGATGGTGTTGTATCTAGTGAGATGGACTTTGAATTGGAACACAAATAGGAGTATCCCTTTTCACACCCGACATATGAAACCTTATTAGAATGAACTTTAGACATTTCTAACATCTCAGACCAAAACACAAAAAGGAAAACCTCCCAATGTAATAGCCAACAAGGCATCCAAAACATACTCCCTACAAACTGAGCAAAATTAGCATGACCAAGGTTCTTATACAATAATATCCAACAAACATAACAGAAAAAAGATAATGATCAATGCCCCATTCCTTTCTCTCTAAATTGTATTGATTAGAAATCATCAAGAGGTCTTTGGAATGAACTCAATAAGATAAATCCAAAGAAAAGATCAAGTAAACAAACAAGCTAATGTTCTTCATACCTCTAGCTAAGATTAAATGATGGTGATGCCTAATGTTGATTTCCATTGAAGGAAAGATTCAACCTAGGACACGATGTTATTAGATGATTTTTGGATTAACTAGATGATAGGCCATTGACACCAAGAGTTTACCAACTTGTTTACCTACTGACGTAGACTTAAGATTTTGATGCTTGAGTTTTCACTCTTAACTGCTAAGCTTGTTTTTGATTGTTTTGCCAAAGGATGAAAGTGATGATTGATTTATTATGAGTGGATGCTTATTGCACATGAATTTTGAAATGAGATGGATTATTTTTGGTTTTTTCAAATATTTTATTATTTTAAAATATTTTGAGGCTGTTTTGGTATTTTTGAGATGTTTTACAAATTTTTTGATTTTCAATTTTTTTACTGTTTTTGGTGTTTCCTCAAATTTTGACCAAAAATATAACCTAAAGACCTATCCTATAGGACTCGGGGGCTGATCAAAGATTAGATTTTCCTACATTATTGATGAGGGATACACAGCCCAAAGCCCACAAAAATCACAACGACAGATACTAACACAAAATATGCGAGGTAGAAAAATGACTCACTTTCAATTATTTTAAGAAAGTGAAATTATAGATTCAAATCTTACATGCTACAACCTCATGTGCTTGATCCATTACAAAAAAATCAACTCTAAAAAGAAAACTACTATTTAGAGCCACAATCTGCACTATCAGGGCTGCCTTCTACAACCCCCACTTAACCCTTTTTATTTTCCCCAATAATTGCCCCAGAATTTTCTAGAGAGTTCAAATTTCCCCTTTTATTTCGTCGCCAAAAGTCCCACCATTTGTTTTCTAGCCTAGGAAGAAAAATTTATTAAAAAACCTTTTTAGAGGACCAACTTCGTGGGGCCATAACTTTTGATCCAGGTGTCTAATTTTCTATTATTACATATCATTGGAAAGATCTCGATGATATCTACAACACATAAAACCATATATGGTATTGAGGTGATTCTTTCGTGACCAGAAATGATTTTCAACTCTACTCCTTGGGGTAAAATTTCATGTCCATACCAGCCCATTTTGGCTGACTTACTAAAAATAGTAAGTGCTTGTTTTCCACTATTTTTTACACTTGATAGTCTTATACCCCTTAAGTGCAATCATGGGAATCATAAAAAATAAAGAAAATAAAGAAAAAAATTTGTTTGGGTGATGCAAGATTGCTCTACATCGTTGGATGCTCCTACATCAGTTATACATGCAAAGACCACATAGTTGGACTGACATAGACTCACTTATTAATGAGATATGAACAAATGTATTTTCAGTTTATTATGATGGACTCTTAAAGGACTAACCTAATGTCTAGGGGGTTAATCAATGATTATCTTTGCTTACGTTCAAGCTCAAGGATGACGTAGTTTGACTAATGCCTCTATTTTTGACTTTTTTTTGTGTTTTGACCTGTTTTTAGATTTTTGATATGTTTTGGATGTTTTTTTGGATTTTCACATGGTTTTATGAATTTTTTTTAGATTTTATGATTTTATGAATGTTTTTGGATTTTCTGATTTTAAGGAAGAGTTCAAGAAAATACATGAAATTGATCCAATGCAAGTTTTTAAGAATGTTCCCCCCGCGTGATGCGATAGAATGCTCTGATATAGGCACAAAAAATTGACCTTAGGAATGTTCCAAGTAGTTCTAGGGTGGACATGATACAAATACAGGATCAAGTTATGATGCACATGTGGATGGGTGTTGGAAGGATCAATGGAATGTGATTGGTGAATGTGATGGAAAGTGATAGAAGGTGATATAGAACAAGCCAAAGAATCCATGGTGGATGGAAAGTGCTTTATTTACACAAGGTGCTTCATTTCCATATTTTCACCAAGGTAATTTCCCAAAGCAACACCGAAGTGGTTTTCACTAGAGGACAATTTTTTTTCTTTACTTTTTTCAATCCTTTTTCTGATTTTTTTGGATTTTTTATATTTTTTGATTTTTTGGATTTTTTGGATTTATACCTAGCAAGCTTAGGCATAATTTTTTTTGAGATGGGAGATATTGATGGGCTCCTTCAAAGGCTCACCTTTAGGTGTGGATATTTCATATGCTCTTGATTTATAGCTTGTAGTGATGAAAAAGGGTCCCAACTAGTTGGGTTCAACTTTTCCCTTGTTGATCTGATTTGGTACATTCTTCTTATTTTCTTTCAACATGAGATCTCCAACTTGAAATGACTAACTCTTGATCTTCTTGTTGTAGCTCCTCTTTAGATGGTTCTAATAGAGTTGTAGGTGGTTCAAAGCATCCATGCACTCCTCATCCAATAGTTCTAGTTCGTTCAACCATGACACCCAATATTCTTCATTAGTAATGATATTCTACAATGATATTCTTAAGGATGGAAGCTCAATCTCAATGGGGGGAATGGTTTTTGATCCATAGACTAGGGAGAATGGAGCTACACCTATTGGTGTGCAAATAATTTTTCGGTAAGCCCATAGGGTAGGGTTCAGTTGTAAATGCCAGTCATGACCAACTTCATTGACTGTTTTCTTTAGGATTTTCAAGATGGTTTTATTCATAGCCTTAGCTTGGTCATTACCCTAGGGGTAGTATGGAGTGGAGAAGTGATGTTGGATATTGATTTTTTTGCATAGGTCTCGAACATCCTAGTTTTTGAAAGGTGTCCCATTATTTGAGATAATGGTTTGTGGGACATCATAATGACAGATGAGGTAACTGAGGATGAACTTGGTAATTTTATTTCCTATGATATAGGTCATGGGAATGGCCTCTACCCACTTTGTGAAGTACTCCGTAGTAGTGATAATGAACTTATGTCCATTAGATGGGGTGGGTGAGATTTTTCCAATGAGATCAACCCCCCATTGTGAAAAGGGCCAAGGTTTTCTAATTAGTTGGAGCTCCTAAGATGGTGCATGGATGAGATCCCCATGTTGTTGAAATTGAAAACATCTTTAGACACATTCATGAGCTTTCTTCTCCATTGTAGGCCAATAATACCCATTCTTAAATAGTTTCTTAGCCAAGGTCATACCACTAGAATGCAAACCACAAATTCCATTATTTACCTTAGTCAAAGCATTCAAATCTTCCTCAGGGTTAAAGCATCTCAAAAGGGTTCCTTTGATACTTCTATGGTATAGGGTATCACCTAATATTACAAAACGGGATGACTTCTTGATAAAGGTTCATTTGAGGTTTGGGGCGATGTCAGCAAGGAGGACTCCTATTTTTAGGTAGGTGTATATGTCATGGTACCAAGGGTCACCGGGACCAATGATTTCACACACGAACTCAAAATTTGGTACCTCAAAAGTTGGTATGAGAAGCTGCTCTACCATGAATTCATGTTTTATTGTAGAAAAATGGCCCCTTATCATTTTCATGGTCTTTTAGGCCTTTCCTCTTGATGCTTGGTCCATTTTTCTCTAATCTAATGTTGCAATGTGGCTTGAACATTCACATTAGGTCCTTACAATTCAAATTATGATGTATTTTGAAGGTGTTGTAAAACATTTCTACACTTTTCTAGACTCTTTTATTTTAATTCACCTATAAATCACCTTTTCATCACTTATCAAGTCCCATTTTTAAGTGTAGTAAAGTCTTGTAACAAGATTTCATGTTTTTCTAGGCTTAACTCACTATTTACCCCTTTGTTATGGTTTATTTGACCCATATATGCCCTTCTAAGGCTTAATTAAGTGTTTTTTAAATTGTAAACCTGAAAAACAACATTAAATGTGACTTAATTCCCAACACCCACATTCAAGTTCAAGGTGGGACCCATTTTCCATGGGTGGCAAATGAGTCCCTCTTGGCTCCAAATTAAAAATATTTCAAAATTTCTTTTGTTTTTTATTTAAAATCACCTTATGTCAGCCTGTGATGAGGTATCACTTGGTTACTAAGGTACAAGTGTGTAGAAATATGTGTTTTTCTCCTCATTTTACATCTCCTAACTCATTCAAGCAATCTCTTCATTCATTAAGCATTCAATTAGCATTTGAGCACTTTGCATCATCTAATCAAGCATTCAAGAGCAGCCATTGATATATATTCAAGTTTTCTTCAACAAGGGTTTGGTAATTTGATAGCATTTGCATGTTATTTGTTTATCATTCTCTTCCATTTCATCATTTTGATTAAGGGTTTCATTACCAAAGTGGGATTTGACCAAGGAAAATCCGTAAAACCTAACCCTTAACCATTTTTCCCCCTTCACATGTGTTGTGTATGGAAATTTTTCAATAATTTAGGTGTTGAAAAGTGGGATAGAAGTCAAAAATGTGTTTCAAGTCAATCACAACCTATTTCACGCTTGGAGAAGACATTATGTCCATTTTCAGCAGAATTGACTTTGTCAACCTAACAAATAGACAACCTCAGATCTAGTGCTACAGAATTGGTTCCTGATTTCTTAGAATTTTTGGAGAGGATTGATTCGCCATTAGTGGAAAATGAGTCCCACCTTAAGGTTGGAAATCCAAATTTTGTTAAATTCCAGATCTTGACACTCAAAAACTAGTTTACAGAAGTTTCATCAGAAGCAGGACCGATTCGCCATCAGTGGTGAATGAGTCCCATTGGTGATTTTCAGTAATCTCTACCAACATTCAGGACACTTTGATTAAACCTTCTTCTTTTCTATTTTGCATTTGTTCATACTTTAGTTCATATTTTCATATCACATTATGTTTTCCAACATTGCATAATTCTTATATTTTGCATTCATAAGCAGTCAAATAGTCCAATTAATTGCACTTAGATCATTCCGTTTAGTCTAAATAACATAATACATTGCATAATTTGAGTGAACCACCTAGACATTTGAGTCAGGTTTATCTCTCTCCTATTAAGTGAAACATTCCCAAGAGTGCAAGAGTAGCCTATAAGCCCTACCCAAAAATCTATGGTTCATTTTGGTGAACCTGCATAGTGAGCACTTTACATTTATAATTTCCATTGCATCTTGAATCCTAGGTTTAATTTGCATCAACATTCAATTAGGGTTTGTTTTGTCTTTCCATCCTAGGGTTTCTTCGTATTGCATTAGTGAAAGACTCATTTAACTTTCATTTTTGCATACCATATCATTTAAAAAACTGAAATATTGCATTTTCACCCTTCATTGGCATCTGAAGAGCATTTAAATCATTTTAAACTTTTTGAAAAACACAAAAAATAATCATAACTAGACTCATTCGCCACCCTGGGCGAATCAATCCACCTATATATTTTAGATTGCATTTTCAGGCATTTTCTGGGTATTTCCTGCATTTTTTTTTTGTAGTTGATTTTTGTTTTACTTTGTGGATTCTCTTCCTACTTCTATTTCTTGCATCTTAGTTTACTTGTATTCATTATCATCATGTAAATTTATTTTCATAAGTTTTGGAATTCATTGAAATACTTAGTAGACATGTCCAATTGTGCCTTTAGATATGATCCTAATGACCTTGATCTTCCTCATGCTCCTTCAACTCCTCATGATTTTCCTCCTCATGTTGTTGACATCATTGGATAAGATGATACTAGCATGAACAAGTTCTTAAAAAAATTTCTTGATAACCTTGAATCTAATGCATCCTTTTACCCATCCATGAACCCACCAAATCTTTCTACTATTGCACCTCCTAATCACTTTGGATACCTTCATCCTTAAACTCAAGAGGGAACTAATATCCCTCCAGTAAGTGGACCTATTCCCTCTCAAAAAATACTCCCATCAACCTTGAACAAACATATGGAAAAGGATTTACTATCCTAAGAAAACAAGGTTGTGACACAACACATGAGCATAACATTCATCAACTTTTTGAACAAACACTGCAAGAAGAAAATAAAATAGGACTAGGCTATCAGGATCCTCCTCATATTGACAAGTTTCCTTTTGAATATTGGAGACTTAAAGATGATGGTACCGTGAACTTTGATTCTCCTCCTGACTTAAACATTCTCCTTACAAATTGAAGAAACTCAATTTTCCTACTTATCCTCCACCTCAATGTGAAAGAAGACTTTAGTTACTTTTAAACAAAGGCCTTATACTTTTACCATCTTCAAATACCTCTTGGTCATTTTTCCAAAATATTATAACATACCATATTGTAAATATCATCATGTTCTTGGAAATCGAACCAAAGAATTTCAAACATTGAATGAAATACTAGACAAGTATCACTTCACTGATATTAAATTCTTTCCTATCATCCCTTTAAAAAAATCCTCTCATCATGCCATAGTTGTAGAATCTTCTATTCTCACTATTGCATTATCCTCCCCATCACCTACCTTGGCTCATTCTTGTCTTACACTTTGTGGAGACAAGTAGTTGTTAGCCTTGTCCCTATAATGCATTTGTCTTTGTCTCTTAACTATGTTATTCATTTTCCACTTATATTACTTAAGATTGAGAAACCAATAACTTAGTTAATGGTTGAATTACATTTGCACTACTAGCTCCTTTTAAATTTTTCATTTTTCTAATGTGCGTAGATCATGATCCCCTATAATTTGTGTTTGATGTTCTCTCTCTTTGTACACTTCTTCCATTTGTACCTCTATTCTTCTATATATGTCAAACTTTATCTTTTCATTTTTTCCTTTTGTTTTTTGTTTTCCTTTTTGGGATGACACAAAGCATTGAGACGCCCTATGTCTCTTCCATGTTGACCCTAAAGGTCCTTTTTTTCTTTTGTTTTGTGTTTTCCTTTTGGAGATGCCACAAAGCATTGAGATGCTCTATGTCTCTTCATGTTGACCCAAAAGGTCACTTTTCCTTTTCCTTTTTTTATCTTTTCTTGTGTTTTTCCTTTTTGGGGATGATGCAAGGCATTGAGACCAAAATGTTTCTTTAGAGAGTAGATACTTGAGAGGGTCTACCTTGGCGATGAGCTTTAATTTGTGGGACAACATGTAGTGCCTAAATTTCTATGAGGAAAACACCACTTCCAAAAAATCTTTCTTGATGAATGTGTAGTTGATTTTGTTCACTAAAAAATTTCTATTGATATAGTAAATCGCTTTCTTTCCCTATTTCATCATCTTGTGCTAGAAGATCACCAAGGGCTACCATTGTTGTTGATATGTATAAGATCAATGGTTTTCTCGAGATCAATGGCAAAAGGACTGGTAGTGTTAGCAAGTATTCTTTGATTTTATTGAATGTCTTATTGCATTTCTCATCCCATTTGTATGCTACCCCCTTGTGGAGTAGATGAGAATATGGGATAGCTTTATCTACTAAATGTACTATGAATCTGCTGATGGATTCGAGTCTTCTCTACAAGCCCCTTAACTACTTCAATGTTTGTGGTGCCTTCATTTCAAGGATTGTTTTGATCTTGGTAGGGTCTATCTCGATTCCCCTCATTGATACAATATACCTTAGAATTTTTCCTGATGTGACACAAAATACACATTTCTTAGGATTTAGCCTTACCTTGTATTCTTCCAATCTATCAAAGATAGAGCTTAGTGCCACTATGTGGTCTTGATGCTTTCTCGATTTGGATAGTATGTCATCCACATAATCTTTGACAAATTTTTGAATCATGTCATGAAAAATCAACGTCATTTCTCTTTGGTATGTGGCTCTAGTGTTTTTCAACCCAAATGACATCATGTGCCAATAGTAGGTACCCAATGGATAGGTAAATGTTGTCTTATGTTGATCATCCTTTTCTATCATTGTCTGATTATATCCTGAAAAACCAATCCATTAGTAATAGCATCTCATTCCCTACTATTAAATCCAAAATCATGTCTATGTTGGGAAGAGGGAAATCATCCTTAGGGCATGCCTTGTTCAAGTCCTTGAAGTTGATGCAAATTCAGATGCCCCAAGTGGGCTTAGAAATAGGTACTAGGTTGGAAACCCATTCAAGATAATCAATGGGTCATCTAAAGCGAATGTAAGGGAGTTTTTGGAGCTCAAGTTTGACCAACAATGCAATCTATGGATGCATCTTTCTCACCTTTTTTCTTACTGGTTTTTCCTATGGATAGACTACAAGATGGTGGACTACAACTTCTAGATCAAGGTCTTGCATGTCAGCATATTCCCATGGAAAATTTACTTTTCTTTCCTTGAGAAATGCAGCCAAGATTTCTTGTTCCTCCCTCAGAAGAGATTCTTCATAGAAAGTGATGTGTGGTGTCTCTTCTATCCCTAGATTGACTGGGTTTCATTTTTTTGCCAGGACTACTAATTTTTCTTGATGGATGGCACTAAGGGGAAAATTGAATCGCTCATCTATTGGCACATCAAAGAGGTTTTCACCATTGGATACATGCTTTCTTTTACTATTTTCAAATCAGCAAGTGCCATAGTGTGGTTTTCACTTATAGATCTACATGTTATTCTTAAATTTTTTATTTGATGTCTGAGGGATTCAATCATTTCCCCATAGTATGTATGTGTGTCTATCTCAATATTGATCAAACCCTACATTGTGATCTCCACATGGTATTGTATCCCTGAGTCCCATGAATTCTGAGAGAGCCTCATCATTTTTGAATGTGTCAAAGATTGGTGGTCCTCATTGGTCACAGTCCATTAGTTGGGGGTAAATAAGTTTTAGTTCAGTGGTTTGGCTACTAAACTCAAAGGAAATGGTTGTGATCATAGAAAAAGGGAGGAATTCTCAAATAACATGGGTAAGTTAGAGATGGGATCATTGTCACATACCTCAGTTATATCAAATGTATAGTTGTCTAGGGGAAGGCCAGTGGATACCAGTAATCAAGGGGGGTATTTTATTATTTTAATAGGGGGACCTCTTCCATGTATGGCTATATTCTTATGGGTACACCCAAGGCCAAGATTCTTAAGATGCTTCTCAATAATGATAGGTTCAAATTGACCATTATCATTCTCCCCAAGCTTTTCATTTTGTTGTAACCCATGCCAAGCATTAGCTAGAAACCTTTGTTACTTTCTTCCATGGGGAGATTTGTCAAGGGCCTTTTGTGTTGATATAATAGACTTGATATATCTTTCTCATCTACCACCTCTTTACTTAGGTGTCCCCACCTTTTAAAAGTAGAGGGTGTTGTAAAGGTTTGAGATGTTAGGTCAATTGGTTGCGGTCCTCCATGGGATCTAGGAGATTGAGGTAACTCTCTTAGCATAAAGGCACTCTTTTTCATTTTATAATAGATCCACATCCATTATCTTGGATAATGACCTTGATATTTGGGATATCCGGGATGGTGGATGTATTTTTCTCAGAAGTGGAAGTTAAGGTGGATGGGTCAATATAAGGAGGTGTAGGTCCTTCATCATTCTTTGAGACTTGGAGGATCTTATAATAGTTGGCCTCCACATTTTTTCAATAATAAAAAGGCTCAAGGTCACCATGGATTATGAACTCTTGGTTTTCATACAGGAATTTGACACAATGATGGAATGTGGATGCATGATGTGGATGCAATAGCTTGCATCCCATGGATTCACAAACGCCCCAGGAGAATATTATAAGGGAGTTGAAGGTCAAGGACTTGGCAAGTAGTCTCCATGATTGTTGGCCCTACTTGGATAAGGAGTTGAATGGTGCCTTGAGACACCCTTTCTTCAAAGTAAAAATATTCAAACCTGCACCTCCATCCACCAAGACTCTTTTTACTTTGTGCTTGTTTACAAGGACTTCAAGATGGAGCACATGGTTATGAGATGGCTCGGTTGGCAGATATTTTTTAGAGAAAGTGAGGAGATGTGGTGTAGTGATATGTTTTACCATAGCTTGGAACTTGTCTACATCAAGATTTGTTTGGATAGATTATGTAGCCAATGCCTTTTCTAGGATTTCCCTATGCGCGGGTGATATTTTCAACAATTCTGTGATGGAGATCTAGGTGGGGGTCTTCTTTAGCTATTCTAGGACATTGTAAACATTAGGGATGGATTTTTTATTTGTGGCAAGTGCTCTAGATGGTTGTGAAGGTCCTAGGATGGTAATTATGCCACCATGTGTGGTGACTTCACACTTGGCTCTAGATCCTGTGATATTGACAACATCTACCCACTCATCCAAAGATGCGACAACATGGTCATAAATATGGTTTACAATGTTGTACTTTTTTCCTTTACCATTGTTGTTTCCTTTATTGTGATTTGGCATTGGATTTGTGTATATTTTAAGTTCTTGATTCCCAATAGGTTGTTCAATGGTTATGGTCTTATCATCAATGAGATCTTGGATCAGGTTTTGAAGTCACATGCAACTGGTTGTCGCGTGCCCCTTTATCTTATGAAAATTGCAAAGGTACTTCTCATTATACCATGGTGGTTTAACTTGATGCTTTTGGTAATTTTCAATGGCTGGGAGCATGATGATGTTGGCTTGAATGAATTGTTGCATAACAGATCCGATTGGCTCCCCAAGCAGTGTGTATTTTCATTTAGAGGGACATTTGTTCCTTGTGGATTGTCCACCTTGATCATTTACATTGTTGACTATTATTTGGTTGGGTTGTTGTTATGTTGTGGGGTTATCCCACAATAGTGGTTTACAATTTTTGGCCAAAATAGACACTGAAATAATTTTTTTAACTAAATATTCACTTTCGGGCACTTATAGTATCTGAACCGTGAGAAATTTGAAGATGATGCAAACTAGAGTTTTGTGATATTTTTTCTATAGATTCTAAATATATATTTTTCAAAAAAATTGAAATTAGATTTCACTTAATTTTCCATCTCCCTTGAAAACTAGTTTTTTTTAGAAAATAACATTTTTAAAAAGTGACGCTCACCATATAACACAACTTTTTTCACAAAGGATAAAATTCTAATTCTTTTCGAATTTAGATTCCTAACTCTAATATCTAGTGGTTCCACTTGGTTAGATAGTTTTTTATTGAATTTTTTTCTTTAATCAAGTTTTGTCAAATAATTATAATTCAGACATAGCGCGACCGAATAACGCGTAACTTTTTTTTATGTATCAAAATTCTTTCTTTTTCTTTGTTGGATCAAGGAACTTCGATTTGGGTGCACTAATATTTAATTTTATTTTTTTTTATAATCTTCTATTTTTCCTCTTGTAGAATAGAGAGCTTGATTTTCTGTGAAAACCTACATTCCGAGAAATAAAAAATAAATATAATAATAAAATTAAGTTTATTTAAAATTATATTTTTTTGGAAGCTTATAATAAGGACTACATACGTACAAGAAAATAATTTTAAATGAATTCAATTGATCCCCAAAAATTTAAATCAAAAGTGGTTTTTTATTAGCATTTTGATAGGTGTAAAGGAGACTCCATTATAGGTATGGTTTAAAACTAGCAGGGTTCTATCCAAGGGGGTTTGATTTAAGGTACCTTAAATCAAACCCTCTTCAATTGGAATTATTTCAATGGAACTTTTTAAGGCTTAAATCATTATATTTTCTAAAAATATGTGATTTCCATAAAAAATAGATCCTCCCAGAAATTGTAAACCAACTTTGTGGGATCACTATGGATCATGGGGTGTTTTGGGTGTTGTTTTGTTGTCATTGGTACATTTTTTGTTGTGCATTCGGCCTTGGAGCAATGATAACAAATTTAGCATCAAAAACACCATCATTGGTGACATTCTTCTTCTTAGCCCATGTGCGAGGCTTGTCATTGTAACTTGTTGATGGTTGATTGTCTTGGTAATTGGGTGTGGCCCCTTGTGCTATAAGGGCTCCTTAGATGTTGAGTACCTTGGGAATAAATTGGCCATATGTGGCTATGCATTGCATTATCAAATGAAAGTCCAAGATCTATTTGATGTTTGAGATGATAGTCTCGATTTGTTGTTCTTTAGGCTTAGCCCATTTTCTTTTGTTTTCCTTGGATCACCATCATTGCAAGAAGGTTGAGAATTTTTCTCCCTTCACTTGTTTTAGATTGGAAAATTCTTCCAAGCTCACATCTACACTCATATTGAATGAATAATTTTCAATAAATAAGTCCACAATTTCTTGGAAGTTTTTAATACTAGTGGAGAGATGACAAAACCATTCCATTGTTGGACCATCTAGGCTCCAAGGGAAGAGTCACAATAAATAATAATCATCATATGTGACCTAAATTTAGTGTACATGCAATTCCCTAATATGATCTTTAGGATTTCCAATTCCTCAATATTTATCAAACTTTTGTATTTCAAAGCCTGGCGGGAATGAAACGATTGCAATGCTTCTGTCAAACAAATAGGGGCATAGATTTCCTAGTGTTTTCTTTTCTTTTCTTGATTGTATGTCCAATATTTTCTACAAGATAAATTTAACTTGTACAAACAAATTATTTTATGGATTGGGTGGTGGGATGAATGTGTTTTGAGATGGCGGTTGGGTTATTTGGGTAATGGGTGTGATGGTTTGGTTGTTTGTGAGAGGTTGTTTAAAGATTTGTTGCACAGCCAACACTTTTTGATATTCCTATTGTTCTTGTTGTGCTAACAATGCTTTCTTTTGGGCTTGTTGTTGTTGTTGTTGTTGTTGGGCTAATAGTGCCTACTGTTGTGCTTGTTGTTGTGTAGTTTGTTGTTGTTGTGCCAACAATGCTTGTTGTTGGGATTGTTGTGCGGTTGCTATTTGTTGTGCTTGGTATCATTGTAAATCTTGTTGATAAGCCTGTTGCTGGAACATGGCTTGTGCTTGGGCTTGTTGCTCTTGGTATTGAGCTTGTGCCTATGCTTGAGCTTGTGCGTGTGCTTGTACAGCTTGTGTAGCTTGAGAAGCTTGGGTGGCTTGTTGTTGTTGTATTAATGGTTGTACTTGTGCTTGGGTAGCTTGTTGTACTTGAGCTTGTTGTGCTACCTATTGTGCTTGTTGGGTAGCTTGTTTTGTAACTTATTGATCTTGGAATTGTTGAAGTGCTTTGTAATAGGCTTGTTGGGCTATTTCCAATGTGATGTTGTATTGATTTTTCATGTTTATATTTGGTGGTGGAGGTGGAGGATTTGGAATGGTGTGGGATGGTGTGATGATATTTTCTTGAGGTGGTTGTTGAGATGCTTGTTGAGGGATGACAAGAGGTTGCATGTGGTAGAGGGTATGGTTGATGTGCTAGGTCCTTGGGAGACCATGTTTTGGAGAATCTAGGATGTTATAGATGGTGTAATGGTTGATTGGGATGTTTGGATTGGTGCCACTTGGTGTTGTGATATCCATGGTATTATCAAAGGATTTGGAATGATTGACATATTAATTTGATTCGTGATTGGAGGATTGATTTGATTTGATTGGTTTTGGATTGGTATGTTAGGTAAAGGGGTTTCCCTAAACCTTTGATTGGTGTGGATGTTGATGTTAAGAGAGGAAATGATGGGAAGATTGGAGGTGTGTTCCCTTGAAAAAGTGATGATGATGCATTAAAATTTCCCCCTTGTCTAGATATACCCACTTGTCCTTGCAATATCATGGGCATAGAGACTTGTGTATCAAGAGAATATGTTGGTGATGTGGAGAAGGTTGATGAATTTTTAGTGTCATGGAAAATGAGTGGAACATAAGGATATTTGGGGTCTTGCAGGATGGTGCTCAGCATACCCAAGATGGTGTTTGCATCCAAATTTTGGTTGTTTAAAAGGGGGTGTGTTTGAAGATCTCGGAACAATGAACTCCCCTTGGTGATCATGGGTTGACTTGGAGCATGCAATGATGTTGGTTGTGGGATGGGTTGAAGGATGTTTTGGAAGGATGGTGTGAATGATACCAGAGGCATAGTCACAAGAGGTTGTTCCACGATAGTGCTCACATAATAATTAGAAGGGAGTTTAGCACCTTCCTTTGTTAATGCTAACATGTATTGTGAAGGATTGAGTCTCATCATTGTGTTGAAAATCTTGTGGTTTTTAGGATTTTGGACTAGCTCCATGATTTTGTCTTGGGTCATTCCTTGAAAATTGTTGGTGACATACTCCACTTGGCAACCTCCCTCTTGAGGATTTTGAGGTGTTTGAGTATTAATTGGAAGGTTGATGGATACCCTAGGGTTGAATTTTGTTTCAATTTGAATCAAATCACTTGAATTGGATGTTTCTTTGGTTTGCTCCATGATCTTCTTGTGTTGAGATCTAGTATGGACCATAAAATAAGGATCAAATTTTAGGAATATGGGAGGTAAACCCCTAACTCCTTAGGTTGGTCTAAACTTTAAGTACAAAAAATAAAATATAAGATAATTAAGGATCAAATGATGGTGATGGGATAAATGAAGGATGAATAATATGGATGTTTGAACTCTCAAGAACTTTGGAGGAATACTAGACTTTTAGGAATTTTAGATTTGGTTTGGATTTGATTTGATTCAATTTGGATAATGAACCTATAAACCCCAAGATGTTGGATGTTGGAATAAAATTACGCACAAGGATGATAATTTAACTAGATGTATGAGGAAGGATTCATCCACACACACTTAACCGAACAAGGTGATTTTGATTTTGATTTGAAGGATTTTACCAAAAGTCTAGTATGAATGATTTTTGCAAGGTTCTAAAAGTTGTTTGTGAGCTAGGACTTGATTGATGGAATGACAAATGAAGGGGTTGATTTTTATCCTAGATGAACCTAGAGAAACTTTCGTTTACAAGACCCAGGTATTAAAGAACATGCTATACTTCTGAAAATTTCAACCCTACAAAGTGAGATACTCAAAATGTTGGAAGAGAGTTGGATTTTGAAAATAATATAATGAGTACAATTTTGCATTGTCCTTTGAAGAAAATTTGTAGAAGTTATAGGGAAATCTATCTCTGACTTGGTAAAGTGTTAAAAGATATTTCTTGAGAGCTCTTGGACTAAGATGCTTATGACGATGGATAGACTTTGGTTTTGGGATTTTTATTTTACAAGAAATCATTTGAAAAATCACATGTGTGGGGTTCAATTGTCTTTTATCTTTGCTTAAAGGGTTCTTTTTACCACATACACACTTTATTTCTTAGCTTTTCAAACCGAATGTCTATGTATCAACTCCTTTTCATTCCACAAGATCCATTATGTGAAAATCAAGGAATCAAAGGCATAGTTTTCCTATGTTGAATTTGGAGAGAAAATATTGAGATATGGCCCAAATACTTACAAGCCTCTAAGGATAAAATCCCTATGGATTAGCAATAATATTTGGTCTTTTCAAGGATATTTGCTCTTTCAAAATGGTTTGAAATTTTGACGATTTGTTGAATGTTTGTTTCAAGGTTTTAGATCCAACCAATGTATTTCAATTGGCTCATAGATAGTACAATCCTAGGATAGAAATGGTCATACTTTGTTGAGTCTCCACTCATATTTCTCCAAACACTAGACAAAGCGAATAGTTAGAGATTTGGTGACACTAGCTCCCCTCCATGACACACACTTCTTAGGACCACCAAATCTCAAAATCCTTAAAATCTAGAGATCAAAAGGATTTTTCTATTTCTACTATTGAATAGTATATATGTGAAGTGGCTTCCGAACGACCATTCTTGCACCAATAAGTATTATGAATTTTAGCTTTTGCACAAATTGGTTCTTAATCAACACACCCATTCAGATGGCCACATAAGCGACAAGAATTACTTGCTTGTCTGTAGGAGCACCTATAATATTGAGATTTCTTGCAATATTCAAATTTATATACCGATTGGGAGTAGCTTGGCTTTATCTCGTTACCAATTTGGGTCATTCCCTTAGGGTGATTACTTTTTCCCACCAAGGCAAGGCCTCTAATCTAGGTAAACATAAGTGAGGGAGTAAAAACATGTACTTTGATCTCCTAGATTGTGTAAAGCACTAGGAGGGAGCACACACAATGCCTTTCCCTCACACTCACATGATTGTTAAATTTTAGCTCAAAATTTGAAATGTGTACGTAATCTTTTAGACATTCAATGTCACTAAAATGCTTTTGATTCTCAATATCACCATGAAGCATGAGAGAAGTGTGTAGACACCTAAAAATGACCTAGGCCTGCAAGCTTCATTTTTACCACTTTCGTCCTAGCATAATTAAGACATTTAATTATGTCCTTGGTCCACATTCGACTATTGATTAAATAATTCATAATTATTTAATTAATTCATGTCCTTTGATTCTTTATGATTATTAAATAAATAAATTTTAATTTATTTATTAAATACGTCACTAATTGTCTAAGTCTTTCTTTAATTAAATAGATTTCTTAATTTATTTAATTTCCCCTTCTACGTTTAATTATCCTTCACTATTAAATAAATAAATTTTATTTATTTATTTAATACGTCACTAACTGTCTTAATTAAATAAATTGATTAATTTATTTGATTAATTAATCTTATCTGTTGAATTAAATAATTTAATTTAATTATTTAATTGCTAATTTCATATTCTTTTCATTTTAAATAAATTAAATTATTTAAAATATCATGTCAATCCTAACTGTCAGTCCTTTTTGATAAATAATCTGAAAAAGATTATTTATTATCTCTCGAAATCCATAATTTGAATTATTTTAATTCAAATTAGTAATTAATCTTCCAAAAATCAAGTAATCGGACAGATTCTTGATTTTCCAAATCTTATCTTTAGTCCGAATCTTATCTCTTTGATTTTTCGAATCTTGCAAATCAGTCTGAATCTTATCTCTTTGATTTTTCGAATCTTGCAAATCGAGCAATCTTATCTTCTTAATTTTTTTTTAAAATCTTCATTATCTAATTAATTTCCTCATTTATTCTCCACCGTCGATCCAATTTTATTCCGACCGTTCGATTAAGGATTTTTCCCTAACCCTAATTAGGGATTCTCGGGTTTAATCTGGATCGTTCATTTTAGGGTCTCATCACTAATTTATCTCGTTCGTCCGTTCGAAACGGCCTTTTCTATAAAATGCCCTTTCCTTCTCATTTTACATATCTTGACATTTTACGTAATTACTATAGGCATTTATTTACTCTCACTTATTCATTGTCATAGGCATTTGATTAATATTGGCATTTATTGTAGGCATAGGCATTGACTTTTAGACATTGGCAATAGTCATAGGCATATCAAATCCTTCGAATCTTGTTGTAGGGCTTAGGCATTTTAGATTGCTCAAAGTACAAATCTGAGGGCAACATTTCCAGCAAGCAAGAAGGTGTAACGAAGATCAATCATGGAAGATGGAGACTCTTGGTGATATATTTCCTTTTCGTTTTCATTCGATTTCCATTGTACTTCGTTATATCATTGGATTTTTATGTTATTTGTGCTAACCCATTTAACAAATCTATTTTTTCCTTGATTACATTAGTGAACCCGACATTTTGAACAGAAATTTGTGTGTGTTTTTGTTTGTTTTCACTGTTTTGCAGGTTACAGCCAAGACATCATACGAAATCCCGTCACCTTCATTCGAGCACAGAAAAATGGGCGAATAAAAGATTTTCAAAATTTTTCTGGGTTTAGTAGATCTCGGTTTTAGCTTTCCAGAACATCAAATGGTTTTAAATTTTGTTAATATTTGACAAAGTTATGGCTGTTTTAGTGATCGCTATTTTTTTTAATTTCATTTTTAAACCTGCATTTTTCTTTTGTCTATAACTTTCCTTTTGTGTAGAATCGTGGAAAATATTTTCTGATTTTTGAAGATTAAATTTTCAGCGTTCCATGGATATCTACCACTTAAAATTTTGTTCAGTTTGGAGGAAGTTATCACTATTTCAAGTCTGCTGTTTTCATTTAAGTTTTTTATTTTTTTTATTTTTGTTACTAATCTTTTCTGGTAGCGTGTGGCGATCCCTATTCGTGTGTCGAAGACCATTGCATAAGAGACTACTAATATTCATTGTTTGCAGATTCACATGTCAAAGAAGGAATAAACAAACTTTGTGCTTGTTTTTCTTAGATTAGCAAACATTTGATTTTGGTGCTTATAAAACGAAATCATGTCTTTTATGCTTGATTGTGCTTATGGAGTGGTAGGTGAGTATGCTCTCACTTGGTAAAAACCTTGTGATCAGAAAATCAGACCCATTCTTTTCTGTTATATTACCCTTCACGATTCGGTATATCGGAGTATCCTCTCCCCTTGCGCATTCGTGCGATCCTGGGTGTAAGAGAAACGATTACTGACTCTAGAACTTGGGCCTGTTCTGGTGGGAAAAAGTACTCACCCCAGGACGACTCAGACCGGTAGCACCCTGACACCGAGGGACTTCCAGCCGGTATATAAAAGTGGGTTCTTGAGGGAAATCCCAAGAATCCGCGAGCGTGTAGTTCCGGCGAGATGGATCCGAAAGGGGACTCTGCCCATGGATCCGCCCCACGAGCGGAATGCCCGAATTAAAAACCTCTTGTCTTAGTGTCCAACCGTTCTATTGGCGTTGCTTGGTATAGTGCAGGGTACAGTATCATGCCCGAAGACACTCACTACTGATCCCCTTGAGTAGAGATAGCAATTCTTGGGATGTCACTACCCAAGAATTCGAATTTGGTGTGCTCGAATGACGTTAATGAGCCGTGGAGGGGAGCCAATGCCACCAAAATTCTAAGCTATCCGCTCTCGAGAAGGAAAGGTGTTTATCACCAATCCGGGGTATATCGGTGGGCTATACCAAGTATACAAACCCTTAGCCTATTGGCCTTTTAATATTGTACTTGTCTTATGTGTGTTTGTTTACACCCAAAATATTGTGCTTGTCAAGTGCTTGTTGGATTTTTTCAAAACAATATACACAACATTCACAAATCTGGACAAAAATAGTTGACCTTGGACAACTTAGACTTTTCAACAAGATATTAGAAAACAATTCCAGTCCTCATTTTGAACTTAGACTTTGCATTGTTCATCTTAGTCATCATTTTGAACCCAGACATGGCATTTATAACATTAAGTCCTTAGTCAAACATCATCATCTTAGTCCTCATATTGGCCTTGACAACCTTGTCATCTTGCATTAATCATTTTCTTAGGAAAACGTCATCATTATCTTGCATTGTCATCCTTTATTCCAAAAATACAAAAAAAAAATAGTGGCATAACTTGTCATCTTAGTCTTCATTGTCCTTTGGCATTAGTCATTTTCTTTAAGACAACATTGTCATATTGCATCCTTTATTGTCAAAAAACCAAAAATATAGTCTTGCATTGTCATCTTTTATCCAAAAAATTCAAAAAACATAGGCTAGTGTCATCCTCGCATTTACTTGTCATTCTCATCGTCCTCATTTGAACAAATCCCTTTTACAGTTGAGACTAGGCTTCAAAGACAACAACGACAAATGACAAACTTTGGACAAGATTTCAATCCCAACATCGACAATAACACTTATGACACAAACCAACATTGGACTTTTTTTGACCCATTTCGCAACATGAACATACAATCTTCATCAAAAAACATTTTTGAGCCATTCATAGAAAGAGACCAAAATGGAAGAGTATATTTCAAAGACATAGAAGCTACAAAGCAAAATCCTGATATATTCTCCTTTGTAAAAAAATATCTCTTACATGACCCTCAAAGGTACCTAGCCATGCTTTTGGATGAAGGGGCTAAGTTACCACAAGGCTTTGACATAAATACTTTGCCACCATCTGTCTACCCTCACAATCAACAGTCACTTGACACAAATCCTACCAATAATTCACAACAAACATCCACTTATCACCCTTATCCTAACCTTGACAAGGGAAGCCAACTATCAACTAGTCCATTCCAAACCTCCACATCATATGCTATTCCTCCACCTATTAATCTCGTCCAAGTCTGCATCCCTTATCAACCATCTACCAACTCATGTCAAGTCCCCACATCATACCATATTGATCCGGTCCAAGTCTCCATGTCCTATTTCAATCAACCTTACTCCAATCCAGTCCAAGTCCCTATGTCATTACCAACTAATATAGTCGAAGTCCCCATGTCACATCATATGCCATCACATCCTACTCTAGTCCAAGACTCCATGTCATATCCGGTCCAAGTCCCCATGTCATATCCTTGTCCTTCAACAATTAATCCAGTCCAAGACTCCATGACATATTCAGTCCAAGATCCCATGTCATATCCTAGTCCTTCACATACTAGTTCAGTCCAAGTTCCCACATCCTATCCTAGTCCTTTGGTCATTAATCCTTTTCAAGTCACCCCCTCACAAGCCACATCTAGTCATGAAAATTCTATCATAGTCCAAAGTCAAATCCCATTTAATAAACTTGAGGATACATGTCAAAATGAAAGCCCAAAGCATGACCTTATAATGTCACCCTCATGGCAAGAACAAGGTAGTTCATCCAATGACCCTATCTTTCAGTCCATCCATGAAGTCCTTCAAGACAATCATGACATCCAGAACACACCTCTCCTTGACAATGACTCTATTTCTGACTATATAATCCATGACAACCCCATCTTCGAGCAAGACCCTACCATTGACCAAGAAATCCAAAATGGTCCACTCCTTGACCTTTATGCCATTCATGATCAAACACTTGCCGACCCTATACAAGCCTCGACTATTGACACTTCCCACGATGAGACACTTGCCTTCATGGGACACATAGACAATATTCCTCCAAAACAAGAATCTTCCACTAAGGACATGCTTGCATATGATCAAGTTATAGCTAAAATCATTGGGCTCTATGACACTAAAAATAATGATGGCTGACATTACTTGCGCTTAGAAAACACCAGCGAGTCATTTGAGAACTTGACATGTAAGCAGTCGGACAAAAGATATCAATTAAAAAGAATAATATATTAGCCATATAAGACCAATGACTAAGACACTCATCATAATTAAGGGGTCATCTATCTTTGTTAGAGGAGGATTTCTTGCAAATGAAAATATTACAAGTGACAGTGTCCATAGACATCATGATGGGTTAGCATCTTGCTATCAAAACAATAAATACCCCATTGCAAATAGAATCTGTCAAAGCATGCAATATCAAGGCAAAGGACTAGGCATACACGAGCAAGGCGTTCTTGAACCAATACAACTTCAGGGAAATTACAGACATCAAGGTCTTGGTTATTACTCAGACAACAAATCAAACGATGTCAGTGGTACCTCCTCGATACTGGGGGCAACTTTGTTAGATACAAATGTCAAAATGGAGTCCATGAGAAATCCTTGTCATAAGATTGCTGCCAACACCCCCTCCACCCACACCATGAACCGTCATTCTATCATGAATCAACCTCCCCTTTGGGACCAACAAAAACAAAAGTCTTACAAATCAAAAGATCAAAATAAAATGTCAAAGGCCATCAAATCAAAAAAAAAGACAAGTGGACAAATGAAATTAAAATGGATCCCTAAGGAAAGTGGATCAAACAAAGAGAACAAGTCAAATACAAAAGTCAATCACAATGTGGAGCCACAAGACAAGAGGACTCCCACATATAACACATGTCCACCTCCTTCAAAATGGTCATCAATCAAGGCATATAAAAGTGTTGGTTCCAAATGCCATCCCTCCAAAATCCAAATGTCCCTTTCATCTCAAGTTTGGAAAATAAAAAGTGATTCATCCAAACGTCCAAACAACCTTTCCATGTCCACCATCATTTTTCATAATCCTACATCTCACCTAAAATCCAAAAATCCCTCGTCACAAATTCGTCACGCAGCCATGCATTAACTCTTTATCACGGGACTTTCTACATGCGATGTCGCGTATTTTTGTCACAGACCAACTCTAGTATCAGGAAATGATCACAATGACATGGATCGGAGTTGTATAGGGTACTTCGATCGACAAGACATAGCTCGCCAATGCGAATTAATTCTGGCATATCTTGGCGCAGTCTCTACGCCAGCCGCCGTCGGTGGATTGAGCGGTCGGGGGTTATACGAAGCATCCGGGCTATACATATCGAGAGGAAATACAAAAATCAAAAATCAAAAATCATTCACACATTAGAAAACTACATGGCAAATAGAAGTTGGTGACTGCAAGAAAAAAATTCAAAAATTCAAAAAAATAGTAAAGAGAAAAATTTCATCCAATGGTGAAAACTTGGCAAATAGGCACCCTGGATAAGTACCATGATGAAAACCCGGAAAACAGGCGTCATGTGTAAAATAAATCATCTATGTGGACTCTTACACTTGGGGGCAAGTCATCTCATCTCCTAGGCCTTCCTCGACATTGACATCCAACCATTTGATCCATATCATTTCCATTCACTTTCCCACCTACCTTGGTCTTGACATAAAACTGGCAAACATAAATCATGCTTTGGGAAAACTCTTGACATGTCTATCCTTCGGTCATACATGATTCATGAAGCATCATGTCATCGACCATCATAGTCTTATTGTCCTTATATGACATAGTCCTTGAAAATCATATGACAATTCCATTAGTCTCATGTCTCTCGTCCTTTACCAAGGCCACCTTTTGTCCTTTTATGCTTGTCACCCACCTTGGCTTTCCCTTGTCAAACAGTCTAAGGATAATCATCATCCCATTTAGTCCTAACCAAGTCATTCCAAATGCAACAAGTCTAATCCATACAAGCACATTATCCAAAATATTACTTGACTGTGTTCCTAGCCCGGCTGTAGACCTCCATACTTTTGTCACATTATTGTCATCATCCTCACGTTGTTTCGAGATGCGTCCTTCCCATGTCAAACAACGTTGTCATCACCTGTCAATTGGTATTCAGCTTGACTAGGGGCACAATCATGTTTTTCCTTGGATTCTTATGTGTAGGCATTAGTGATATGCATTTGTCACGATCCTCTTAAATGTCAAAATCCAAAAAAATCATAAAATGTCCTGAAAAAAGACTAAAAACATCGCAAAAATCCCTGAGAAAAGACAAAAACATCATAAAGAAATGTACAAAAGGCATAAAAAATCATAAAATGTCCTGAAGAAACACCTAAAAATCATAAAATGTCCTAAAGAAAACACAAAATATATCCAAATCAATGTCAAAGTCAGTCACATGGAGTCAAGGTCAGTCATGTCAGTCAGTCCATGTCATTGTCGAACTACGTTATCTCTGCGCATTTGCTACATAGGCAAGACCATCAGTCGATGAGTCCTCGAGACATTAGGTCAGTCCTTTTAGGGTGGTCCAAATAAAATCATGACATTTGTCACAATTGTCACATCAGTCAAATAGAAATTGAGACATAGTTAAAATCAAACACAAGGCGGTCATTTGAAGCGTCAATGTCAAAAATTGGTCAAAAATCAGAGGCAGCCGTTCGATCAAATGCTGGTAACATCGGTCGACTTGCCCAAAACATATTAATCCAAACAATGTCGTCACTCTTTGGTCCTCTTCGAAGATGTGTCGCGGAGTTAGACCTAAATCAAAATGTTCTTTCGCACCTTTTTTGGGGCGATGTCCTTCGACAATAGGCCACAATCAAACCTCAACACCGTCAAATTGGCAAAACTTTCTTAAATTATCAAAGCACATCAAATAGGCAAAGGAATTCAATCTTTGCCGAAACTAAACATTGGCAAACAAATAAATGGTACATTAATCTTTTTGGTCTATCTTGTGCTTATCTTTTTGACTATCTTGGCTATTGTCTTATATATTTTCTTGTCTTGTCTTTTTAGTCGTATGTTACTAGCTACCTCGGGGATGTCCCACATGAAGGGATTTAGGAGTCGCGATGATGTCTACGACCTATTTTTATTTTCTTTAGTAGCATGCGTGGATTGTCTTGTTAAAGGGCTGGGGACAACTTCTGCCATAGTGCTGGGATTGGGACATTCCGGCACTACGTGACTGTCTATTTTCGATGGATGACCTTGCACACCTTGGTCTCGTCATATCTGTGGTGTTTGCATTTGTCCATTTGTGTCATTTTTCACCTTGATGATGATTAAAAGGCAATAAAATATATTAAATTCCTATGGCAATGTTTTGAAAGATTTGGTCTAGGAACTAACATGCATCTTCTTTAGTCTTGTCATCTTCTCTCACCCATCTCATATAGGCATTACATCCATATCATAATCCATATCTTTTTCATTAACATTTCTTTGTCTCTTCATATTCTAGTCTTCTCGGCATCCATTTCGAGGGAGCACACCCATTGTTCTAGCCCGGACACAATCTATCCTCTCGAGGGGCATGCGAGGAACCCTCCTCATCATTCTTCCCTCACATGCGGCACACTTCAAGGAACTGTGACTTATTTTCTGCTTTGTCCTGCAATCACGTTAGAGTGACATTATGACAAAAGAGGGGCCAAAATCTTAGACACATAAAATGACCTAGGCCTACAAACTCTATTTTTCCATCTTTCCTTCCTACCATAATTATGACACTTTAATTATGTCATTGGTCCACTTTTGTCTATTGATTAAATAATTCATAATTATTTAATTAATTCATATCCTTTGATTCTTTTTATGATTATTAAATAAATAAATTTTGAATTTATTTATTAAATACAAATCACTATTGATACAAGTATATACTTTGAGTAAATAGATTTCTTAATTTATTTAATTTCCCTTCCTAGCGTTTAATTATCGCTACTGTAAATAAATAAATTTTTATTTTATTTAATACATCCTCTTGTCAATTAAATGGAATTGATTAATTTTATTTAATTGAAATTAATCTTATCTGTGAGATTAAATGAATTTAATTTAATTATTTTAATTGCTAATTCCTTCTTCTCATTTTAAATAGGTAGAATTATTTAAAATATCATTATTATCCAATCTAACATTGGTCCTTTTTGATAAATAATCTGAAAAAGATTATTTACGGCCATCTCTCGAAATCATAATTTGAATTATTTTGGTGGAATTGAAGTAGATAATCTTCGAAATCAAGTATTGGTGATTCTTGATTTTCCAAATCTTATCTTGATTGAGATCTTATCTCTTTGATTTTTCGAATCTTTCGTCGAGATCTTATCTTCTTGATTTTTTGAAATCTTCATTATCAATTAATTTCTCATTTATTCTCACTTAGATGGAGTCGAACATTAGAGCTGGATTGATTAGGTTTGCCCTAACCTAATTGAGTTCTGGGTTTAATCTGGATCATTCATTTTAGGGTCTCATCACTAATTTATCTCGTCCGTCCGTTCGAAATGGCCTTTTCTATAAAATGCCCTTTCCTTCTCATTTTTCATATCTTGACATTTTACGTAATTACTATAGGCATTTATTTACTCTTACTTATTCATTGTCATAGGCATTTGATTAATATTGGCATTTATTCTAGGCATAGGCATTGACTTTTAGACATTGGCAATAGTCATAGGCATATCAAATCCTTCAAATCTTGTTGTAGGGCTTAGGCATTTTAGATTGCTCAAAGTACAAATCTGAGGGCAACATTTCCAGCAAGCAAGAAGGTGTAACGAAGATCAATCATGGAAGATGGAGACTCTTGGTGATATATTTCCTTTTCGTTTTCATTCGATTTCCATTGTACTTCGTTATATCATTGGATTTTTATGTTATTTGTGCTAACCCATTTAACAAATCTATTTTTCCCTTGATTACAAAGTGCATATGCATTTGAAAGACACAAGTTGCAAAAAATATTACAAGATAAAGCAAACAAAAGTTCATTTTAATTCTCAAAGCAATGATGAATTCTTTCTAGAGCACCAAAAACCAAGTGTGAAGTTATTTGTTCAATTTTAATCCAAAAATAAAAATCTAGTATGTTTCTAAGTTCAATTTTAACCAACTTGAAAAGATCAATAAATGGTTAATTTTAAACCCAAAAAAGAAGTGAGTTGTCCTAAAATAGAAAGCAAAAGCAGGAATGAAAGCCCTAGGCTATTACAATAAGCATTAAGAAATGCTTTGTTTTTATAAGTTTTTATGCCCACATCCAACTCAAAAACTCTTCAACAGTTATTTCTTATGCTTCAATGTTGCAAGTTCCTTATGCAAACTAAATCCCTCCTCCTTTTCCTATAAGATAAAAAAAGACAAATCATGCTAGGATCAAGTTATTTAATTAAATTCGTTCTAGGCATTAACTTTAAACAATAGAATAATTTCAAATGAAAAGACTTATGATTTTGGATGATTATGATAATAAATGAAGCATCACTAAGTGGGCCTGTAATTATGAATTCTGACTGTATGATTCTACAATCAAAAAGGAAAATATTAGCATTGAATTTTAACAAGATTTGTAATCCAACAGCTAGCATGAATTCAATAAATGCATTAACTTTTTCATTCATGGATCCCTTATCCCTAGCTACTTGTTGTTTATCTATGACTTCACTAAGAAAGATTCTACAAAAAGATATCGCTAAAAAAAAAATCACATAAATATGATGGTCACTATGCATGAGTGGAACAACCATAAATGGTCTGAAGAGAGCTTCCCTATATACTTTTCCACTTGACACTTGTTCTTATATAAAAAAGTAGTCTCGATCAATCATTTCAAGCTGTTGAAAGTGAACTTAGATATATGGGCATATGAATGGACTACATCTTTTGATGCAAATTTCCATACATTAAAAACAAACTAACTCAAAATAAATGTCAACTACCTATATTCTTATTGTGCATTCAAGCAAATAAATATCAATTCATAGAGGTATCTTGAAATATTGATACAAATTGTAAGCTTTATGTGTTAAGTGGCGAAATGGTAAGATCACAATTCACTTTCTCTAAGGTTGGGGTCCTGCTCCTTTTTCATGAACAAAGAAAAAAAATAGTCACTACAATCATGAATATCAAACAATGTTTATTTAACAAATATTGAAACTTAATAGGGATTTTAAATGCTATACTTGAAGATAATGACACAATAGCATTTAAACCTAACCGCTAATGCAATTGTTAAGAAATGGCAATCCACAATAAGATCTCAGCCACAATTGAATGATATGGGCATCCAATGGCTAAAACAAAGTTACAAAACTAAGAATGGATCCAAGATTGAACTGATAAACATAGAGTTAGAATAAATACCAAAAGGATAATTCCAAAAATTGTTAATAGATCTATTGTTTATTTAATAGTTTTGCTAAGAGGTATTCAAAATTGGAAAGTGTTTCATTTGAATGCAAGCCATTATAGATTCAAGAAAATTCCTATTCAAGACATCAAAATGTGTAGAGAAGTGGGATGTCTAATGTAAATGAACCTAGGGAATTTGTAATCTTATTATGATTCCATAGAGCTTTGGAAAAATAACAAATGGTTACCAAAGACGGTTAGTACAATAGCTTTGGAAAAATAACTGAATAAATTGTAAGATGATTATAAAGCATTGACAACCTTACACCCAAGTAAAGGAACACATAAATAAAGATCAATACCCTCAAACAAAAGTATGGGCAGTGTTTTAATTAAGAAAATGTAAACAAAGCAGATTACAAAATGTAGTGGGTGCCCTCCTTCTAGTGTCAGATGTAAAAACTAAACTCCACACAAGCTTCAAACAATGACCAACATTAGTATTGTTAGTCCATTTAAAACAAGTAAATCTAGCATTCTTATGAGATATCTAAACATACTTTATAATGCAAATAATAAAAGATAAAAGAAACTAATTGAAAGCCTATAAAAAACATGTTTATACCTATCCCATAATGGAAGTGGTGCTCCTCGATGTGAAAGAGATGCCCTTTCCCACCCCCTTGATAAACTTCAAATGATAATGGACAAAATGTGATACAAAGATGAAATGTTGCTATAATAGAAATGCTAAGATTGTGGATGATTGTGGCTTCTATTTATATATTGAAGGGATTAAGAATGGAGAGATGGAAGAAATGTGGGACTAGAGAAGAGCCAATGATATTGTGACACTTGTCACAAGGCTAGTGGATGAAGGTGAAGCACATTTTGGAGAATGTGCATAGTTAATGCATGTGGTTGAGGATTTGAGAGGTGTGAGATTCATACATTTGTAAGAGGCATTAAATGAATGTGGTTGGAGACTTTGGAGGGAAATTGTTTGGGGTAAGAAAGTCAAATAAAGGGAGTTAATAAGGGAATAGTCCTTAGAATATGCTAGTTAAAAGAAACTATTTTCATGTGCAAATGGGTTGGTTAGTCAGGGGTTGGGTTTAACTCTTTGGGAATTAAAAGCTAGAGGATGGGTAATTAGGATTAAGGGTTAATTAATCTAGAATTAATTAACTTAGAGGAATTTTACAGGTTTTGACATTTGATTTAGTAAATCAGATGAAAGGACCTTTAGGAATTTAATTAAATAAATTTATTTATTTAATCAAATATGATTGAAATCAGTGAATTTATCAAATAAATTTCTTTATTTGATTATCAAAAGAAATGAAGTTAATCTGAGTGGAATTAGATGCAATATATATATATATATATATATATATATAAAGTTGTCCATTGAAAACACAATTATTTTGATAAGATGTAAATTTTTCCCTTAATCTTTTGTTCAAAATATAAAATGATTATATCATTTATATATCATCTCAACATGGAATGTCTCCCCTAGTGCATCATATTTTTTATTTTTATTTTTAAGTTTTTGTGTGATGACATTATTTCTAAGTTCTTTATATATATATATATATATATATATATATATATATATATGGTATTTTTAATTTTTTTAGATGTCATTTATGTCACTAGAAGTTGTGAGAACATTAAGTTTCATATATTTATACTTCCATTTTTTATTTTTTTGGTAAATTTGTTCCAAAATGATGTTACATATGTATCTAGTGGCCATTTGCAGTAGGAAACTTGTTGTGACCCAAATCTAAGTAAAATTCATGGGTGTAGAAGACTTGGTTGTGGTTATGTATTTGCAATTCAACATTTCTTCAATACAAAAAAAAATGAACCCTATGCCACCTAAAAGAAAAGAGTGAAGGCTAATAAAATACACAAATACTTTGTAGTGTCCCCAAATATAATAGTCATGCTAAAATACAAAAGCATAACAAATATAACATTATATTTACTCTCCCTATAAAATGTCGAAGAAAGCTAACTCATAGACAAAAAGAACCTATGTATGTAACATTATAACATAATGTCTCATCCCCATCCCACACATTGGACAAAATGCATGACGAAAAGAGTAATGAAGGATGTTGACGAAGACAGGCAACGGTGGATGATGCTAATGGAGACAGATGGCGGTTCTAAACGTTTTAAAAAAAGCGGCAATTTTATAAGCAGCATATTTGAAATTTGAAATCGTCCTATATATTCAGTGGACACATTTCAGAACTCATTTTTCTCGCACGCAGGGAGGAATCAAACCAAAATTCCAACCCCTCCATTGCCGTCAACAACACTATAAGCAAGTGATTTTATGTTAATTTTTTATTAATATATAAAGAGATTTATTTGAAGGTTATGTAAAAGTGATTTTTGTGTTAAGTAGCAAAGAAAGTTAGATTTCACTGGAGCCATGCAAGCTTTAAACATGATTTTTATTACAATGGATGATTTTATGCTGTGGATAATGCATGATTGGACGGATGAGGACTGCATAGAGATTGTGAAGCAATGCAAAAAGGCGATTCCAGAGACAGGAAAGGTGATCATTGTGGATACTATTTTGAATGCCTGAGAGAAGTCAGCACTGGATCATACTTTGGATCTTGTGTTTGATTTGGTCATGATTGTGTACAACTCTAGTGGAAAAGAAAGAAGTGAGGAGTGGAAAATTCTATTAAAGGAAGGAGGATTTTCTCATTTCAATGTTATTGCAGTCTGCAATTGAAGCTTTTCCTTATTAGTTGTTATGTTTATCTATGTACAGTGAAATTGAAGCTTTTCCTTATTAGCTGCCCTGTTTATCTATGTACAGTGAAATTGAAGCTTGCCCTTTTGAAGCTACTCTATTTCAATGTTATTGAGGATTTCCAGCATTGCAGTCTATAATTGAAGTGCTTTGTTTATGTATGTATAGTAAAATAGCTTGCCTCACTTATTAATGGTGTGCTTGCAGCTTTCCAGCCTCACAACCCCACCATCACATTATGATATTAGATTACAAGAGATGCTAGTAATGGGGTATGCAGGTCATGTGGGGTAGGTGGATGAGGCGCAAAAGAGGTCAATGTAGTTATGCAAACAGAAAAATGGCCATTGTATGGCTCAAATGTGACCGAAGATGAGTTTGATGGAGCTCATATGTAAAAATGGTGATGATACAAAGGACGCTAATGTAGCTTCCATGTAGGTTTCGAGAATCCATATCTCTCCATGATTTCCTTGCAATAGATAAGTTGGCCTTTTTATCATCTAATTTTAGTTCAAATCTATCCAGATTTTTGCAGAAGAGTAGAGGGGAAGACATTTCTATTTTGCTTTCACATAGGACATTTGGATAGTATGGTTTGATTGCTCTTGTCCTCACTTTTTCACTGAAGCCATTTGATTGATCTTAGATCTTTCTTACGTTTTTTATTGTTTTGATATAATGTTTTCATCACGCTATTCGATATGGCTATCAAGTTTTTGAATGATGAAGTAAATTTGATATGTGATTAATAAATGAATATCATGTATGTTGTCGTGCATGTTTCCATTCGCTTCTGTTGCCTTGTGTTTCATAGGTTGTTGAAGAAAGTATGATCGAGTCAAGTGCAACTGATCTCGGCCTTGCAGTAAAGTCCATTTCTTGCATGACTTCGAGGAAGTTATTCTGGCGAAGACTCTTTGACCAAAATTTTTGGGAAGGAATTTAAATGTCAATTAATTTAGAAAGAGTGGAATGCTGAATTCTCTCTCTAAATCGTGTTGAGCGGATAAGTTCATTTATTTTGTTCCTCAATTCCAGGATACATTTACATCCATGTCTTTCTTTGTTGGATTATTTAGTTGTTTTACTGATCTAAATAAGTGTTCCTCCTGCGCGAGTGAGCAAGCATAATAGGATAGAAGGATATCATGTAAAATTTAGTATGATAATATAAAGCAGAGTCGGTATGACAAGAGATAGAGTTTTTTTGTTAGTTTTCATATGAACAGAACAATGTACACCATTCTAAGTTTATGAATAAAATTTGATGAAGTTCTGAGTTCAGTACTTGCGTAATTAGTTGATGCTTGCTAAGGGGAGCCACTTAGTAAGTATCTATAGTTAGTTAGTTAGTCGTTGATTTTTCTGTTGATCATAAGTTAGATTTCATTTTTGAGGTTTCTATGCAAAATCAATCGTATATTGTTCCTGTAGCATCATGAATCCATCCCTATGTCTGTTCCTGCAGCATAAGGCCAGTTCATAGTTTTTTTCCTCAGTCGTAGCTATTATGATTTCTGCTTTGGTTAAATTATGGTTGAGTTTAGAGAACTTAGAATTACCTTCCTATAACGTAGGTAGAATTCCTTCCAAGTATTTATTTTCATTAAGTTGTGACTGAAACTAGTTGTTAGTGCACATATAGTGCCGCTCCATTTCAAGTATATGTTCCCTGGTTTCACAAGTAAATGAACGACCATGAAAAGATATTAGTCGCCTGCTAGAATGTCCAATTCCCAAGAGAGGTTTTTCCGTGATTTTCATATCCTTTTATGGGTGTGACCATTTTTAGCACCATTTCTAGGGATGGATGGTGTCTAGCTAAGAACCTGTCAGAAGTCATTTTTAGTAGTAGTTTAGTCTGTTATTCAAGTATTTTCAAAATCCTTCAAATCACCATTCATTCTATTGCATGCATAGAAGAAGAGATGCTTTGGGAAGATTCCTTCCTGACCTTCTAGCCATTGATAATCATCCTGAACCAGCTTATAATCTATTTGAGGACAAAGGAGACCAGGATATCAATCCCTTTGCTAAAAACATGTTTGTTGAATTTCCATTTGACCCAGCTAACAAAGAACCTAAAGAAAATCCATTTGCTCTGATACTCCATCAAGCAAATATGGCACAAAATACACCTAATCCACCTCCTACTTTTCAGTTTCCCATTGTTTCCCAGCAAGATACTGATAACCTTAAAAATATTCCTTCTTCTTTTTTTCCCAAGTTTTATGGCCTAGTTACAAAGGACCAAGAAAATTTCTTGTTTGAATTTGATGTCCTCTGTCCCAACTATGATTAAACTACAGATGCTCGCAGGATGAAGTTGTTTCCTTCCACTTTGAAGGAAGGGGCCCTTAGATGGTTCATGAGTTTGCGAAGAGGTGTTGTTGATAGTTGGGCAGCCATGCAGACCAAATTCCTTGAGAAATACAAGGAATATTGTAAAAGTGGTAGTAAGGGAGATGATATATTAAGAATTCAACAAAAGGAGGATGAAAGTCTGGAAGACTATATCTCAAGATTCTTGTTTTCCCTGAAAAAGAATTCAAATCATACTCTCAATGAAGAATCTCAGAAACTACTTTTTCTAAGGGGAATCAGTGATACCTGTATAGATGCCCTGGACCTGATGGGAGGAGGTGATATAACCCAATTTCCTTGGGATGATATCAAGAAAATATGTCTTAACTACTCTCAAGCAATTGTTAAGAAGGGTAGAGGTCATCAAGCCATAGTAGGAAAGTCCTCTACTAATGGAGTTTCACGGATGGAGATCACAAATTTGCTATCAGATTTCAAGCAGGATATCATAAACAACATGGCTACACAGTTGGATACTATGCAAGCTTGGAAGAAACACGAGGAAGCTGAAGCATTCTTGGTTGAGTTCTATCCACATTGTAGACAGAAGAAACATGATTGCAGATGCAAGATGGTGGCTAACCTGGAGGCTACGCAGCTACCTACTGACTTTAAGGTGGTAGAAAGAGATGATGACCAAGTATTCTTCATCGCACAAAGGTGACCATGGGCTCAAAGACAAGGTATGCCTCAAGATCCCTTGACCTTTGGTAATCCTTACTCTAATTAGAATAACCAGTGGCAACCTAGATATGTCCCATCACAACCTTGGAATACTTCTCAACCTCACTAGTCTATCTATCAGAATCCTCAATGGAAATCTCCTCAAGGAGGTTGGTAGCAGCCACAAGGGCAATGGACTCCACCCCCAGGTAACTGGCAGTAGAACCCTCAATGTAGAAGTTTGTAGCAATGGCAGAACCAACCCCTTGTCTTCCTGCATCCTCAGCAACCACAACTGCAGGCCCTCATGCCACCTCCTGTAACACTTATAGCAAATACTGGCCCTCCAAAGAAAACACCTATTCCTGCTCAACCATTGCCAAATCCTAATAATAAGTAGCAGCAGTAGCAAGTCTATTTTGTTGATCCTAATCATCAGCCTGCATATGCTCTTAACCTGAATAATATTAATTTATGTTCAGGAACTGTGCTACCCACACCATCTCCTCCCATAATCTCTGAATTGCCATCTGAGGAGACTAACAAAGAAGAAGATACCAATGACCAAGCCCAACCAAATGAGCCAGTTCAAATTCAAATTCCATCATCACCTAAGGAATCTGCTAATGTGTCCCCTCCTTTTCCATAGAGGTTGGAAGGTGAAAATGTAAGAAAAATAAGAGGAATCTACCTTTGACATCCTTGACCAGCTAAAGCATATATGTGTGAAAATTCCCTTGTTCCAAGCAATCAAAGAAGTACCTATCTATAGTAAGGCCATCAAGGAGGCATGTTTGAAGAAACTGGGGAGGAAAAAGAAAGACCCTCAAACTATCCATGTCATAGGCCAACTCTCTGATTTAATGCTAGGGAAGCTTAGCATCCCAAAATATTTAGATCCAGGAAGCCCTATTTTGGAGATCAATGTTAATGGGTTGCAAATTAAGAATGCTTTAGTAGATCTTGGTGCAGTTATCAATGTCATGACAAAGGACCTAGTTGTAAAACTTAATATTTCAAACCTAAGGACTACACCTACAATATTACAACTTGCTGATAGCTCAACTGTCAAACCTAATCAGGCAGTTGAAGACCTGGTAGTCACCTTGGATTCCTAGAAGTACCCTGCTGATTTTATGGTCTTATCTCCAAAGGAATCATTGGGGGGATACCCTATCATACTAGGAAGGCCTTGGTGTGCTACTGTTGATGCTTACATTGGCCGTAGGTCAGGTAACATGACAATATTTGATAGGCATAGCACAAAGAAGCTTACACTTTATTCTCTAGCCTTGCTCCAACTTGAGTCTGGAGAGGTTGTTTGGCCAGATTTGGGAGGAGAGGAGGAAGTGAAGTCCATGGAAAATTGAATGATGATTACCAGAGAGCCTTTCATTGCACAACAAGAAGAAGAAGATATACTGTCCAATATCCTGCTGAATAACTATGGTATCGAATACTTTCATTGTGAAAAAATTCCATGTTCCTTGCAGACTATTCTTCTTCTGTCTACATCAGCTCATTATCCTACAACAACTGATTGCTTACACACCTTGCTACCCCATGAGGTAGACATGCCATTTTTTTCTGAAGTATCTATGGTAGATTTAACCTCCCAAGTTGAGGTAGTTGCAGCAAAAACTTTGTGCATTAATAAAAACCTCACTAGTGAGCAACAAGAATCTATGATCAAAATGCTTACCAATCATAAGTTAGCTTTTTCTTGGGAATATCGTGACATGAAGGGTTTAGACCCAAAAATTTGTACACATCGCATATACATTAACAATGAGTTCAGACCTGTTAGGCAGCCTCAAAAAAGAATCAATCCAACTTTGAGAGAAATTGTTAAAGAAGAATTGCAGAAAATATTAACAAATGGCTTTATCTACCCAATCTCAGATAGTCAGTGGGTTTCCCCATTAGTTGTTGTTCCTAACAAAGGAGGGAAATGGAGGCTATGTGTAGATTATAGAGAGCTGAACTTGGCAACAAAGAAAGATTACTTTCCTCTTCCATTCATTGATCAAGTTCTAGATAATTTAGTAGGGAAAAAGTACTTCTCATTCTTAGATGGCTTCAATGGATACAATCAAATCAAGATTGCTCTTGAGGATCAAGAAAAGACTACTTTTACATGCCCTTGGGGAACATTTTCCTATTTAGTTTTTCCTTTTGGTCTCTGCAATGCACCAGCAACTTTCCAAAGGGCAGTCATAAGTATCTTCTCAGACATCTCATATGATTGCATGGAAATATACATGGATGACTTTACTACTTATGGTACAACATTTGAGGAAGCTCAATCCAACTTGGAGAGAGTACTGCAGAGATGTGAAGATCACAACCTATCACTGAATAGTCAAAAGTGCTTCATGATAATGTAGGAGGGAATAGTACTTGGTCACCATATTTCTGCTACAGGAATACAGGTTGATCCTACCAAGATTGAGGTCATCTCTAATCTCCCCTTTCCTGCCAAGCAGAAAGAAGGAGCTTTCTTGGCCATGCTAGATACTACAAAAGATTCATCAAGGACTTCAGCCAAATAGCAGGTCCCTTATATAGTCTCCTGAAGAAAGATGCAGATTTTTCTTGGACTGAGGAATGTGAAAAAGCATTCCTTGATTTAAAAGTAGCCCTTACACAGGCACTTGTTCTAAAAGGACTTGATTGGTCACTTCCATTTCATATTCATACTAATGCATCAGATTATGCCATTGGAGCAGTGTTAGGGCAGAAGGATGGATCAACAGAACATGCCCTCTACTATATAAGCAAAAATCTACAAGGGGCTGGATTCAACTACACTGTTACAAAAAAAGAAATGTTGGCCATCATCTATGCCCTCAATAAATTCAGGCATTACATCACTGGCTATTAGATATTTGTCCACACTGATCATGCAAGCATCTGGTATCTCATGAACAATAGCTCAATATCTGGGAGACTGGCCAGATGGTTATTGCTAATGCAGGAATTTGACATTACAACTATGGACAAGCCAGGTAAAGCCAATGTGGTTGTTGATTTCCTTTCTAGAATTCAAAGGCAAGATGACTCTGCACTTATTGAAAACACCTTTCCTAATGAGCACCTGTTTGCAATCAAGGTTATTCAACCATGGTATGCGGATATAGCAAATTATCTGGCCAGCCACAGGAAGAACTCCTCATCAATTCTCCCCTAAGGAAAAAAGATTATTAGCAGAGAAAAGCTTTAACTTCTCTTGGATTGCAAATTGCATGTTTTATACAGGGCCAGATCATGTTATGAGGATATGTGTCAAGAGGAGGACATTCATGATATATTACATGCAAGCCATGATGAACCGTGTGGTGAATATTTTGCTGCCAAAAGAACAGCAATGAAAATTTTAAATACTGGCTACTATTGGCAAACTCTGCATAGAGATGTAGCCAAATATACTAGGAGATGTGACAGATGCCAAAGGATGGGAAGACCAACTCGATCTGATGAGATGCCTCTATTTCCACAAGTTGTTGTTACACCCTTTGATAAATGGGGATTGGATTTTGTGGGACCAATTGATCCACCTTCCAATGGTAAGTCCTACATCCTTGTATGCACAGATTATGTGACAAAATGGGTTGAGGCTAAACCTATGAAACATGCTAGGGATAATAAAATAGCTGAATTCCTCTATGAGGAAATATTCACCAGGTTTGGTGTCCCTAGGGAAATAGTGACAGATCAAGGAGCACAATTCACTTCTACACTTATCACAGCCTTAGTAAATGAATACAATATAAGGCACATGAAATCAACTCCTCACCCCCAAGCCAATGGCCAGGTTGAGGTCACCAATAGGGACATAGAGGCCATTTTGACTAAAACTATAGATTTGCATAGGAAGGACTGGGTTGCACGGTTACCAAAAGCTATATGGGCCTACCGTACTACCTGGAAGACTGCTACAGGATATACACCTTTTGAAATGGTGTATGGTAAAACAGCTGTGATGCCAATAGAATTCGAACATAAGACTCTAAGAACAACATTAGAGATGGAAATGGATTTAACAAATGCACAAAAGGACAGAGTCATGCAGCTTAATGCTCTGGACGAGCTTCGAAAGAATGCCCTGTAGTACACTGAGATGATACAAACTCAGAGAATAAAGTGGCATGACCGACATATCAAAACGAAGCAATTCTCTGTCGGTGACTGGGCACTGCTCTATGACTCGAGGTATAAAGAAAATCAAGGTAAACTCACAACCTGATGGCTTGGCCCATATGAAATTGAGAATGTATTTGATAATGGTTCAGTTCAATTAGTCACAATTGATCATGTTCGATTCAAGCTACTCATTAATGGGCACTGTCTTCGGTTGTATCGTAAGCCAGTCTAAAAAGAAGAATTCATGTAGCAGTTTGTTCAGGATCCTGCCACTAATCTTCCTACAGCAAAAGGCTTTAGCCTTTCTCCTGCAGCTTCACCATAATGTTTTAAATGCATGCTCATAATAAAGGTTTCCTTTTTAAGGAGACCCTTTTTCTTCGTTCCCACTCATCGCCACATCTCACCTCTTTATCTTCCATCCATTCCATCCATACATCTCATCCATCCACGTCACCCATCCACCTCATTCATCTACACCACCCTTAATTATGATTTCATTCCCAACTGTCATATCATACTGAAGCCGTCATCTTTCTTAGCACATACGAGCATTAATTGAAAGGTACACGATATCTTTTGTTGTTGCATCATTGATTTATTTCATTTTATTCATTTACTACTATGTCTATATCAGTCATTATTTCCCGATCTCTGCCTATTCTTTAGTACATGTGTGGACACATGTCATATTTTAAGTAGGGGGTGGGACAATCCATTTCACTTACACTGCTGTCACAATTGTTCAGATATGTTTCTTTATTATTTTCTTGTACTTTCCAAGGTATGACTGCATGTTTCACCCTAAATCACAATTAAAACTACTTGTTTAAGTAGTTATAACAATTATTACATGCAAAAATATTTTGAGTTCATTCTTGGAAAAGAAGAGAAAGTGACGGCAGGGCAGAAAAAATAGAGCAGAAAAAGTAAAAAGTTCAGAAAAGAGTTTAAGTTTCAGCCGAGACAATTGTGAATATGGGTGGTCAACTGGTAAGACATGAGCTTGTAGCTCATGAGATATTGATGCAAAATCCTCAAACAGTTCAAGCATTTAGCCTTTGTGGTTGGTTGAACTACTTTTTGAGGCTAGATACTTTCAATGAGGAAGTCGCAGGCAAATTTTTAAGAACCCTTTCTAAAAGAGAGGCTACAATATGGGGTTTAACAGTAGCTGTAACTGAGGAACGAATTGCAGAGGTAATCGGGCTTCCAACTGTAGGAGAGAATTTTTCTTCAGATGCTGTTTCTACTAGGGCAGAATTTACAGTACCAACTGATGGACCCTTGGAGGTCTCTAAGCAAGGATGCAAGCGAGTGTCGTTGCCTCCCCCATATCTAGAATATGCTACTTTTATAATCAGGTACTTAACATGTGAAGGCCTTTTTTCTTACCTACATTCCTACCATTTTAAATTGCTGAGTCATATGAGGCATGGGTTAGCTGTTAATGTCCCAAACTTTTTGTTAAATATTTTGAAGCAATGCGCCCATGAGACCCAGAGAGGGAGGGATAATTCTGTTGCCCATCATGCCCTTATTAAACTGTTGATTGAACGCTCATTGAGGGATGTGTCACCTCTTTCCTGGCAAGAATTTGTTGCCCAAAAGAGCCTACAACTTCTAGAACCTCCTAGGGAACTTGCTCCACGGCCTAAGAAAAAGGAAGAGAAAATAGCATCTACCAGTAGGGAAGCGGGGCAAGGGTCATCTGCTCCTCCAGCCCCTAGTCCTGCAGCGTTCACACCAGAGTCCTCTGCCCAGGTGCAAACTAGGTCTGCCAAAAGGAGAGAAAAAGGAAAAACAAAGGCAGGAGAGTCATTTGGGGTGGAACAAACCCCAGAATCTGACCCTCATCCTTAGAAAAGGCAACGCTCTACTCCTGCAACACCTTCTACAACAACGCCTGTTGCCACCACAAGTTCACCATCATCTTCTGATAAGGCAGAGCCCTCTAGGCAATTCAGAAAGAGGAAAGCTATGAGAGCACCTTCGGCAGCTGCAACATTGCCAAGAAGAGTTTCAATAAGAAAATAATGTAAAGTCTCCCCTGCTTCAGCTCAACCTGAAGTTATCATAATTTTAGAGGAATCTGTAGGTTTTGAACATAATGTCTCTCAAGATGTATCCGAGAATGCTGCATAGAGTCCATTTGTTATTCCTGAAGAAGAACAAATTGAGACAAGGAAAGTTGAGCATAACGAAAGGGGGGTACCAAGTCTCGATGACTTGGTTGCTGCAGCTATGTAGATTTCAGAGGAAGCACGGTCTTCTCCACTACAACAACAGTAATTCATCCTGCAGCAAGGGGAAGAACAACCTGAACAATTGGAAGTGGCCAATGAAGCTTCATTATCCCCTGAAACTTGTCAAGCCATGGTTGTCTACAAAAAGACATTTTTGATTAAATTCCTGGAATATCTTAGAAACACATGGAGACCAGTCACATTGCAGACCTTGAGTTTCCGCCACCTAGCCAAGACTAAAATGCAACAAAGTCTTTGGGAGGAAGAAAAGAAGAAACTGAAAAGAGACATTGAAAGGAAGAAACAGGAAATTCAGGAGTTAAAGGAGAAAATGAATGAAATGATGACAATAACTGGTAAGATTATGGAGTGTAGACCACCGCCTAGAGTTTATGCTCTGTGTCTCAAGGAACAATTTTTGTGGTTCCAGTTAATGAGAATTTCCAGGAATCTAGATCCTGTTATTCACACTGCTAAAGAATTCTATGATGCATACTAGGAGCTCCTAATTGGCTAAGGAATTCTTTGTGCGAATTTTATTTGCATGGCTTTATAATTCCCTTTGAAACAGAGTGGAATCCACTTCTGTACATTGGCGACATTCATTTAAGATCACTCATGTCTTGGGCAGCAAACAAAGCTAATTATGGCAGGCAATTGGAAGCATATGAAGAAGTCGAAAGAGATGAGCCTATTCCATTGCGCCCTGAGAGTTCAGACCCCTATACAATGTTGAAAACCTGGCTTACTGTGGCATATGGCCATAATAATAATACAGTCAGGATGAAAATATTTGATCTCAGAAAACAGGTGTATGATGAGTTTCAAGAACATACATACTCATTTTGGAAGCTATCATACTCCAGAATTGAGAAGAGATGGGAGAGATTGACTGTTGGGTTAAGAAGGTCTGAGCCTCACAGTCCCCTAAATTTTACAGCAGCTCTCAGAAGATCAAACAGATACATACAGTTGGGCCTTCAAAAGAGGTTTGAATTGTGGTTGCCCTTGACATTTAGACCTCCTGTGCTGATGTGGCCTCTTTATCCCTACCAAGCTACAAATATTAATGAAGATACAGAAGCTCGTAGGTATGAAAGGTGGCAGAGTTTCAGAGGTTTTTATTACAAATTCAGAACTTCATTTTAGGGTCATGCCTCAACCACTGATTTCAGAGAGACCACCAGAAATTTAATGTTGGAGGACCAGCATCAGGTTAAGTAGGGGGCAAATGATGAGCCCAAAATATGCTCATAATTTGGGTATCATGGTGTACTTTTAATACCCTTACTTTTGTTGTTCATGGTTGTTTAAACTCTTTAGAAACCTTTTATTGTGGGATATCTTGTAGAAATACACTTTTATATTCATGTAGCCTATCCTGTTGATATGTCTATATTTATTACCTTGCTTGACTTCCCAAATGATTGGTATAATGCATGTAGTTTTTGAATAATGAAGTAAATTTGATGTGATTAATAAATGAATATTGTGTAAGTTGCCATGCATGTTTCCGTTCGCTTCTATTGCCTTGTGTTTCGCAGGTTGTTGAAGAAAGTATGAATGAGTCAAGCGCAGCTGATCTCGGCCATGCAGTAAAGTCCATTTCCTGCATGACTTCGAGGAAGTTATTCTGGCGAAGACTCTTTGACCGAAATTGTTGGGATGGAATTTAATGTCAATTAATTTGGAAAGAGTGGAATGCTGAATTCTCTCTTAATTGTGTTGAGCGGATAAGTTCATTTATTTAGTCTATTCCTCGATTCTAGGATACATTTACATCCATGTCTTTCTCTGTTAGGGTTAGTTAGTTAGTTGTTTTCGTTATTTAAATAAGTGTTCCTCCTGCGTGAGTGAGAAAGCATAATGAGATAGAAAGGATATCATGTAAAAGTTAGTATGATAATAAAAAGCAGAGTATGTATGATAAGAAATAGAGTTTTTTGTTAGTTTTCATATGAACAGAACAATGTACACCATTATGAGTTTATGAATAAAATTTGATGAAGTTCTGAGTTCAATCCTTGCATAATTAGTTGATGCTTGCTAAGGGGGCCCACTTAGTAAGTATCTGTAGGTAGTTAGTTAGTCATTCATTTTCTATTGATCATAAGTTAGATTTCATTCTTGAAGTTTCTGTGCAAACTCAGTCCTATATTGTTCCTGCAGCATCGAGAATCCATCCTTGTGTCTGTTCCTACAGCATAAGGCCAGTTCATAGTTTGTTTCTCAGTCGTAGCTGTTATAATTTTTGCTTTGGTTAAATTATGGTTGAGTTTAGAGAACTTTGCATTACCTTCCTATAACGTAGGTAGAATTCTTTCCAAATATTTATTTTCGATAGGTTGTGACTAAACTCCGTTCTTAGTGCACATACAAAGGCTACCTACTTCAAGTATACATTCCCCGGTTTGACAAGTAAATGAACGACCGTGAAAAGATATTAGTCGTCTGCTAGAATGTCCAATTCCTAGGATAGGTTTTTCCATGATTTTCATATCCTTTTGTGGGCGTGACCAAATCCCCCAAATAAATTTAAATAAGACTATGAGAGTTCACAAAATGGATTACTAAAATCATTTAAAATTTCAATATAAAATATATCATTCTCTTGAATGATCAATAAAATCATTTAAAATATCATATTTAAAACCTGATGGATAAGAAACCATTAAAATATCCCATCAATAAAATACTATAAAATGCCATATATGAAATCACGAAAAGATGCCAATGAAAAAAATGATAACACTAATAGCCAAAATAAATAGCCACATAAGATATTCATGAAAACCAATACAAAATACCTTAAAGAGACATACTCGTAAACCACATACAATTGAAATGTACGCCAACACATATGGCTAAAATTTTCTTTGGACATTACCGTTAGGTAACTAGACAATAAGACATCAATAAGGAAACACTGCCCTAATAGGGTATAGTGGGCTAGGATAGGGGAAATTTGGCCTGTGACTACCTCCAGTAACCACCATTGGGGAATATGAGTATGCTCAAGCCTGTGGATCCAGGTGTAGTCAATACTTAGTACTTGCATCAATTCCAATTACACGTCAAAGTACATGTGCATATACATATACTCCAAAGCAACATCTATCATCAGGAAGGGAGTCATGATATCGTAAGCCTCTCGAATATGAGTGTTATGACATCATCACTTTCCTATCCATAATCATACATAAGCAATGATAACAATATATAAACATATAGCATGTAATCCAGAATAATAACCAATCATCAATGTAATCTCATTATAACAACATTTAACGTTTAAAATATCAAATCAAAATTAAAATATTACCTTACCCAAGTTGGAGTTAGAGAGGTGTTACACTAAGCTGGACATCAATAGCATGAACTGCATAACATTAACTATTTTATTCCATTGCAGCGATTCCCATAGATCATTGAAAATCACAGTTATAGACCTATGCAAAACCTTTGCCACAAAAGGCTGGACCATATACAGCTAATGTGTATACATATATGTGTATATATATATATTTTTATGTATATATCTATATATATATATATGTATATACATATATGTATATATATGTGTGTGTGTGCGTATATATATATATATATATATATATAGATATATATATGTATGTATATGCATGGATACATAAATATGTATATTTTTATATATGTATATATATATATGTATATATGTTCATATATAGTTGTATATATGGATATATGTATATCTATATATATATATATATCTATATATATGTATATATGTATATATATGCATGTGTATATATGTATGTACATATACACATATACATATATATAGATATATATAGATATACATATATCCATATATACAACTATATATGAACATATATACATAGATATACATATATAAAAATCTACATATATATATATATATATATATTTATGTATCCATACATATACATACATATGTATATATGTACATGTATATGTTATGTCCATAACATTTACATGTATATATATACATATATGTATATAGATGTATATATTTAGCCAATAGGCTATTTGTGTGAACTTTGGACAAAATTTTTGTCAGCCTCCCTATTTTGGAGACTTCCGATGGTTGGGAAATGGTGGCGGATAGGTTATAAATTCGGTCTGAATTTTTGTCAGCCTCCTAGTTTTCTTAGCCTTTCGATGGCCATGGAAAGGTGATGGAGGTGGTTATTGGATGCCTTGGGAATAGGGTGGTGTTTTCCCCACCATGTGGATAGAGAAAGCTACCAAAATTAAACGTTGGATTGCATCAACATTATTTGTTGTATGTTTTGTGTGTACTCACGATGGCCGTGATGGCAGTGGTCGTTTAATGCCTCTAGGAACAAAACAAATGGGAAATTTTCAATAAGGAATTGTTTGTTTTCGTTATGTTCGTATACCTATTATGAGATCCATGAGAAAGGAGGGAAAGCTATTGTGAGGGTGCAAGCTCCATTAAGCTTTGTGTAGCTTCTGTGAAGGTGAGTGGAGGTTATGGTTTTTTTTTTTGCATGGGAGGATGGTTGCAAAAGGAAAAGAAAAGTGTCGACTACGATAATATTTTTCCCATTTTTTTCTAGGAAAGCTATGGGGAAGAGGTGTTTTTGAAGCAAGTGGGAAGAGGTTATTTTGGGAAGAACACTTAGTGATATTGTTTGCTTTTTGTCTTGCAGACTGCTTTCTGATTTTAGCAATGATTGCAGATTGTTGTTTCCTTCCTTGATCTACATTGTTTCATTTTCAATAGTGTTTTGTTGAGAAGGCTATATTTTTTCAAGTTGCAATAAGGTGGTGTTGAGAAAAAAATATTTTAGAATGCAATGGCTTTTTAACTTTGAAACCAATATTATTTCATTTATGGTTTTTGTTTAGTCATTATGTTTGCAATCCAATGAAATAGTCATTTTTATAAAGTCTATGTTAAATGTTGCACCCTATATTGTTAGCCGATAGTTTTTTTGTGTGTACCTTGGTCAAAATTTGTGTGAGCCTCCCTGGTTTTTTAGCTTTCCGATAGGTGTGGAAAAGGTGGTGGATGGTCTTTTGTTTAAAAAAACTTTGGACAAAATTCTCGTCCACCCCTTGGGTTCTTATCACTATTGTGGTCATGGGAAGGGTGGAAGAGGCTATCATTGGCTACCTTGGGGATAGGGTGTTGTATTTCCCATTGTGTGGATAGAGAGGGCCACTGAAATTAAACGTTGGCTCATACCAACATTTAATTTTGTATGCGTGTCATGTCCTAGTGATGGATGTGATAGCACTTGCCATTTATTTACTTGTGGTTTCCATTTAGTGGTGATGGTTGCATCGTAGCCAAATACTTAATCGTGTGTAGCTTATGTTGTGTTATATAAGGCATTATCATTGTCCCTTGCCTGGTGTTGGTTAGGAACTGCTTTGTTTTCCTTTACCTGGCCCTAAAAAGAGTATTTTAATAGTCCCTTTAACAACTTCAAAAAGGTGTTGAGCACATGTATGTGGCAGCCAGTGTTCTTTAGCATGTTTAATATAAATCCTATTGTTATAAGAATCCTTTTTCAATAATGAAAGAAATAACAAAGTTCTTTCAAAATAAATAACTATCTTCTCAAAACAATAAATTTCAATGCTTTGTTGCCCTTTTTAAATATTATTTTTTTTAGAATGAGTTGTAGGTGTGCTTCTTGTGGTGCTTAATTATCAAAAGCACACACATATAGCCAAACATATATATATATATATATATATATATATATATATCTATTTATGTAGAGACTGCTATATCTAAATAGATGTGTATACCATATTTTTTCCCTTGCTATGCAATTGGCCCATTAAAAATTATAAAGAGAGCAAACATCCAGATTGAATTTTCCCTCATTTTCCTGAACGAGAATGCTATGAATTCAAATCTTTTGTCGCCTATAATATATTGCCTAGCCTGAAGCAAGGCATTATTATAGGCAACAAAAGGTTTGAATTCATAGCCTTCTCAACCAGTCAATTGAGGGAAAATGCTATGTGGATGTTTGCTCTCTTGAATGTTGGATGGTATCGATATTAGTTCTTGTATGGTTTGCATGTGTTGGTGATGGTTGTGCTAATTGTTGTCATTTATTCAATTGTACCAACCATTTTTGGGTTATGGTTGTAGCATAATTGTATGAATTATTTGTTTTCCTTTCTAGATAATGTTTTCTTTAATATATAAGTCTTATTGAAATGAATTCAATCCATACTTCCTATGATTGTTAATTGGCATAACAAGCCCTAAGAGTTAAATATCTAGTCATAGAATTCCACAATAAAGACCTTAAGGTTCAATGAAGATGATTTTGGTATTTTTTTTTTAATAATATGTTTAGAATTCAATTATTGGAAAATACAATGATTCAGAGGTGCATATTTCTTTCTCCTACTTGTTGATATCTTGCATTCTACTTTTATAGGCTTTGCATCTAATACTTGTTGAAGAACTAAAATACTTTGTGCTATTTTCCATAGGGCCGACATTGTTGTTTGTTCTTTTGTTGGATTGAATAAAGTGTTTCATTTATTATTTCAATTATTCTTATTGAAAGAATAAAGACATTAAGGTTCAATGAAGATGATCTTTCCAGTTTTCCTTATAATAATATGTCCAGTAGTTGATTATTGGAAGTAGGATGGCTCAAAGGTGCAACATTTAATACTTGTTCAGGTAATACAACACTATATGCTATTTTACATAGGTCATTGTTGATTGTTCTTCTCTGGGCTTGAAGAAATTATTTGACTTATGGTTTTTGTGTGCTTTTAATGGTTGCAAAGTAATAAATCAATTCATGTATTCATTGGTAAGGAATTCTTAGCTATTTTCTTGTGTGTTTAGAGATGTTTCTTATTTGTCTGGGCCTTAATAAGGATTTGTTATATTTTTAGTTTGTATATAAAGTGTGAGATGGAACATGGGTCTTTCTTTTTATTATACTTGATCTATGTGCTAATATGCATATCGATGTTGTTTGCGTCTATTTTTACACACCCACATAAAAATACAATCCACCATTATGCATTGCATTCATATCTAGGAATTTTTTGTTTGGGCATCAAGGAATGTCAAATATGTGTGTGTGTGTGTGTGTGTGTGTATGCATGTATCTTGGTCACTATTTAAACCAATATTGTTTGATTTGTCGCTTCTGTTTGGTGGTTATGGTTGCATTGGAATGAAATATTTGATGTTATATAGTTGATATTTGATTTCATTACAGACTATTGATTATTGATCTCTAGGTTAGGTTAAATTATTCTATTTTTGATATGGTGGTCCTCAAGAGGCTTTATTGTTTCAATTCTTGATAGGATGCTGGTGAATACATATACATATATACATATATATATACATATATACATACATATATATATATGTATACATACATACATATATATATATATATATATATATATATATATATA
>VDFB02270651.1:464374484-464455662 GCA_007258455.2 Sequoia sempervirens | reverse complement strand
TTGCTAAATAATCTGAAAAAGATTATTTATTATCTCTCGAAATCCATAATTTGAATTATTTTAATTCAAATTAGTAATTAATCTTCCAAAAATCAAGTAATCGGGCAGATTCTTGATTTTCCAAATCTGATCTTCAGTCCGAATCTTATCTCTTTGATTTTTCAAATCTTGCAAATCAGGCGATCTTATCTCTTTGATTTTTTGAATCTTGCAAATCAGGCAATCTTATCTTCTTGATTTTTCGAAAATCTTTATTTTCTAATTAATTTGTCTCATTTATTCTCCACCGTCGATCTATTTTTATTCCAACTGTTCGATTAAGGATTTTGCCCTAACCCTAATTAGGGATTCTTGGGTGTAATCTGGATCGTTCGTTTTAGGGTCTCATCACTAATTCATCTCGTCCATCCATTCGAAATGGCCTTTTCTATAAAATGCCCTTTCCTTCTCATTTTACATATCTTGACATTTTACGTAATTACTATAGGCATTTATTTACTCTTACTTATTCATTGTCATAGGCATTTGATTAATATTGGCATTTATTCTAGGCATAGGCATTGACTTTTAGACATTGGCAATAGTCATAGGCATATCAAATCCTTCGAATCTTGTTGTAGGGCTTAGGCATTTTAGATTGCTCAAAGTACAAATCTGAGGGCAACATTTCCAGCAAGCAAGAAGGTGTAACGAAGATCAATCATGGAAGATGGAGACTCTTGGTGATATATTTCCTTTTCGTTTTCATTCGATTTCCATTGTACTTCGTTATATCATTGGATTTTTATGTTATTTGTGCTAACCCATTTAACAAATCTATTTTTCCCTTGATTACAAAGTGCATATGCATTTGAAAGACACAAGTTGCAAAAAATATTACAAGATAAAGCAAACAAAAGTTCATTTTAATTCTCAAAGCAATGATGAATTCTTTCTAGAGCACCAAAAACCAAGTGTGAAGTTATTTGTTCAATTTTAATCCAAAAATAAAAATCTAGTATGTTTCTAAGTTCAATTTTAACCAACTTGAAAAGATCAATAAATGGTTAATTTTAAACCCAAAAAAGAAGTGAGTTGTCCTAAAATAGAAAGCAAAAGCAGGAATGAAAGCCCTAGGCTATTACAATAAGCATTAAGAAATGCTTTGTTTTTATAAGTTTTTATGCCCACATCCAACTCAAAAACTCTTCAACAGTTATTTCTTATGCTTCAATGTTGCAAGTTCCTTATGCAAACTAAATCCCTCCTCCTTTTCCTATAAGATAAAAAAAGACAAATCATGCTAGGATCAAGTTATTTAATTAAATTCGTTCTAGGCATTAACTTTAAACAATAGAATAATTTCAAATGAAAAGACTTATGATTTTGGATGATTATGATAATAAATGAAGCATCACTAAGTGGGCCTGTAATTATGAATTCTGACTGTATGATTCTACAATCAAAAAGGAAAATATTAGCATTGAATTTTAACAAGATTTGTAATCCAACAGCTAGCATGAATTCAATAAATGCATTAACTTTTTCATTCATGGATCCCTTATCCCTAGCTACTTGTTGTTTATCTATGACTTCACTAAGAAAGATTCTACAAAAAGATATCGCTAAAAAAAAAATCACATAAATATGATGGTCACTATGCATGAGTGGAACAACCATAAATGGTCTGAAGAGAGCTTCCCTATATACTTTTCCACTTGACACTTGTTCTTATATAAAAAAGTAGTCTCGATCAATCATTTCAAGCTGTTGAAAGTGAACTTAGATATATGGGCATATGAATGGACTACATCTTTTGATGCAAATTTCCATACATTAAAAACAAACTAACTCAAAATAAATGTCAACTACCTATATTCTTATTGTGCATTCAAGCAAATAAATATCAATTCATAGAGGTATCTTGAAATATTGATACAAATTGTAAGCTTTATGTGTTAAGTGGCGAAATGGTAAGATCACAATTCACTTTCTCTAAGGTTGGGGTCCTGCTCCTTTTTCATGAACAAAGAAAAAAAATAGTCACTACAATCATGAATATCAAACAATGTTTATTTAACAAATATTGAAACTTAATAGGGATTTTAAATGCTATACTTGAAGATAATGACACAATAGCATTTAAACCTAACCGCTAATGCAATTGTTAAGAAATGGCAATCCACAATAAGATCTCAGCCACAATTGAATGATATGGGCATCCAATGGCTAAAACAAAGTTACAAAACTAAGAATGGATCCAAGATTGAACTGATAAACATAGAGTTAGAATAAATACCAAAAGGATAATTCCAAAAATTGTTAATAGATCTATTGTTTATTTAATAGTTTTGCTAAGAGGTATTCAAAATTGGAAAGTGTTTCATTTGAATGCAAGCCATTATAGATTCAAGAAAATTCCTATTCAAGACATCAAAATGTGTAGAGAAGTGGGATGTCTAATGTAAATGAACCTAGGGAATTTGTAATCTTATTATGATTCCATAGAGCTTTGGAAAAATAACAAATGGTTACCAAAGACGGTTAGTACAATAGCTTTGGAAAAATAACTGAATAAATTGTAAGATGATTATAAAGCATTGACAACCTTACACCCAAGTAAAGGAACACATAAATAAAGATCAATACCCTCAAACAAAAGTATGGGCAGTGTTTTAATTAAGAAAATGTAAACAAAGCAGATTACAAAATGTAGTGGGTGCCCTCCTTCTAGTGTCAGATGTAAAAACTAAACTCCACACAAGCTTCAAACAATGACCAACATTAGTATTGTTAGTCCATTTAAAACAAGTAAATCTAGCATTCTTATGAGATATCTAAACATACTTTATAATGCAAATAATAAAAGATAAAAGAAACTAATTGAAAGCCTATAAAAAACATGTTTATACCTATCCCATAATGGAAGTGGTGCTCCTCGATGTGAAAGAGATGCCCTTTCCCACCCCCTTGATAAACTTCAAATGATAATGGACAAAATGTGATACAAAGATGAAATGTTGCTATAATAGAAATGCTAAGATTGTGGATGATTGTGGCTTCTATTTATATATTGAAGGGATTAAGAATGGAGAGATGGAAGAAATGTGGGACTAGAGAAGAGCCAATGATATTGTGACACTTGTCACAAGGCTAGTGGATGAAGGTGAAGCACATTTTGGAGAATGTGCATAGTTAATGCATGTGGTTGAGGATTTGAGAGGTGTGAGATTCATACATTTGTAAGAGGCATTAAATGAATGTGGTTGGAGACTTTGGAGGGAAATTGTTTGGGGTAAGAAAGTCAAATAAAGGGAGTTAATAAGGGAATAGTCCTTAGAATATGCTAGTTAAAAGAAACTATTTTCATGTGCAAATGGGTTGGTTAGTCAGGGGTTGGGTTTAACTCTTTGGGAATTAAAAGCTAGAGGATGGGTAATTAGGATTAAGGGTTAATTAATCTAGAATTAATTAACTTAGAGGAATTTTACAGGTTTTGACATTTGATTTAGTAAATCAGATGAAAGGACCTTTAGGAATTTAATTAAATAAATTTATTTATTTAATCAAATATGATTGAAATCAGTGAATTTATCAAATAAATTTCTTTATTTGATTATCAAAAGAAATGAAGTTAATCTGAGTGGAATTAGATGCAATATATATATATATATATATATATATATAAAGTTGTCCATTGAAAACACAATTATTTTGATAAGATGTAAATTTTTCCCTTAATCTTTTGTTCAAAATATAAAATGATTATATCATTTATATATCATCTCAACATGGAATGTCTCCCCTAGTGCATCATATTTTTTATTTTTATTTTTAAGTTTTTGTGTGATGACATTATTTCTAAGTTCTTTATATATATATATATATATATATATATATATATATATATGGTATTTTTAATTTTTTTAGATGTCATTTATGTCACTAGAAGTTGTGAGAACATTAAGTTTCATATATTTATACTTCCATTTTTTATTTTTTTGGTAAATTTGTTCCAAAATGATGTTACATATGTATCTAGTGGCCATTTGCAGTAGGAAACTTGTTGTGACCCAAATCTAAGTAAAATTCATGGGTGTAGAAGACTTGGTTGTGGTTATGTATTTGCAATTCAACATTTCTTCAATACAAAAAAAAAATGAACCCTATGCCACCTAAAAGAAAAGAGTGAAGGCTAATAAAATACACAAATACTTTGTAGTGTCCCCAAATATAATAGTCATGCTAAAATACAAAAGCATAACAAATATAACATTATATTTACTCTCCCTATAAAATGTCGAAGAAAGCTAACTCATAGACAAAAAGAACCTATGTATGTAACATTATAACATAATGTCTCATCCCCATCCCACACATTGGACAAAATGCATGACGAAAAGAGTAATGAAGGATGTTGACGAAGACAGGCAACGGTGGATGATGCTAATGGAGACAGATGGCGGTTCTAAACGTTTTAAAAAAAGCGGCAATTTTATAAGCAGCATATTTGAAATTTGAAATCGTCCTATATATTCAGTGGACACATTTCAGAACTCATTTTTCTCGCACGCAGGGAGGAATCAAACCAAAATTCCAACCCCTCCATTGCCGTCAACAACACTATAAGCAAGTGATTTTATGTTAATTTTTTATTAATATATAAAGAGATTTATTTGAAGGTTATGTAAAAGTGATTTTTGTGTTAAGTAGCAAAGAAAGTTAGATTTCACTGGAGCCATGCAAGCTTTAAACATGATTTTTATTACAATGGATGATTTTATGCTGTGGATAATGCATGATTGGACGGATGAGGACTGCATAGAGATTGTGAAGCAATGCAAAAAGGCGATTCCAGAGACAGGAAAGGTGATCATTGTGGATACTATTTTGAATGCCTGAGAGAAGTCAGCACTGGATCATACTTTGGATCTTGTGTTTGATTTGGTCATGATTGTGTACAACTCTAGTGGAAAAGAAAGAAGTGAGGAGTGGAAAATTCTATTAAAGGAAGGAGGATTTTCTCATTTCAATGTTATTGCAGTCTGCAATTGAAGCTTTTCCTTATTAGTTGTTATGTTTATCTATGTACAGTGAAATTGAAGCTTTTCCTTATTAGCTGCCCTGTTTATCTATGTACAGTGAAATTGAAGCTTGCCCTTTTGAAGCTACTCTATTTCAATGTTATTGAGGATTTCCAGCATTGCAGTCTATAATTGAAGTGCTTTGTTTATGTATGTATAGTAAAATAGCTTGCCTCACTTATTAATGGTGTGCTTGCAGCTTTCCAGCCTCACAACCCCACCATCACATTATGATATTAGATTACAAGAGATGCTAGTAATGGGGTATGCAGGTCATGTGGGGTAGGTGGATGAGGCGCAAAAGAGGTCAATGTAGTTATGCAAACAGAAAAATGGCCATTGTATGGCTCAAATGTGACCGAAGATGAGTTTGATGGAGCTCATATGTAAAAATGGTGATGATACAAAGGACGCTAATGTAGCTTCCATGTAGGTTTCGAGAATCCATATCTCTCCATGATTTCCTTGCAATAGATAAGTTGGCCTTTTTATCATCTAATTTTAGTTCAAATCTATCCAGATTTTTGCAGAAGAGTAGAGGGGAAGACATTTCTATTTTGCTTTCACATAGGACATTTGGATAGTATGGTTTGATTGCTCTTGTCCTCACTTTTTCACTGAAGCCATTTGATTGATCTTAGATCTTTCTTACGTTTTTTATTGTTTTGATATAATGTTTTCATCACGCTATTCGATATGGCTATCAAGTTTTTGAATGATGAAGTAAATTTGATATGTGATTAATAAATGAATATCATGTATGTTGTCGTGCATGTTTCCATTCGCTTCTGTTGCCTTGTGTTTCATAGGTTGTTGAAGAAAGTATGATCGAGTCAAGTGCAACTGATCTCGGCCTTGCAGTAAAGTCCATTTCTTGCATGACTTCGAGGAAGTTATTCTGGCGAAGACTCTTTGACCAAAATTTTTGGGAAGGAATTTAAATGTCAATTAATTTAGAAAGAGTGGAATGCTGAATTCTCTCTCTAAATCGTGTTGAGCGGATAAGTTCATTTATTTTGTTCCTCAATTCCAGGATACATTTACATCCATGTCTTTCTTTGTTGGATTATTTAGTTGTTTTACTGATCTAAATAAGTGTTCCTCCTGCGCGAGTGAGCAAGCATAATAGGATAGAAGGATATCATGTAAAATTTAGTATGATAATATAAAGCAGAGTCGGTATGACAAGAGATAGAGTTTTTTTGTTAGTTTTCATATGAACAGAACAATGTACACCATTCTAAGTTTATGAATAAAATTTGATGAAGTTCTGAGTTCAGTACTTGCGTAATTAGTTGATGCTTGCTAAGGGGAGCCACTTAGTAAGTATCTATAGTTAGTTAGTTAGTCGTTGATTTTTCTGTTGATCATAAGTTAGATTTCATTTTTGAGGTTTCTATGCAAAATCAATCGTATATTGTTCCTGTAGCATCATGAATCCATCCCTATGTCTGTTCCTGCAGCATAAGGCCAGTTCATAGTTTTTTTCCTCAGTCGTAGCTATTATGATTTCTGCTTTGGTTAAATTATGGTTGAGTTTAGAGAACTTAGAATTACCTTCCTATAACGTAGGTAGAATTCCTTCCAAGTATTTATTTTCATTAAGTTGTGACTGAAACTAGTTGTTAGTGCACATATAGTGCCGCTCCATTTCAAGTATATGTTCCCTGGTTTCACAAGTAAATGAACGACCATGAAAAGATATTAGTCGCCTGCTAGAATGTCCAATTCCCAAGAGAGGTTTTTCCGTGATTTTCATATCCTTTTATGGGTGTGACCATTTTTAGCACCATTTCTAGGGATGGTGTCTAGCTAAGAACCTGTCAGAAGTCATTTTTAGTAGTAGTTTAGTCTGTTATTCAAGTATTTTCAAAATCCTTCAAATCACCATTCATTCTATTGCATGCATAGAAGAAGAGATGCTTTGGGAAGATTCCTTCCTGACCTTCTAGCCATTGATAATCATCCTGAACCAGCTTATAATCTATTTGAGGACAAAGGAGACCAGGATATCAATCCCTTTGCTAAAAACATGTTTGTTGAATTTCCATTTGACCCAGCTAACAAAGAACCTAAAGAAAATCCATTTGCTCTGATACTCCATCAAGCAAATATGGCACAAAATACACCTAATCCACCTCCTACTTTTCAGTTTCCCATTGTTTCCCAGCAAGATACTGATAACCTTAAAAATATTCCTTCTTCTTTTTTTCCCAAGTTTTATGGCCTAGTTACAAAGGACCAAGAAAATTTCTTGTTTGAATTTGATGTCCTCTGTCCCAACTATGATTAAACTACAGATGCTCGCAGGATGAAGTTGTTTCCTTCCACTTTGAAGGAAGGGGCCCTTAGATGGTTCATGAGTTTGCGAAGAGGTGTTGTTGATAGTTGGGCAGCCATGCAGACCAAATTCCTTGAGAAATACAAGGAATATTGTAAAAGTGGTAGTAAGGGAGATGATATATTAAGAATTCAACAAAAGGAGGATGAAAGTCTGGAAGACTATATCTCAAGATTCTTGTTTTCCCTGAAAAAGAATTCAAATCATACTCTCAATGAAGAATCTCAGAAACTACTTTTTCTAAGGGGAATCAGTGATACCTGTATAGATGCCCTGGACCTGATGGGAGGAGGTGATATAACCCAATTTCCTTGGGATGATATCAAGAAAATATGTCTTAACTACTCTCAAGCAATTGTTAAGAAGGGTAGAGGTCATCAAGCCATAGTAGGAAAGTCCTCTACTAATGGAGTTTCACGGATGGAGATCACAAATTTGCTATCAGATTTCAAGCAGGATATCATAAACAACATGGCTACACAGTTGGATACTATGCAAGCTTGGAAGAAACACGAGGAAGCTGAAGCATTCTTGGTTGAGTTCTATCCACATTGTAGACAGAAGAAACATGATTGCAGATGCAAGATGGTGGCTAACCTGGAGGCTACGCAGCTACCTACTGACTTTAAGGTGGTAGAAAGAGATGATGACCAAGTATTCTTCATCGCACAAAGGTGACCATGGGCTCAAAGACAAGGTATGCCTCAAGATCCCTTGACCTTTGGTAATCCTTACTCTAATTAGAATAACCAGTGGCAACCTAGATATGTCCCATCACAACCTTGGAATACTTCTCAACCTCACTAGTCTATCTATCAGAATCCTCAATGGAAATCTCCTCAAGGAGGTTGGTAGCAGCCACAAGGGCAATGGACTCCACCCCCAGGTAACTGGCAGTAGAACCCTCAATGTAGAAGTTTGTAGCAATGGCAGAACCAACCCCTTGTCTTCCTGCATCCTCAGCAACCACAACTGCAGGCCCTCATGCCACCTCCTGTAACACTTATAGCAAATACTGGCCCTCCAAAGAAAACACCTATTCCTGCTCAACCATTGCCAAATCCTAATAATAAGTAGCAGCAGTAGCAAGTCTATTTTGTTGATCCTAATCATCAGCCTGCATATGCTCTTAACCTGAATAATATTAATTTATGTTCAGGAACTGTGCTACCCACACCATCTCCTCCCATAATCTCTGAATTGCCATCTGAGGAGACTAACAAAGAAGAAGATACCAATGACCAAGCCCAACCAAATGAGCCAGTTCAAATTCAAATTCCATCATCACCTAAGGAATCTGCTAATGTGTCCCCTCCTTTTCCATAGAGGTTGGAAGGTGAAAATGTAAGAAAAATAAGAGGAATCTACCTTTGACATCCTTGACCAGCTAAAGCATATATGTGTGAAAATTCCCTTGTTCCAAGCAATCAAAGAAGTACCTATCTATAGTAAGGCCATCAAGGAGGCATGTTTGAAGAAACTGGGGAGGAAAAAGAAAGACCCTCAAACTATCCATGTCATAGGCCAACTCTCTGATTTAATGCTAGGGAAGCTTAGCATCCCAAAATATTTAGATCCAGGAAGCCCTATTTTGGAGATCAATGTTAATGGGTTGCAAATTAAGAATGCTTTAGTAGATCTTGGTGCAGTTATCAATGTCATGACAAAGGACCTAGTTGTAAAACTTAATATTTCAAACCTAAGGACTACACCTACAATATTACAACTTGCTGATAGCTCAACTGTCAAACCTAATCAGGCAGTTGAAGACCTGGTAGTCACCTTGGATTCCTAGAAGTACCCTGCTGATTTTATGGTCTTATCTCCAAAGGAATCATTGGGGGGATACCCTATCATACTAGGAAGGCCTTGGTGTGCTACTGTTGATGCTTACATTGGCCGTAGGTCAGGTAACATGACAATATTTGATAGGCATAGCACAAAGAAGCTTACACTTTATTCTCTAGCCTTGCTCCAACTTGAGTCTGGAGAGGTTGTTTGGCCAGATTTGGGAGGAGAGGAGGAAGTGAAGTCCATGGAAAATTGAATGATGATTACCAGAGAGCCTTTCATTGCACAACAAGAAGAAGAAGATATACTGTCCAATATCCTGCTGAATAACTATGGTATCGAATACTTTCATTGTGAAAAAATTCCATGTTCCTTGCAGACTATTCTTCTTCTGTCTACATCAGCTCATTATCCTACAACAACTGATTGCTTACACACCTTGCTACCCCATGAGGTAGACATGCCATTTTTTTCTGAAGTATCTATGGTAGATTTAACCTCCCAAGTTGAGGTAGTTGCAGCAAAAACTTTGTGCATTAATAAAAACCTCACTAGTGAGCAACAAGAATCTATGATCAAAATGCTTACCAATCATAAGTTAGCTTTTTCTTGGGAATATCGTGACATGAAGGGTTTAGACCCAAAAATTTGTACACATCGCATATACATTAACAATGAGTTCAGACCTGTTAGGCAGCCTCAAAAAAGAATCAATCCAACTTTGAGAGAAATTGTTAAAGAAGAATTGCAGAAAATATTAACAAATGGCTTTATCTACCCAATCTCAGATAGTCAGTGGGTTTCCCCATTAGTTGTTGTTCCTAACAAAGGAGGGAAATGGAGGCTATGTGTAGATTATAGAGAGCTGAACTTGGCAACAAAGAAAGATTACTTTCCTCTTCCATTCATTGATCAAGTTCTAGATAATTTAGTAGGGAAAAAGTACTTCTCATTCTTAGATGGCTTCAATGGATACAATCAAATCAAGATTGCTCTTGAGGATCAAGAAAAGACTACTTTTACATGCCCTTGGGGAACATTTTCCTATTTAGTTTTTCCTTTTGGTCTCTGCAATGCACCAGCAACTTTCCAAAGGGCAGTCATAAGTATCTTCTCAGACATCTCATATGATTGCATGGAAATATACATGGATGACTTTACTACTTATGGTAAAACATTTGAGGAAGCTCAATCCAACTTGGAGAAAGTACTACAGAGATGTGAAGATCACAGCCTATCACTGAATAGTCAAAAGTACTTCATGATGATGCAGGAGGGAATAGTACTTGGTCGCCATATTTCTGCTGCAGGTATAGAGGTTGATCTTGCTAAGATTGAGGTCATCTCTAATCTCCCCTTTCTTGCCAAGCAGAAGGAGGTAAAGATATTTTTTGTCCATGCTAGATACTACACAAGATTCATCAAGGACTTCAGCCAAATAGCAGGCCCTTTATACAGTTTGCTGAAGAAAGATGCAGATTTTTCATGGACTGAGGAATGTGAAAAAACATTCCTTGCTTTAAAAGTAGCCCTTAGACAGAAACCTATTCTAAAAGGACCTGATTGGTGACTTCCATTTCATATTCATACTGATGCATTGGATTATGCCATTGGAGCAGTGTTAGGGCAGAAGGATGGATCAATAGAACATGCTCTCTACTATATAATCAAAAATCTGCAAGGGGCTAAATTCAAATACACTGTTACGGAAAAAGAAATGTTGGAAATCATCTATGCCTTCAATAAATTCAGGCATTATATCACTGGTTATCAGATATTTGTCTACACTAATCATGTAGCAATACAATATCTTATGAACAAAAGCTCAATATGTGGGAGACTGGCCAAATGGTTATTGCTAGTGCAGGAATTTGACATTACAATTGTGGACAAGCTAGGTAAAGCTAATGTGTTTGTTGATTTCCTTTCTAGAATTAAAAGGAAAGATGACTCTGCACTTATTGAAAAATCCTTTCTTGATGAGCACCTGTTTACAATCAAGGTTATTCAACCATGGCATGTAGATATAGCAAATTATCTGGCCACAGGAAGAACTCCTCCTTAATTCTCCCCTAAGGAAAAAAAGATTATTAGCAGAGAAAAGCTTTAACTTTTCTTGGATTGTAGATTGCATGTTTTATAGAGGGCCAGATCAAGTTATGAGGAGATGTGTACAAGAGGACATTCATGATATATTACACGCAAGGCATGATGAGCCGTGTGGTGGACATTTTGTGGCCAAAAGAACAACAATGAAAATTTTAAATACTGGTTACTATTGGCCAACTCTGCATAGAGATGCAACCAAATATACCAGAAGATGTGATAGATGCCAAAGGATGGGAAGACCAACTCAATATAATGAGATGCCTCTATTTCCACAAGTTGTTAGACCCTTTGATAAATAGGGATTGGATTTTATGGGACCAATTGATCCACCTTCCAATGGTAAGTCCCACATCGTTGTATGCACATATTATGTAACAAAATGGGTTGAGGCTAAACCTATGAAACATGTTAGGGATAATAAAGTAGGTGAATTCCTTTATGAGGAAATATTCACCAGGTTTGGTGTCCCTAGGGAAATAGTGATAGATCAAGGAGCACAATTCACTTCTACACTTATTACAACCTTAGTAAATGAATACAATATAAGGCATAGGAAATCAACTCCTTATCACCCCTAGGCTAATGGACAGGTGGAGGTCACCAACAGGGACATAGAGGCCATTTTGACTAAAACTGTAGATTTGCATAGGAAGGATTGGGCTGCACGGTTACCAGAAGCTATATGGGCCTACCATACTACCTAGAAGATTGCTACATGATATACACCTTTTGAAATGGTGTATGGTAAAATAGCTGTGATGCCAATAGAATTCAAACATAAGACTCTAAGAAAAACATTAGAGATGGACATGAATTTAACAAATGCACAAAAGGATAGAGTCATGCAGTTTAATGCTCTGGATGAGCTCTCAAAGAATGCCCTACAACATACTGAAATCATATAGTGGCAAAGGAAAAAGTGGCATGACCGACATATCAAAACGAAGCAATTATCTGTCAGTGATTGGGCGTTGCTCTATGACTCGAGGTATAAAGAAAATCAAGATAAACTCACAACCCGATGGATTGGCCCATATGAAATTGAAAATGTATTTGATAATGGTTTAGTAAAATTAGTCACAATTTATCCTATTCGGTTCAAGCTATTGGTTAATGGACACCATCTTCAGTTGTATTGTAAGCAAGTCTCAAAAGAAGAATTCATGCAGCAGTTTGTTCAAGATCTTGCCACTAATCTTCGTGCAGCAAAAGGCTTTAGCCTTTCTCCTGTAGCTTCACCATAATGTTTTAAATGCATGCTCATAATAAAGGTTTCCTTTTTAGGAAACCCTTTTTCTTCGTTCCCACTCATCACCACATCTCACTTCTTTATCTTCCATCCCATCCATCTATTCCATCCATACATCTCATCCATCCACGTCACTCATCCATGTCATTCATCTGAACCACCCTTAATTATGATTTCATTCCCAATTGTCATATCATACTGAAGTCATCATTTTTCTCAGCACGTATGAGCATTAATTGAAAGGTACGCAATATATTTTGTTGTCGCATCATTGATTTATTTCATTTTATTCATTTACTACTATGTCTATATCAGTCATTATTTCCCAATCTCCACCTATTCTTTAGAACATGTGTGGACACATGTCATAGTTTAAGTATGGGGCAAGATTATCCATTTCACTTACGCTGCTATCACAATTTTTTAGATATGTTTCTTTATTATTTTCTTGTACTTTCAAAAGTATGACTGCATGTTTCCCCTAAATCACAATTAAAACTACTTGTTTAAGTAGTTATAACAATTATTACATGCAAAAATCTTTTGAGTTCATTCTTGGAAAAGAAGAGAAAATGACAGTAGGGCAGAAAAAAAAAACAAAGTAGAAAAATAAAAAGTTTAGAAAAGAGTTTAAGTTCCAACTGAGACAATTGTGAATATGGGTGGTCAACTGGTAAAACATGAACCTGTAGCTCATGAGATATTGATGCAGAGTACCTCAAACAGCTCAAGCATTCAGCCTTTGTGGGTGGTTGAACTACTTTTTGAGCTTAAATACTTACAATGAGGAAGCTGCAGGTGAATTTTTAAGAACTCTTTTTGAAGGAGAGGCTACAATATGGGGTTTAATAGTAGCTATAACCGAGGAATGATTGCATAGGTAATCGGGCTTCCAGCTATAGGAGAGAATTTTTCTTCAGATGCTATTTCTGTTAGGGCATAATTTATAATACCAACTGACAGACCCTTGGAGGTCTCTAAGCAAGGATGTAAGCGAGTGTCATTGCCTCCCCCATATCTAGAATATGCTACTTTTATAATCAGGTACTTAGCATGTGAAGGCCATTTTTCTTACCTACATTCCTACCATTTTAAATTACTGAGTCATATGAGGCATGGACTAGCTGTTAATGTCCCAAACTTTTTGTTAAATCTTTCAAAGCAATGCGCCCATGAGACCCAGAGAGGGAGGGATAATTCTGTTACCCATCATGCCCTTATTAAGCTGTTGATTGAACGCTCCTTGAGGGATGTGTCACCTCTTTCCTGGCAAGAAATTGTTGCCCAAAAGAGCCTGCAACTTCTAGAACCTCCTAGGGCACTTACTCCATGGCCTAAGAAAAAGAAAGAGAAAATAGCATCTACCAATAGGGAAACAAGGCAAGGATCATCTGCTCCTGCAGCCCCTAGTCCTACAGCGCTCACACCTGGGTCCTCTGCCCAGGTGCAAACTAAGTCTGCCAGTAGGAGAGAAAAAGGAAAAAAAAAGGTGGGAGAGTCAACTGGGGTGAAACAAACCCCAGAATATGACCCTCATCCTCAGAAACGACAACGCCCTTCTCCTGCAACACCTTCTCCTACAACAACGCCTGTTGCCACCACAAGTTCACCATCATCTTCTGATAGGATAGAGACCTCTAGGAAATTCAGAAAGAGGAAAGCTACGAGAGCACCTTCGGCAGCTGCAACATTGCTAAGAAGAGTTTCAACAAGAAAACAATGTAAAGTCTCCCCTGCTTCACCTCAACCTGAAGTTATCATAATTTCAGAGGAATATGTAGGTTCTGAACATAGTGCCTCTCAGGATGTATTTGAGAATGCTGCATAGAGTCCAGTTATTATTCTTGAAGAAGAACAAATTGAGACAAGGGAAGTTGAGCATACCAAAAGGGGGGTACCAAGTCTTGATGACTTGGCTGTTGCAACTATGCAAATTTCAGAGGAAGCACAATCTTCTCCACTATAGCAACAAGAATTCATCTTATAGCAAGGGCAAGAATATTCTGAACAATTAGAAGTGGCCAATGAAGCTTCATTATCCCCTGAAGCCTGTCAAGCCATAGTTGTTTACAAAAAGACATTTTTGATTGAATTCCTGGAATATCTTAGAAACACATGGAGACCAGTCACATTATAGACCTTAAGTTTCTGCCACCTAGCCAAGACTGAAATGCAACAAAGTCTTTCGGAGGAGGAAAAGAAGAAACTGAAAAGAGACATCGAAAGGAAGAAACAAGAAATCCAAGAGTTAAAGGAGAAAATAAATGATATGATGACAATAACTAGTAAGATTATGGAGTGTAGACCACTGCCAAGAGTTTATGCTCTGTGTCTCAAGGAACAATTTTTGTGGTTCCAGTTAATGAGAATTTCTAGGAATCTAGATCTTGTTATTCACACTGCTAAAGAATTCTATGATGCATACCAAGCAACTCCTAATTGGTTAAGAAATTATTTGTGTGAATTTTATTTACATGGTGACATTCATTTAAGATCACTCATGTCTTTGGTAGAAAATGAAGCCAATTATGGCAAGCAATTGAAAGCATATGAAGAAGCCGAAAGAGATGAGCCTATTCCATTGCACCCTGAGAGTTCAAATCCCTATACAATATTGAAAACTTGGCTTACTGTGGCATATGGCCATAATAATAATATAGTCAAGATGAAAATATTCGATCTCAGAAAATAGGTGTATGATGAGTTTCAAGAACAAACATACTCATTTTGGAAGCGGTCATACTCCAAAATTGAGAAGAGATGGGAGAGATTGACTATTGGGTTGAGAAGGTATGAGCCTCACAGTCCCCTGAATTTTACAGCAGTTCTCAGAAGATCAAACAAATACATACAGTTGGGCCTTCAAAAGAGGTTTGAGTTGTGGTTGCCCTTGACATTTAGACCTCTTGTGCTGATGTGGCCTCTTTATTCCTACCAAGCTACAAATATTAATGAAGATATAGAAGCTCATAGGTATGAAAGGTGGCAGAGTTTCGGAGGTTTTTATTATAAATTTGGAACTTCATTTCAGGGTCATGCCTCAACCACTAATTCTAGGGAGACTACCAGAAAGTTTAATGCTGGAGGACCAGCATCAAGTTAAATAAGGGGCAAAATGATGAGCCCAAAGTATGCTCATAATTTGAGTATCATGGTGTACTTTTAATACCCTTGCTTTTGTTGTTCATGGTTGTTTAAACTCTTTTGAAACCTTTTATTGGGGGATATCCTGTAGCAATACACTTTTATATTCATGTAGCCTATCATGTTGATATGTCTATATTTATTACCCTAATTGACTTTCCAAATGACTGGTATAATGCATGTAGTTTTTGAATGATGAAGTAAATTTGATATCTGATCAATAAATGAATATCGTGTATGTTTCCATGCATGTTTCTGTTCACTTCTGTTGCCTTGTGTTTCGCAGGTTGTTCAAGAAAGTATGATCGAGTCAAGTGTTGCTGATCTCAGCCTTGCAGTAAAGTCCATTTCCTACACGACTTCAAGGAAGTTATTCTTTCAAAGATTCTTTAACCAAAATTGTTGGGAAGGAATTTAAATGTCAATTAATTTAGAAAGAGTGGAATGCTGAATTCTCTCTCTCTCTGAATCATGTTGAGCGGATAAGTTCATTTATTCTATTCCTCAATTCCAGGATACATTTACATCCACATCTTTCTCTATTGGATTAGTTAGTTAGTTGTTTTCTTGATTTAAATAAGTGTTCCTCCTGCGCAAGTGAGCAAGCATAATAGGATAGAAGGATATCATGTAAAAGTTAGTATGATAATAAAAAATAGAGTTGGTATGACAAGAGATAAAGTTTTTTTTGTTATTTTTCATATGAACATAACAATGTACACCATTATGAGTTTATGAATAAAAATTGGTGAAGTTCTGAGTTCAGTACTTACGTAACTAGTTGATGCTTGCTAAGGGGGCCCACTTAGTAAGTATCTGTAGTTAGTTAGTTAGTCATTCATTTTTCTGTTGATCATAAGTTAGATTTCATTTTTGAAGTTTTTGTGCGAACTCAGTCTATATTGTTCCTGCAACATCGGGAATCCATCCTTGTGTCTGTTCCTGCAGCATAAGGCCAGTTCATAGCTTGTTTTTCAGTCGTAGCTGTTATGATTTATGCTTTGGTTAAATTATGGTTGAGTTTAGAGAACTTAGCATTAGCTTCCTGTAACCTAGGTACAATTCCTTCCAAGTATTTATTTTCATTAAGTTGTGAATGAAACTAGTTCTTAGTGCACATACAGTGCCGCTCCATTTCAAGTATACATTCCCTGGTTTGACAAGTAAATGAATGACCATGAAAAGATATTAGTCGCCTGCTGAAATGTCCAATTCCCAGGATAGGTTTTGCCATGATTTTCATATCATTTTATGGGTGCGACCAATGATAATGATAGATGATAATTTTCTTATCAAGGATTGATATTTTAAAAGGGCTACTTACCTTATGTTTGATAACACACGTAGGTACGATGCATCAAGGTATGAAGAACCAGGATGGAGTTGTACCTAGTGCAATGGACTTTGACTCAAGAAACAGATAGGAGTATTCTTGTTCACACTTGACATACAGAAACCTTGGTAGGATGCATCTAACAAAGCAAGTATTCATGAAGTTATTTTACACGAATGTCCAACAAGCACAATAGATAAAAGATAATGATCGTTGCCCCATTCCTATATCTCTAAATCCTTCGTTCGGATATCATCGAGAGGTCCTTGGAATGAGTTCAATAAGATAAATCAAAAGACAAGAACAAGTACGTAAAAAAGCCAATGTTCTTCATATCTCTAGCCAAAAGGGATTTTTTTGATAGGATAAGAATCCAAAGTGATATCCAAAATGATGCCCATTGTCAGAACAATATATCCTAGGACATGCATTGTATAGGATGATGATGGGTTGATAAGTTGATTGATAGGCTGTTGATATAAGGTTGATTGACATGTTTGAAAATGATCAAGAGTTTGATTTTGCATTTAAAGGTTCGTTGTTTGCTTTTGATTTTACGATTGAAGATTGATTTTGCTGATTGTTGTCATTGTTTCTATTTTTTTTTACAAAGGATGAAGGTGATGATCAATTTATTATGGATGATTGATTATCGCGAGTGAAAGCAAGATGGGGACAGATGGATTTTTTCAAATATTTGGATGTTTTTTATGTTTTTTGAATGTTTTAAGGCTATTTTTGGGTTTTTGGATTTTTCAAATGTTTTGATTTTTGATTTTTTCAATTTTTTGGATTTTTGAGATTTTATGAATGTTTTGGATTTTGTGTTTTCAATTTTTGGATTTTGTGTTTTGAATGTTTTGGATTTTGATGTTTTTAAATGTTTTGGATTTTGATGTTTTTGAATGTTTTGGATTTTGATGTCTCGGGGCTGATCAAATATTAGCCTTGCCTATGTTTAAGCTCAGAGACGATGTAGTTCAGATTTCAATGTTTTTGATATTTTCTGATTTTTGACTTGTTTTTTGGATTTTTCAATGTTTTGGATGTTTTTCAAATTTTTGCATGATTTTGACGATTTGGATATGGATATGTGTGATGATATCAGTGCTTTGTTTAGGTTTTTTGTTGAAAACCAAGCTAAGGTTGATTGGTCAGATCGATGGATTGATGATTATGATAACATTGTTGAGGATACAGAACAATGTAAGGACTTGATTGATCATGATTGATGATGATAACATTATTGAGGATGCATAATAATGCAAGGATTGATTGATCAGGATTGATAATGATAACATTGTTGAGGATACACAACAATGTAAGGATAGTGTTAAGCAACAAAATGATTGAGAAGGATACCCCAAGATTATGGATTGATTGGATTCGATTGATTAGGATTGTTGAAGCTTGGTTTGGAACAAAAGTTGTTTGAATGATTTTACTTGATGTTTGAAGTGTAAATTAGATGCAACTGATAATGATTGTTTGGATTGATGTTCGATTAAAGATGAAGACTAATAAGGAATTTCTTCTTGTCAAAATATGCCATGGGCTAGTGATTTGGATTCTAGATCACAAATACTTTTGACCAATTTAATTTCACATTTTCCCATGTTCAAATCACCATATAAGGCGAAGGCTATAGATCAAGATTTATTCTCAAAGCAAGATGTACATATTTTCCCCCAATGTCTAGCAATGTATGGAGTGCGATGGGTGGATGCTTGGATAGGTGTATGGATGGATGGATATGGTAAGCATGCCAAGGATTCCAAGGATTATCTTGTGATAAGATAAGGTGTTTCAATCAAGAACGCTCTTTTGGATAGTGCTTCATGGCTTAGATAACATTGGATAGGATCAATGAAAATGGCCCATGTCAAGATGTTTACCATAAGCAAGCATAAAGTGTGCCCCAAACTTTCATCAAGATCAAGATAACTTGGATGATGGATGCAAATGGATGAATGGATTTATTACGGATGGGATGAGATGCTTTCATCTGAACTGGTGTACGTAGATGCTTGATTCCACACATGACGCCTATTTTCCAGGTTTTCATCATGGTACCTGCCCAAAGCACCACCGTAGTGGTTTTCACTAGAGGACAATTTTTTATCTTTACTATTTTCAATCAATTTTTCTTTTTTATTTTTTATTTTTGGATTTTCATGTTTTTTTGGTTTTTTTGGTTTTTTTGAAAGATTCATGTTGACCCACCTAGTGGTGTTGATGTAGATGCTTCTATCATAATGCGCCATCGATATCCTACCTGAAGAAGTTGCTTTGCTAAGATATGTGCACTTGAATGCAGCTTTTGGGATTCTTCATCTTGCTTGTCGATACCGAAGATAACTTTTTCTTTGTGCACACATCACAATAGAGTGCCTTCAAAATCCTTATGATGAAGGGTCATTGCCAATACATGGTCAATGTGAGAATTGGATATCATGCGTTGAGGTGTGGATGGAGTGTGTTTAGGGATATGAGATGGATTGGTTGACAACTTGGAATCTTTTACTCTCCAAACTTAGGAAGATGAGCAATGATGGGTGGATATGGAAGTGTGTGTGGAATTAGGACTAACTGCTTGATATACTTTGTATGTTACTTGAAAATCCTACTTTTTCTTTTGCGGACATCTTTGATGGATAATTTTCCCTCTTTTATTTTTTTCTATAGTTTCTTTAACTGATGGAGTTTGATAGAGATGATCTTTCTTTGTATGTTTTGGTATCCATGTGTATTTCATTTGTCCATTATGCTTCTCAGGTTCTTTTTCTTTGATAATGTTCTTCATACTTTGATTCAAATATTTCCTTTGATGTTGGTCCCAATTCAGGGATGGGGTGATGGGTGGATGAAGATTCATGACATGGTTGGTTGTAGTTTTGGCATCGATTTCACCATAAGGACTTTTTGTGCTCCCTATGTTGATGTTTTCTTGAGACAAAGTTTCCCCTAGTATAGTGATAGTAGTGCCTTCATGATTTGGTTCTGCCTATTCCAAGAGCTCCTATTTGGTAAGCATTCTTTGATAGAATGGCATTGTAGATGATGTTAGTTCAATTTGTTGCTCTGCTTAGAACTCTGAATTATATTATTCTGTCTAACTTGTTTCCTTGATCAGATAATGTTGGATATCCACATACCTGAGGTCCTCAGTCTAAATTTGAGATATATTTTATCATAATTTTGATAACTTAGTTTGACTGTAGGAGTTAATAATCTACTCCTTTTGTGTTACAAAATTTTGCTTTAGATCATCTACGTGTCAATCCATAGAAAGCATCTCATGGGTAGATGGAGGAGTATGTGCTACATGTATATGATCATCTTGCATAGATAAGAGAGTGTCCATTAGATTATTGTAGTATCTTGAAGATACAAATTCTTGATCTTGAATGATTTCAGGATTGCTTTCGACATGCATTGGATCAAGTTCTTGACATGGATCAGTTTCAAAGCATGGATTGCTTATAAAAATTTCTTAGATATCATCATTAGACATGGTAAGTGGTTCAATATCCTCAAGTGTTGAGTTTAGGGTTCCTTTAGTATATGTAACCATGAGGTCAAAGGGTGTCAACATGTCTTGGAACAAACCATTGCTAGACCTTGGTGAAAGATGTTGATCATGTGCTTTGGGATAAATTCTTGAGATATGTCCTCTAACTCATAAGGTGATGTAGAGACATTTTCAACATGATCATAGGTCAACGGATTGTGCATTATGTCAATAGGATCAAATAATCCTAACACTCCTTGACAGAGATCACTAAAAAGTGGTTCTTGATGTATGGTGAGTTGATCATCAAATGGGGTGGAAACATCTTCAAGGTGCTCATCAATGGAGAGATCTTGATCATTGTTTTCAACATTTGTGATGGAGGGATTTCCAATGTCTTCAACCATAGGGTCAAATGATGTTGAGATTTCTTGAATTGGATCATTGTTGGTTGGTGGATTTTGATCATGAATGAAAAGTGACTCTTGACATATGTTGATTTTATCTTTGGATGAAGTAGACATAGCTTCAAGGTGCTCAGTGATGGATTGATCTTGATCCTTGTTCTCAACAGTTATCATTTTTTGTGTTTGTGCTTGTGTTTGTTGGGAAGCTTGAGAGGCTTGTTGCACTTGTTGAGCTTGTCTTGCTTGTTGTGTGGCTAGATATTGTTGGATGGCCCTTTGGTAGGCTTGGTGAGCTTTTAGCGCAATGTTATATTATCTTACTGAGTTTGGTTTTGGTGCAAGTGGTGGTAGATTCAGAATTGTATTGGATGTAGTGGTGAGTGGTTGAGATACACTTGGAGTTATCATGAGGGTTTGAGATTTTATGGGCATGATAGTGGTGGTTGGAATGATTGAAGTGATAGGGATGGTTGGAATGACCGAGATGATAGGCCCTTGGGAGACCATATTTTTATTTGTCAAGATTGATGTTGTCATTTGATTAGATACCATTTTTTGGTGTGATGTTGATGGAATATTCAAAAGATTTGATGTGATAGCTTGATTGGTGTTAAGTGGATTTATTTGGATGGAGTGATTGGTGCTAGGTAAATTGGGAAGCCCTAAACCAAGGAATGATGTTGATATGGGTAATGGTGGTGGAGATGTCTCTTGGCGTAATGACTCAACTATTTTGGTAAGTGTATAAATTTGATCTCGCCAAATTTGTTCTTGATTTCGATCTTGACTCCCTTGATATAGTTGATTTGGATTTTGTTTAAGAAGATTTGGAGTGTGTACTTGTGTTTGATTTTGGACAATGTTTTGATTTGGGATGACACTCAGATTTGGCATGATATGTTGGAATTGACCATTGTTCGTGTTTGGAGTATTCGTATGATTTTCAAATGTATCCATCGCAAAGTTTTCCGGATTCATATTTCAAAAACTTGTGCTTGGTACATTCTCATTTGGCTTGTAGGGATTTGGTGAGATTACGTTGTTCGTTTAAAGGCTCATGCTTTGATTGTTCGGTTGACAAATTTGTAGGTTTGGATTTAGATCTACCATCGGGAAATGTGTTCCAATCTTTTATTTAGGTATACTCACACTTGTTGTGCCATTGACATTTGTAGAAGGTAATGATCCCATGTATGGATTGTATAAGTGTGAGTTTTGATAATCAATCAGCATTGTAAGGTTTTGAAAGTTCAATTGATTTGGATTACTCATGATGTATGGATCAAGTTTGTATTCCATGTTCCTCTTGTGTTTTGACCTTGTTGCAAAAGTTACCTCTAAGGTTCTTAGGACTTATGACAAGATGAAGGATGAAAAGGGGAAATGATATGAGTGCTTGAACGTTTAGGGACTTTGAATCAATGCTAGACTTAGGGTTTGATTTTGATTGGTTTGAATGGATAAGGAACTTGTAATTGCTAAGATGTTAGATGTGATCTTAGGATGAACTTGTTCAAAGATGTGCTAATTTAACTAGAGGTATGAAAAAGGATGCATTCTCATACTCCTAACTAAACAAGGTGATTTTGATTTTGATGATTTTCTTAAGTCTAGAATGATGTTTCCAAAGCTCTAAAGTTGTTTGTGGGATTAAGATGGAAAATTTTTGGATGGATGGAGTGTTTGATTTGATCATAAATGAACCTAGGAAGGACTTGTTTACTAGGCCAAGATAGTGAAGAACATGCCTTTCTCTAAGAGTTACCTAAAGTTGACCTTAGTAGGAGCAAAGTGAGATGAAATCCAAATGTTTAGAAGCCTCTAAGGATACGAATCCCAAGGGAAAGCAATAACATGTGAATTTTTTCAAGGATATTTGCTTCTCCTAAAGGGTTTACAATTTTGATGATTCGTTGAATGTTTGTTTTCAAATGTTTTTCAATAAAAGCATTGTGTTTTCAAACTAACTCACAAGCAATAACACCCTAGCTCAATTGGTATGTTTTCTTAGTGGGATTTCCTAATGCCCTTCGTAGAAGAGATGATTTTACATGCAACCAAGGAAAGAGTATAAAGGTATGTTAAGAATGAAGTCTTAACCTCTATACTTTAACCAAGATTGGACATGGCAAGTAACTTCTTGGAATCTAAGTTCCAATGCACCACTTTGATAAACTTGCTCAATGGATCAATTGGTCACTACAAAACAAGGGTTCTATTTCGGACTTTTCATTCGTGGAGATTGACGCATACAGTGAGATTCCCCTTTTATATCCATCTCGTCGAAGCCAACCGCATGATATTGGCATTTACTCTAATACCCACATTTATATCCTAGTTGGAAATACTCTTGGATTTAGAGTGTTACCGGTTGAGTCATTCCCTTGGGTGAGTTCTTTTTCCCCAAGGTAGGCCCTCTAGGATAAACAAAAGTGGGTAAACATATTCATAGTTCGATCGACCTTCATTTTAGAAACAAAGGGAGAACACATGCAATAAGTTTACTCACACTCGCAAAGTGTTTTATTCAATTTTAAGCCCAAATAAAAATATGGAGGCTATCTTTTATGCAACTTAATGTCATCAAAAAGACTTTTGATTCTCAAGATCATTGTGAAGCATGAGAGAAGTGCATACACCTTTTTAGATGAGATTACTTTGTATAAGAGATTACGAAACATAAAAGACGCATGTTCGTTTTAACCTTTCAAAGAAATGATGGGTACATTTTAAAGAACCAAGACGAAGTGTGAAATTTGATTGTTCAATTTTTAGCCTCAAATTGAAATCTAGTAGGTTTCTAAGGCTCAATTTTAACCCTTTGCAATGAAAAATTGAAATATTATTTTTAAGATCTCAAAAGAAATCTTGTGTCCTAAGAGCATAAGAAAGAAATAAATCTTTAAGAGAGCTTCTATGGACTCTCTAATTGTGTTAAACAACATAAAGTGTTCAAAAACACTTTGTTTTATGAGATATTAATGCCATCGTAAGTCTTTACCTCCAACTTGGTCAACCTAAAAAACCATTTAGGCCTACAAAAGAGAGGCAAAAAAGGCAATAAGTAACCTTGATGATCAACAATTAAAGAAAGCACATATCATAAAAACTTGACTTCACTTTTTCTCTTTTAAGAAAATTAGATGAATTTGGGTATAAAATAGAAAATAAAAGTAGTGACAGATATTTTAGACTCAAAAGCATTTAAAAATTTTCTTTTCAATTTTTCTACCCAATTCTCCAATTGTTTGGCCAACTCCAATGCTACTGATCCCTTAAGCAAACCGTTCAAACTGATGCTCTTCCTCCATTCGTATTTATTTTCTTCACCCACCAAATGTTTTTGTGTGTACCTTATGTGAAGGAATGGTATCTATCCAACCAACATATGACTATATTATATTGTAACAAGATTTCTCTAGCCACGATCTAGCAGATCAATTCAAAAAAAGAAAATTGTTAGGAAGTTAAAACTGGCACAAAAGCCAATAGATTTTTTTTAAGATTAAGATACATCACATCAGATTTCGTTTACTATTTAGATCTATGAATAGACTCAGATTTTTCATTTACTACTGACAGCTATAATAATGAATATATATATATATATATCTATATATATATATATATATAGTTTCTCATTTACTATGACAGCTACAAATAGAAAATATATATTGTTTTTGTAATTTTCCCACACAAATACTCAAAGGCGCGCAAAGTTGGAAGTTTATTTAATTTGAACAATAAGAAAATTCTACTTTATTTAATGGAGTTTTGATTTATTGGAATCTTGAGATAGTGATATAAGGAGAATAGATTGACAGAATACTCCCCTCACTCGTGCCATCTTAATAAATTCTTCCCTTTTTTAGTTGGAACTCATCCATTACCAACAGAATAACCTGCAACAATATTTGAAAGCCCTGCTAAAAGAAAACAACCTTTATTTAGGCCAGACAATGATCAAAAAAGTCAGCGTAATTTACTCCTTTTCCACCTACAAGTCAGATAAAAAAATCGGATCATCATTAACTAAAAATAAATAAAAATGCATTCATTATGAAGAATCCTACCATTCATTATGAAGATTCTGAGGCATAGACAAGGTACGTGAACTATCATAGATATGCATAAAATGGATTTGCTGAATAGGCTTTAGAAACTTTTAAGCAAATGCAAATGTCAGGTGTAGGGAAATTTTGTAATATTTTACTAGCATCGTAGGACCTGCACATGTGAATATCCTGGCATAAGTTTCTAAACTAGACCTAAGATTTGTGAATAGGCATAACCTTCAGGAACATGCACATTCAATGACAACATTCAATAATTTTTAAGACTTTCAAGAAAATATAGTTGACAGGCATAAAGGCGATTTCACCAACTTTCTCTAGCGTGCTTTCTAATAGCATGTGGACTACGCGTACTAGAAGAAATATCTACAAGCTTTACAGTAGTGATAATGATCTATAACATCAAAGAATCATCTATGTAACCAAGAGTTCTAGAGTAAAAATATAAATAGGCCTACATGACTGCTAGACTTCATTTATTCATATCTCGTATCTAACAAATGTTATGGGCAAAAGATTCTTAAAATCCATGCTGCAATACAACTCCTCGGGCGCCATTAACTAGTTTCTTTACGAATGGTGTCTGATGTTTTATATGAGAGTCTAAGAAAATGGGCAGATTATTGCTTTTAGTGAGAATGGTGTATCTGCTGGCTCTGAGTGGATGTACAGAATACAGTTAGCACAAAATGCAAGGAGGAGAATCTTACGCTACACTCTGCATACATTTGCATATATTCAATTTTCTTTTGTGATTCTGGTCTATTTTGTGTATGCTACACTCTGCATACATTTGTGTACATTCTAACAAAGCATAAGCAATGACAACATCTGACAACATTCAAACTTATGAAGCATGGCCAAGGTAGGGTAGGGGTGCAAATCATGACAATAAATAGGTATGGCTACTCCAGGCTCGTGAAGACCTTGCAGGTTTTGGTAATGGTGTGCAGGAAGAATTAAAGGTCCTCCATTAATACAGGTATGGTCTAACATTCTTGAGGCCACCGAAAATGAAAGGTAATGTGGGGAAAATGAGGCTTGTTAACCATAAAACATTTTCGACCCCTCATTAATAGATCTACATGTAGATTCGACAGAAAATAATGTAGAGAGAGATCAAAGGAGAGGAGTTCTTTTACAGCCAGAATGATTATGGTGATGACGTGACAACTCCTACGGGTGTAGGTTGTAAAACACTGGACCCCTTTTAAGACTGGGAAGCATGTATGGCCAAATGTGGACGCTATGTCTCAGCCACTGACTGCTGCTGTCTACTATTTGCAATAATGTAAAGAAATAGCTTTGATGTGTAAGTTGAAGATTGGTTCTAGGTGAATGAGTGATCCCAGATGGACAGTGATAGATAATAGACTACCGACAGTGATGTAAACACCTAGGTTACTTCTTGTTCTCCCCTCTAGTCGCAAGGAATAGACCTTCGAGTGGGCAGCCAAAGGGAGTCTATGAAAAACATTACATCGATGAAAAAGTAAATGTTCCTTCCATCATTTATAAGATCCCATGCATCAATCGATAGAGAGCCCGCATATAAGATTGAATACTGCATACGATTCGGTAAGATACATCCATCAAAAGACATAATGAAACTTGCATGTGTTTAAACTAGACAACTACGATGTTCAGAATTTGGGACTGAGAGACTAGAAATAGAATACTATAGAGATGTCTAAAGATATGGATCAAATTGAACACACATTCCCTCACTTGGACTACGCAGTGGAAAAGAAGAATTCTGTAATATTCATCTATAATACAATGGCATACTGACAAACACAACTTTTTTCTGTGACATCTCATGGGAACACAATGATTGCAAGACCTGCAAGCTAATACCACTAGTGGCCTCTCTGCTCGTGCCAACACATACAGAGGGCGCCTAAATCTTTTGATGGAATGACAACAACAAATGGCATTATTTTAATATGACATGTCAGAGGATTGAAGATGACATTTGGAGTTTTATCAGACTTTAAATCTTGAGTTCAGGAAGAATAAACTGTCATAACAAGCTATGCGGCCTGAGTGAATACAAAGACAGTGAAGTATGAAGACTAAAAGACTGACATAATTCCATCACAACAAAAGGTACAAGCAGTAATCACACCTATTCATAATAAGCATCAGTCCTTTATTCTAACATATTGTAACTCTTGCAGAGGGAATACGAGTTTAGATTTGATTCATTCTCTTTTCAATGCTAGTGTACAACATAAAAACCATTAGTTGAAAATGGTATTGATCTTCCTATTTTAATCCCATAAATCCAACAAAATCCATATAAATCAAACATACTAAATCAACGCAGAGATGACCTAGTTGTTGCTTGGGCTAATTTCAAATTCAAGTAGTATATAAAACATGCATGACCTCTCAGATTCGAAATAGTAACTGGTTCCACTTGAGTGCTAATATGATATGCAATACCCAGATCATTAAAGACAATCAAACATTAGCCCTCCTTCTAGCGCAAATATGTGGAACCTATATCTGAAATGTGCTTCAAACAATAATCACCATTAACTTGGCTAATCACTTCAAAACAAGCAAACCTAAGATCCCTATGAAATAATACATTAATGCTTCCCAAATGCAAATGAATGACAAAAAGGTAAGCTAAATAAGCATATGAAAAACATGAAGTATCCTTATTTCATAGTGGATTGGTGCTATTGTTGAAAATAGCCCTTTCCCAATCCTTGATAGATAAGCTAGATGATGATGATAAGATGGGCAAGGTTAGCTCTCAATTGAAGAGAGTAACCTTGTATGAGATTGTGGAGATTGTGGAGGATTTCATCAAGGATGAAGACTTTCATTTATAGATTGCTTTGATGAGAGAATGGCCAAATCGATGAATGTGGGACAAAGATTGGACCAATGAGATGAGGACACTTGTCATCTTGTGAGTGGTTGAGGAGTGTGCAAGATTTGGGAAATGTGCCCAAGAGAGGGAAATTTCAAATTTGAATTTGATAGTTAATGCTAAGTGGGGGACATGTAAGATCCATGTAAGAGCTCATAAATGACTTGTTGGATGTACATGTCCACTTGTTTTTGAATTCAAAGTTGAGGGAATATTCCTCAAAGATGCCATGTTGAGTGAAAATGCTGATTTAAATAAATCAATAAATTGATTTATTTGTGCAAGTGTCATTATCTAGAGGATGTGATGGGTCATTAGGTTAGGCTAATTAGGATTAGGTTAGCTTAATGATGATTAGAATTATTTTGAATTTTATGATTTAAATATTTGATATATTTAAATTAAAAAAGGATGAAAAATGACTTTCCAGATTTTAATTAAATAAAGTTTGATTTATTTAATTAAAGGGTGATGTGAGCCTTTGATTTATTTAAATGATAAATACCTAATTTACCTGGTGAAAGGATTTGCTGTGTTTTATTTATTTAACGAGTGGATGAATGTGAATTGAATGCACGATGTTAATTTCACGTGTCTAAACTAACCATATCTCATAGTAATGAAACTTCTATTTGGTGTAATGATACTCTCCCTATGATGTAAATTTTTCTAGTCAATATGGTAGGTAGGGGAAAGAAAGTTTGTATGTTAGCTTGTTGTGTATGGTATCCTTGCATCCACTAGTATCATATCAAAAGAATTAAAATGCATATAGATCATCATAGTTTGACTCTACATTTTGATTCCTCAATCTAGCCATTGGTTGTTATGATAGTTCCTCCAATAGTTGATGTAATATCTTGGTGTCTTTATGTATTTTTTCTATCGTTAATAGTGTTAAAGTTCTTGAATTGATGGTTTCATATTAAGAATATTTTCATTTCATTTTCTACATACAAATCCTTGTTGCAAATTACGTTATAATTCAAAATAATTTCTTTCCCTCTCTATACATACCACACCTACCGTACCTCTCTCTATATTCCTGATTTCCTCTTTCTCTCCCTCCCTTTATCCCTCCCTTTCTCTCCCTCTCTATATTTAATTCCATGTGTAATATGTGTAGTACTAACACCAAAGAAAATAGGTGAATGGAGAATGTGTATATACTAAAAATAATAGAGGGAAGGAAAGAGGGAAGGAGAGAGGGAGGGGGAGAGGGAAGGAGAGGTGGAAGGAGGGAGATAGGAAGTGGTAAGGTGGGAGGGATAGAGGAAGGGAGAGAAAGAGGGAAGGAGTGAGATATGGAGTAGTAGGGTAGGAGGGATATGAGGGAGAGAAAGAGGGAAGGAGGGAGATAGGGAGTGGTAGGGTGGGAGGGATAGGTACAAAGAGAGATAGGGAGGGATGGAGGGAAGGGTAGGTGGAGAGAGGTTGTGTGTGTGAGGGATAAGTGGAGGGATATAGGGAGTGGTAGGGTGGGAGAAATAGAGGGAGGGAGAGAAAGAGGGAAGGAGGGAGATATAGAGAGGTAAGTAAGGTGGGAGTTGTAGGTATAGAGAGTTAAGTAGAGAGGGAGGGATAGGTGGAGAGAGCTTGTGTGTGTGACTGAGAGAGAGGAGGGAGAGAGAAGGAAGGAGGGAGATAGTGATTGGTAGGGTGAGAGGGATAGAAGGACCCAAAATGGACTTAGTAGGAGGGGGAGATGTGATGGTGGATTGTGGGAAATAGGCACCCAAAATGGAATTATAAGATGGATGAGGGATAAGGAGAATTTTTTGGGGTTGATATGATGGAGGGGGATGGTGAGAAATGGTTTAGAAGAATGATAATAGATAATTTATTGATTTGAGGGATTAGTTCTATCGACCCGATAACTTACTTTATTTGAGTTAATTTTGTTTGTATTACATTCATCTTCACCATGAGCTCCTAATGTACCTTCTCTTGCACTATACAATAAAATGGATTGTGGGACATACCCAAAAACACTTGAAAAGAAATAGACCAAAGTGAATGAGATAGATAATGTAATCACTAAAGAGATTCTTCATGCTCTCAAGAAGTTGCGAGATAGATAAATAATTGCATGCTAGAAAATAGAGTGGGTTGTGAGTGATTGTATTCTTCTTGTTCTAAGCTCAAGTGTGGAGATCTTGGGCAGGATTTGTAGGTGGGGGATACATAAAACTAATCAAATTTACTTGAGGGGTGACTAAAAAATTGGGTTATTATGTGTAAATAGTTTTGTACAACAATATGTGGCTTGCAGGTTTCATAACACCTGGTGTTTTCCAACTTAAATTTATTTTAATGAAAACCTTCTCTTATTTAGAGTACAAATGTAATGAAAGGAACTTTCAAAAATCACCATAATTATTACTTAGAGTAAAAATTGTGTTTCAATTTCCTCATATGATGGAAAAAGAAATCCACAAAATAATCATAGTTTGGAAAACACTGTGGATTGTGATTGTATTCTGCTTGTTCTAAGCTCTTATTTTGAGAGCTCTGGGGGAGTTGTAGGTAGGTGATACATAAAACTAATCAAATTAACATATACAATGTCTCAAATAAAAAAAATACTAAACAATGTTTCTATCTACACTATTTTAACATAGATATCTAGAGGAAAAATGACCCAAAAGGTTTTTAAGATACTTTAGACTCCAAGGAACTCACTAGATCAAAATAGATAAATTCATAATAATCATAAATTGGTTTAAAAAAACATTACAAACTTCATTTTTCATCATCAATTTTATAACTAAACATGCCTAACCCACTCATTTAATTTTGATAAATTATTACAATTATCAATCTAAATTTAATTATCAAAAGTAATTATATTTATCTCATTAACCTAGTTCAAACTTATATTTTCCTTAACACAATTATTCTGTAGAAACGAAAAAAATGTACCAATTGAACATATACACCTGATCCTAATTTACTAACACTAGATCATCTTGAATCATCTCCATTTGCTAGTCATTTAATTAAATAATCTTCATTTAACTAAATTCATCAAATTTCATCTTTTAATTAAATAAATAAATTTATTTGATTGAATCATCATCTCCTATTAATTAAATAAATCACTTTGTTTAATTAATCCTATAGTCCATCTTTTAATTAAATAATTCATTTTATTTAATTAATCTCTAAGGTCATCTCATTTAAATTAAATAAATTTATCTTTATTTGATTTAAAGCTAACACCATCCTCTTTAATTATATAAATCACATCTTATTTAATTAAGTCTAAAACCATTTTCCTCTCATTTTGATTTAAATTAATCCAAAAATCTAAGTCAAAATGGTCAAATCAGCTAATCTCCTCTTCATTAATCAAAACCTTGATTAATTTAATCCTAATCTCCAAATTTATCTAGATTTTTCCACTTGCACATGAAAATACATTTAATTAATTTAAATTAAATCCCTATTTTACCCTAGCTTGGCATCTTTAGGGGAATATTCTTCCAAATTTGAAATCCCTCCAAGTGGATTTTCCTTCCAACAAGACATTCATTCCTTCTTACATGTCCTTGTGCATTGAGCCAAGTGGCATTTAAGTCATTCTTTTTCCCTCTTGCATGTCATTTCACTATTTTCAAATTCCATCTAACTGAATTTATGGGCACACTCATCAAAATGTTCACATCCTTTGTGCATTCACCCCTTCACAAGTGGTGCTTGCCCATTGGTTGAAGATTAGTCCCACTTCGCTTCATTTTACGCATTCTTCCATCTTGTCTTTCTATAAATAAGAGGATTCTTTCCTCATTTCATCATCCACAATTTGAGCAAGTCTACTATACTCAATTTCATCCTCAATCATATGTATTTCCATCAATTTTATCAAGGTCTTAGCTAGGTTAAGCAGATTTGTCATCATGGAGCTCAATTAAGTCTACACTTGGGTACATCCTTAAAACCAAGTCAGAATCACCTATTTAGTTAGGTGTGTTTGGATGAGTCCTTCCTCACACACTGAGTTAAATTATCACCCCTTTGAATGATTTCATCCTAAGATAACATCTAAGGGTATGTGTAGGATCATCATGGAAAGAACAAGCCCGTATGTGGCAAAAAAATTAGAAAAATCAGAGTTAGGAAAATTGAGGTAAAAATTTTCAATAAGTTATCTATATTATTTCAAAAATATGTAAGAATAGAATCTGTAAAAAATTCAATGTAGTTTCTAAACTACTAGGTTTGTTTTAAAAAAGGAAAATCCATTTGGTGAAAATTTGAAATTTCAATGTAGTAGTACTTAAATTTCAGGGAAAAAATAAGAAGTAGGTGTCTGTCTAACCACCCTAACCACAATAAAATGATAATATTTTTTTATAAGATTTTAGATATAAGTAGAGGACTCAATTCTTGATGTGATGCATTTGTTTTTGTAATTTTTGTCCAAGTAAATAATTAATTATGATTTTTTTATTACAAATTTTTAAAAATATAAAAAATTGTGTGTCTGATGACCTTAACTTGGTCCAAACTTTATGAAATTCATTTTTTATTTTTTTAATCTTATAGTATGCAAAGAATAGAATGTGACGCATGTTTTGGATTCAAAAAATGTGAGATCGTTTGAAAACTATAGGTGTTTTTCAATCAGTCTATCAATTAGGACTTTAGTCATAATTTGAATAGAAAACAAATAATAATTATTTATTAAATTGAAAGTAAAGCATAATTTATATCAGTGGAAAGCTACGAATCTCCTTTAAAAACCCTTTTTGTTTCATCAATTTTGGGTAAAAAAAATTTCATCAGCCACATACCCATCATATTTCCACTTTTTGGCCCATCATGGTCCTGGACATACCCCTAACATCTTAGGGTTTACAAGTTCATTATCCAATGAAAATCAAACCCTAACCCTAACATTGATCCAAAGTTCCTAAAAAATTTGACACCTATATCATTCACCCCTTTCATCCTTCATCTCATTATTGGTCCTAAATCCATTAGAGGTCAACAAGGTCAGAACACAAGAGGAATATGGAGTGTAAACTTGCTCCATACATCATGCGTGATCTAAGTAAAACAAACTATCAAAGCCTTACAATTCCAATTGATTATCAAAACTCACATTTATGCAATCCATACATAGGATCATTATCTCCTACAAACCTCAATGATACAATAAATGTAAACATACCCAATCCAAATTTTGGAACACCTTTCCCAATGGTAGATTTAAATCCAAGTCCAAACTTATAAATATATCATCCAAACACCCAATGCATGAGTCTTCCACAAAACAACATCATCCCACCAAATCCATACATGCCAAATGTGAATATACAAAATACAAGTTTACCAAACATGAAAATTTCAAATTCACACTTGGTAAACTTTGGGGTAGATATAAATCATGCAAATATTGTTCAAAGTCTAAACAATATGTTAACAACTCCATGTATTTATCCAAGTCAAGGTAACACCATGCAAAAGAAAAGTTATCTAAACCAAAACAATGTTCAATTTAAACCCATCATGCCAAATCTAAACATCATCCCAAATCAGAACATTGTCCAAAATCAATTTTTCCATGATCCCATACAAACACCATTGGCATACATTCCAAATCTACTTGAACAAAAGCCAAATCAGCTATATCAAGGGTGTCAAAATCAAATTCAGGATCAAATTTCACTAGATCAACTTGATTCACTTTCCAAATTAGTTGATTCATTGTGCTAAGATCAATCATCACAAGGTTAATTTAAGGGAAAAATCTCACAAGGTAACAAACAAAAATAAACACCACTTGGGAGACCAATTAAATCAGTCCTACAACAATTGGTACAAGAAGATCTCATCAAACTCCCCATCTATGAGAACTATCAAGAACCCCTAGTTAAACCACCACAGTATAACGAGGAGCCCCATTGTGATTTTCACAAAACAAAGGGAAACACAACATCAAATTGCATTCGACTCAAAAATATCATCCAAGACCTTATTGATTAGAAAATGATAACTATTTGGGACAATGACTAGGATTCAACCAATAATCATGTTGAAAATGTCTCTACATCACCTAATGAGTTAGAGGACATATCTTAAGAATTCATTCCAAAGCATGATCAACATTTTTCACCAAAGTCTAGCAATGGTCATTTCCAAGACATGTTGACATCCTTCAACCTCATGGTTGCAAATATTGAAGGAATCTTCAACTCAACATTTGATCCAATTCCACTCAAAGATCAAGAGGATATTGAACCAATTCCCATGTCTAATAAAAATATCCAAGAACCCTTTATAAGCAATCCATCCTTTGAAATTGACCCATGTCAAGAACTTGGTCCAAAGCATGTCAAAAGCATTTCCAAAATTAATCAAGATCAATAATTTGTATCTCCAAGTTACTAAAATGATCTAATGGACACTCTCCTATCTATACAAGATGTCGTAAATGATGATCATATCCATATAAAACATTTTCCTCCATCTACCCATGGGATGCTTCATGTGGATGGACACGTAAATGATCTTCATTTAGAACAATATCCCTTTACTCTTGAATAGGAAGTTGTTGATTCCTAGAGTCAAATTGAGTTGTCAACATTAGGAACAAATATATCCTGAATTTAGAATAAGGACATCATGTATGAAGATATCCATCATTATTGACTCAAGGAAATAGGTTCGACAAAATAGGATGTTTTGGAGTCAGCAAAGCAATAAATTAAAATAATATCATATATAATGATTGTTTATTAGAAAATGCTTACTGAACAAGACATCTCAAAATAGGAAGAATCAAGGAACAAAGATTCTACTACCACCATATTGGGGGAAACTTCATCTCAAGCAAATGTCAACATAGGGAGCATGAAGAATCCTTATGATGAAACCAAGGCCAATACTACAACCAACCATGTCATGAATCTTCATCCACCCATCACCCCATCCACGAATTGGGACCAACATAAAAATAAATATTTTAATAAAAGTACAAAGAACTTCATCAAAGAAAACAAGGCTAAGAAGCATATCGGACAAATCAAATACACATGGACACCACAAAATACAAAGAAAGAGTATCCTTGTCAAACTCCATCAGTTAAAGAAACTATGGGGTAAAATAAAAAAATGAAAGTTATCCATCAAAGATGTCCACAAAGGTAAAAGAAGGCTTCTCAAGCAACATACAAAGTATATCAAGCTATTGGTCCTAATTCCCTTCACATTTTTGTATCCACCCATCATTGCTCATCTTCCCAAGTTTGGAACGTCAAAGGTTCCAAACTATCAACCAATCCATCTTTTATCCCTAAAAACACTCCATCCACGCCTCCACACATGATATCCAATTCTCACATTGACCATGTATTGGCAGCCACCCTCCATCATAAGGATTCAGAAGGCACTCTATTCTGATGTGCACATAGAGACAAAGTTAACTTTGGAATGAATAAAGAAGATTAGGAATCTCAAAAGTTGCATTCAAGTGCACATATCTTGGCAAAGTAGCTTCTTCAAGTAGGATATTGATGGCACATTATGAAAGAAGCATCTACATAGACACCACCAAGTGGTTTAGCATGAGCTTAAAATCTTTAAAAAAAATACAAAAAATATCAAAAAATATGAAAATCCAAAAAAATTAGAAAAAGGATTGAAAATAGTAAAGAGAGAAATTGTCCTCTAAAGTGAATAACACTATGGTGGCGTTTGTGACAGGTACCATGATGAGAACCTATAAAATAGGCATCAAGTGTAGAATCAAGCATCTATGTGCGCTAATTCAGGTGGAAGCATCTCATCCTATCCATAATAAATCCAACATTCTATCCATCTTATCCATAATAAATCCATTTGATCCATGAACCATTTATCCAACCTGTTGCCATCCATCTTCCATCTTATCTTGATCTTGATGAATTTTTTGTGCACACTTTACACTTGCTTATGGTAAAGATCTTGACATGAGTCATTTTCATTGATCCTATCCTACCCAATGTTATCTAAACCATGAAGCATTATCCAAATAAACATCCTCTATTTGAGCCCGTTATCTTATCACAAGATAATCCTTGGAATCCTTTGCATGCTTACCATATCCATCCATCCATACACTTATCCAAGCATCCACCCATGGCATTCGATACATTGCTAGACACTAGGGGCATATATTTACATCTTACTTTGGGAGTAAATCTTGATCTATATCCTCTAACTTATGTGGTCATCCAAACATTGGAAAATGTGAAATCAAATTGGTCAAAGCATTTATGAGGCAAAATCCAAATCACTAGCCCATAGTATATTTTCACAAGATGTTCCTTATCAAGCATTATCTTTCATCGAACATCAATACAAAAAATCAATATTAGTTGCATCTAATTTACACTTCAATGTCACATCAAATCATTCAAACAGATTTTGTTCCAAAACTGAGTTTCACAATCTTGATTAATCAAATAAAATCAATCCATTATCATCTCGGGATATCCTTCCTAGTCCTTGTGTATCCTCGACAATGTTATCATCATCAATCCCTCGTCATCTTGGGATATCCATCCTAATCCTTTTGTTGGTTAACACTATCCTTGCATTGTTGTGTATCCTCAACAATGTTATCATCATCAATCCATCAATCAGATCAATCAACCTTAGCTTGGTTTTCAACAAAATCCCAAACAAATCATTGATATCATCATATACAAAACATCCAAAATAAAAAAAAATCCAAAAACATCCAAAATATCAGAAAATACAAAAACATCCAAAACATCAGAAAATTCAAAAATATCCAAAACATTAGAAAATCCAAAAAACATCCAAAATATCAAAATATCCAAAAACATCCAAAACATCAAAAAATCCAAAAACATTCAAAATCATGAGAAAATCCAAAAAAGTAGAAAAAACCAAGAAAAACCAAAAACATTCAAAACATATCAAAATCCAAAAATAAGCCAATATTTTAGAAAAATGTCAAAAACATGCTATCTGAACTATGTCATCTCTAAGCTTAAACGTAGGAAAGGCTAATCTTTGATCAGCCCCCAAGACACAAAATCCAAAAACATTAATAAAATCTCAGAAAACATAAAAAACATTCAAAAATTGGAAAATCAAAACATTTGTAAAAGTCTCAAAAAACCCAAAAACAGCCTCAAAACATTTCAAAAACATTAAAACACTAAAAAAAACCCCAAAAAATCCATCTGTCTCATTTTGCTTCACCCACAATAATCAATCATCCATAATAAATCAATCGTCACCTTCATCCTTTGGCAAAACAAACAAAAAAAACCACAACAATCAACAAAAGCAATCTTCAAACGTAAAATCAAAAGAAATCTTCAAACTTTTAAATGCAAAATCAAAATCTTGATCATTTTCAAACATGTCAGTCAACCTTATATCAAAATCCTATCAAACAACTTATCAACCGATCATCATCTTATACAATTGCATGTCCTAAGATATATCATTCCAACAATGGGCATCATTTTGGATATCACTTTGGATACTTATGCTAAATAAAACACATCCCCTTAGCTAGAGCTATAAAGAACATTGAATTTTTTGTGTGCTTGATATTTTCTTTTGATTTATCTTATTGCGCTCATTCCAATGACCTCTCGATGATTTTTAATCAAAATGATTTAGAGAGAAAGGAATGGGGCATTGATCAATATCTTTTGTCTACTGTGCTTGTTGGACGTTCTTGTAATATAACCTGGTGAATACTTGCTTTGTTAGGTGCATCCTAGCAAAATTTTCATATGTCAGGTGTGAATAAGAATACTCCTATCAATGTTTTGCATGAAAGTCCATCTCACTAGATACAATGACATCCTGGTTGTCTATACCTTGATGCATCATATCTATGTGTGTTATCAAACATAAGGTAAATGGTCCCTTTTAAAATCCCAATTCTTGGCAAGTGAACATCATCATCAACATTATCATCTATCATCCATCATTATCTCCAATAAAGTATTAATGCTTCATGGACTTATTGGATCCTCTTATCATGATCTTATTTCTTCTTATTCTTCTATCTTTACTAACATTTCTATCCAAATTTATGTGATATCTCAAAATATACATGACGCTACCCATGGTCGATGACTATTTATACATCATCAAAATTTTCTACGTCAAATATCTTATATTTCTAAGGAATTATCTTTCATCCTATGATCATTAGAACCACTCCTCTTTCATTTTATTGTGATCTTGATTGGAAATTAACATTTCTGCTCGATCTCTCAAAGGGCAAGTATACCAGTGTAATTATTCTTGCTGGGGCAGCAGTGGGGCATTAAAAAAATCAATTTTTTTTTTACTTTTGATCATGGCAAGGTTATTCTTTGAACCAACACAACAAGTGCATTGCTTCAAAGAGGCACAAAATGTAGACATGGAAAATGTACCAATTGAACCTATACACCTGATCCTAATTTACTAACACTAGTTCATCTTGAATCATCTCCATTTGCTAGTCATTTGATTAAATAATAATTAATTAATTAAATTCATCGTATTCCATCGTTTAATTAAATAAATCAGCTTTATCTGATTAAATCATCATCTCCTATTAATTAAATAAATCACTTTGTTTAATTAATCCTATAGTCCCTCTTTTTAATTAAATAATTCATTTTATTTAATTAATGTCTAAGGTCATCTCATTTAAATTAAATAAATTTATATTTGTTTGATTTAAAGCTAACACCATCATCTTTAATTAAACAAGTTAAATCTTATTTAATTAAGTCTAAAATAATTTTCCTCTCATTTTGATTTAAATTAATCCAAAAATCTAAGTGAAAATGGTCAAATTAGCTAATCTCCTCTTAATTAATCAAAACCTTGATTAATTTAATCCTAATGTATTTAATTAATTTATTAAATCCCTATTTTCTCTCAACTTGGCATCTTTAGGGGAATATTCTTCCAATTTTTGAAATCCCTCCAAGTGGATTTGTCCTTCCAAAAAGACATTCATTCCTTCTTACATGTCCTTGTGCATTGAGCCAAGTGGCATTTAATTTATTATTTTTCCCTCTTACATGTCATTTTACTATTTTCAAATTCCACCTAATTGCATTTATGGGCACATTCATTAAAATGTGCACATCCTTTGCCCATTCACGTCTTGACAAGTGGTGCTTTCCCATTGGTTGAAGATTTGTCCCACATTGCTACATTTTGGGCATTCTTCCATCTTGTCTTTCTACAAATAAGAGGCTTCTTTCCTCATTTCATCATCCACAATTTGAGAAAGTCCACTATACTCAATTTCATCCTCAAGAATATCTATTTCCATCAATTTTATCAAGGTCTTAGCTAGGTTATGTAGATTTTTCATCATGGATCTCAATTGAATCTTCAACAAAGTGGATCACTCATCAACATTGCATCATAGGAGTTGGGAAAGGGCCAATTTTCACATCAAATTTGCACCAATTTCCCCATGGGATCAAAAGTTTTCTTTACATTGAATAGCATTTGATAGCTTTTTTTATATTTGTTTATGTTCTTCATCTCTTTTTTTGTTCTTTGCAATTTAAACGGATTTCATGGGGAATCTTGATACTAACTTGCGTATGATCTAATATTGTCTTTGTTTCTTGTGTGTATGTAGTTCTATGATTGGTGTTCTACATATTCCTTACAACTTTATTAAAGATTGCATAAGGCTTAATAGTCAAAGGATTGACTAGTTACCCCTCAATTTTCCTTATCTTAAGGTTACTCTTGAGAAAAGAGTTAAATGACAATTAAAATGAAAGAGCCCATGTGACATTTTTTTTACTATAACCAAAGAGTTGTTCCAAATTTTGAAGGTGGAATTCATTACATAACTAACAAGGGATAATGTGTTTTCCAATAATGCAAATCTATAAGGAATTAATTCACAAGGGATAGTGTGTTTTCCAAGACTACAAATAATGTGATCATTTTTTGTTCCCTATTGGAAAACACACTGTCCCCTATTGGAAAACACATTGTCCCCTATTGGAAAACATATTGTCCCCTATTGGAAAACACACTATCCCTTGTTAGTTATTTCCAATGTTGGAAAAAATATTGTCCCCTGTTAGTTATTTCCAATGTTGGAAAACATACTATCCCCTATTAGTTATTTCTAGACATCTTACATTCTAATGATGTCCCCGGTCCACTTTTCCTACATAGGGGACAGTGTGTTTTCCAACACTACAAACAATGTGAGCATTTTTCCTACATAGGGGATAGTGTGTTTTCCAACAATGCAAATTCATAAGGAAATAATTGACAAGGGATAATATGTTTTCCAACACTGCAAATAATGTGAGCATTTTTTTGTTCCCTATTTGAAAACAAACTGTAACTTGTTGGAAAATACACTATCCCATGCTAGTTATTTCCAATGTTGTTCTTAAAATTTGAAGGTGGACTTCATTACATAACTAACAAAGGACAGCGTGTTTTCCAACACTACAAATTCATAAGGAAATAATTGACAAGGGATAGTGTATTTTCCAACACTACAAATAAGGCGAGCATATTTTTGTTCCAATAAGGAATTCAAATATTTCAAGCTCTCATCCACATGCTTTATAAACACATTTGAGGTAAATTATGAATGATGAATTATGATGATTGCATCAATTAAATGGTAAAAAAGAGCCTTATTTAATTGTTTAATTAATTAATTATAGTGTAAATATGGATAACATTAATCATTTATAGTTTCATCAGTCCATTATTCAATTTATTCAATTAATTATTTATAATGCAAATATGGACAACATTAGTTGAAAAAATGTATTAACTAAAAATCCATATTGAACTTAAGAATTCTATGGAATAAATATATTCCTCTATACTTTACTCTATCGATCCTCTCTCACCATCTCTCCCTCCCTCACTCACTGACTAATACCTTATGTTATTTCTACAATTGTGAAATTTTATATGGACTTGGATATTCTAACCTTTTCAATTTTAATTTATCAAACATCTCTTTTGGTACTAAAATATATTTACTACCATTGTTTGAATTTATAACACTTATATTTAGTCTTTTATATATTTCTAAAGAGACTTCTCCTTTACACTAGTTCTTTATCGATACCATCATTGTTTAAAAAAAATCTAGTTTCTCTATAACTTTCTACTTTAATAATTCATAGCTTTTATAAGGAATTTGAATATTTCAAACTCTCATCCACATACCTTATAAACACATTTGAGGAAAATTTTGAATGATTATTTATGGTGATTGCATCAATTACATGGTAAAAGTGAGCTGTCAATTGTTTAATTAGTCAATTATAGTGTAAATATGGATAACATTAATCACTTATAGTTTCATGTAATGGATTAATGAAATGATGATATATGTTAGCTTTAGGGTTTAAGGTTTAAGGTTTAACCTAATGGATTAATGCAATTATGATGATGGATTAACTCAAAGAGAGACATAAAGATGGTGCTGAAAGACCTTATAATGAAGAAACTGAAGAAAGAGGAAGTGGTAGTTCATAATGAAATAAAAATACTAGAGGAATATTAGATAGATGGAGGATAATATTGTAGATGTTGTGAAACAACCTTGATAATAGAATTAAGGTTGTATAGAGAGAGAGAAGTAAGGTTGATTCATCATTAGTGCCTCCTATATTATTTAAGATGCCTTCTCCTATAGAATTTGATATTATTCCCACTCTTGAGAAGTTGAGGAAGGATCATATGCACTATGTGTAATGGGAAAATGGAAATGAAAAAGTGGAGGAAGTAGGTACTAGAATGTATGAAATGAAAAAGGAATCTTCTCTAAAACACATGAAAAGAATTATACCAAAGTGATTTTTGTATATTTGTAAAGGGTTCTATTTGTAGACTCTTATTGTGAGCAATGATGAAATTCAAGGATCAAAGGATATAGTAGCACTTTCCCTAGATGATAAGATTTTTGAACTTAAGAATTCCATGGAACAAAAAAATTGGAAAAAGAATCTGTTGGGTGGAGACATGAAAGTCTTATCTGAAAAGGTAGAAAATTCTTGTAAATAACTTGTTAAAAGAAACATTTGCATTCTCTAATCATAAAGACACTCTCAAAGTTGAACAAAAGGAGGCTTAAAGATAAATAAATTGGAAATATAATGTTATGACATGGTGCAATTAATTAAGTAATTAAATTAATTAGTCAACATGGTGATGTTAGAGGGAATTGGCTAGGATGAATTAATATGTAGGATTAAAGATCAAGTATGGTGGAATTAGTGTGTCTACAATATGCTACAAAGTGTTTCTAGACATATTAGATTTCTTACCATTGAATAATTTCTAGCACACATTCCAATCCTAATAGGTCTACACATGTGGTATACCCCTTGTAGCCTCTTAACATAGTCATTGCACAATATACAATTTTTAATTCATAAGACTAGAATTGAGATGAATAAAATTTCTTTTATGTCTTTCTAAATAAAGAGGGAGAGAGGGGTATCGATAAAGAACTAGTAAAAAGGAGAAGTATCTTTAGAAATATATACAAGACTTAATATAAGTATGTTTAGAATATCCTAATCAATAAAGTCATACATTTGTATAAAGTGAATGCTTACAAAATGATGAAGGAAAAAAAACATACTCTAGGGAGAGAGAGAGGGGGAAAGGGGAGATAGAGAATGGTAGGGTGGGAGGGATATAAGAACCCAAAATGGAATTATTATGAGGGGGAGATGTGTTGGTGGATTGTGGGACATAGGGACCCAAAAACACTTGAATCAACTAAACTGCATCTCAATCATCAAATAAATCAATAATGGAATATCAAACATCTATTGAATCTGTAACATTATCTGAAAGAATATTATTGGCATCACAAGGAGGAGCATCAACAAAAATTGATAAACACATTGTCATTTGTATCATCTAGAAAAAATTCCATAATTAGAGTATCACAAGCATTTGACACCTCCCTAGTAACTAGCTCAAACAAGCTTAGGATTTGTGACACATGAAACATATTTGGATATTTTTTAAATTAAGTGGGAAGAAACATGATTATGATGACCATAAGAAGAACTTGGGTGTAAGTCAAAACTATAAATTATCTATCTCTTTAGTCAATACACTATCTATCTCATTCACTTTGGTCTACTTCTTTTCATGCATTTTAAGAGAAGATTTCTTCTTCATTTCATACATTATAGTACATGATTCCTCCAATTCTACATTTCCATTTTCCTATTACACATAGTGCACATGCTCCTTCTACAATCTCTCAAGAGTAGGAAGAATCTCTTCAAATAATACATTATCTATCTCATTCATTTTGGTTTGCTTCTTTTCAAGTGTTTTTAGAGTGGACTCATTTTTCATTTCATATATTCTAGTACTTGTTTCCTCTATTTTTTAATTTCCATTTTCCCATTGCACATAGTCACATGCTCCCTCATGAACTTCTCAAGAGTAGGAAGAGTTACACAAAAAATATTTCAATATAGTTTAGAAGAAATTATTTCTCTAAAGTAAATTGTAACAAGCACAATGAAATAAATAAAAACCCAATTTGGTTAGTTTTATCTATACATAGCTCTCCCACCCTACCACATCCTATAAGAAATAATTTTAGAGAACATCAAGATCAAATAGAAGCTATGAAATATTAAAGAAGAAAGTGATAGAGCAACTAGGTCAATTTTATTAGTTTTAGTGCAAGAGAAAGTAGATAAAATTATTCACGACATTGAAAAATCTATCCAAGAAACGAATGTTTCTATCCTAAGGGTTGATGATGGAGCAACTGATCTAAAGATTCAAGTAAAAGATATGAAAAAAAAGTTAGAAGATCATGAAAATGAATAATAGGGGGTGTTAACAGGTAAGAGCAATAGAGATGAGGAAAATTTTGTGTTGCATCTTTTCCTCTCTCTCTACCTACCTCTCCCTATATTCCTTCAACCTTACATCTCTCTACCTACCTCTCAATGTCTCCCTTATTTCCTCTCTCCCTTTCTCCCTTACATGTTACATCCCTATACCTCTCCCTCCCCCTATTCCTCTATAACTATCTCTATCACTCATCTCTCATCATCCATCCTAACCTTCCTCTTTGTCCCTTTGTCCATATTTCCCCCCTCTCTCTCTTTAGAGAATAATGAGCAATCTAGAGAATGCACTATTTATCGAATAAGTTGTGGATGAAAAAAAAGAAGATAATTTTTTTTTTAAAGATATTCAAATTTATTCAAAATATTATAAGGGACCTAAAATTTTGTATAGTAAAAATGAAGAAAGTGAAATGTTAGTTTTTTTTGTTCCAACTAGATGACGAAAGTGATGGCATTTTTATTGTACAAAAAAGTTGTAAAATTTGAAGGTGGATTTCATTACATTATTGGTGAATACAAAATAATAAAAAAATTCATAAGGAAATAACTAACAAGAGATAGTGTGTTTTCCAACACTGCAAATAATGTGAACACTTTTTGTTCCAATCAGATGAAGAAAGTGAAATTCCATTTTTATTGTACCAAATAATTTTTCTAAAATTTTAAAGTGGACTTCATTACATTGTTGGTGCATACGAAATAGAAACTTGTCATAAGGAAATAATTGACAAGGGACAATGTTTTTTCCAACACTACAAATAATGTGAGAAATTTTTTGTTCCCTTTTAGAAAACACACTCCCCTATTAGTTTTTTCTAATATTGGAAAACAAACTATCCAATGTTTGAAAACACACTATCCCCTGTTAGTTATTTCCAAAGTTGGAAAACACACTATCTCTTGTTAGTTATTTCTAGAAATATTACATTCTAATGATGTCCCCTATCCACTTTTCCTACATAGGGGACATTTTGTTTTCAAACACTGCAAACTATGAGCAATTTTTTTTGCTTGGCTATCTAAATCAACACAACAAACTATTAGTCAAGCTAGCCAAAATGAAAATCAAACTACTTATGAAGTTCTTAATCACATCAAGAGAAGGAAATATGATAAAAATCATTACAAAGAAATCATAAACATGTAAACCTATCTAAAATGGATTAAACCTTCACTTCATAAGTGGATTGGTGCTTCTTTGATGTGGAAAGAAGTCCTTTCCCAACCCTTGATAATATCAATGATGATGATGATGAGAAAAATAAGCTCTCAAATGAAGAGAGTGACTTTGCATAAGCTTTGTAGATCAAGATGTGGATGAAATGCTAAGATTGTGCAGTGGATGAACAAAATCAGTTCTCAATTTAATAGAGTGACCTTGCAAGAGATGTAGATTGTGGAGGATTTGATCAAGGATGAAGCCTCTATTTATAGATTCTCAAATGCTAAGAGTGTTGAAAAGGGACCAATGTGGGACTAAAAATAGGCCAATGAAAAGAGGCCACTTGTCAACTTGTGAGTGGTTAATGCATGTGCAAGATTTGGAAAATGTGCCCATGAGAGGGAATTTCAAATTCGAATCTGTGCAATAAATTTTGAGAGGGGGACAAGAAAATGAGAAATAAATGCAATGTTGGAGGGACAAATCAACTTTTCATATTTTTCAAACTTGAGGGAATATTCCCCATAAATGCCTTGTTGAGTGAAAATGATGATTTTAATAAATCAATAAATTGATTTATTTGTGCAAGTGGCATTATCTAGAGGATGCAAGTGGTTAGGATTAGTATTTGATCATTGTTAGGTTAGCTTGATGATGATTAGATGAGTTTGACCTCCTTGACTTAGATATTTTATTTATTTAAATCGAAAAAGGAGAAATATGAATTAGATTTAGTTAAATAGATGTTTGATTTATTTAATTAAAGGGATGATGATAGGATCAAGTTTGATTTATTTGATTTAAGCTGATGACTTTAGGAGATTGATAAATAAACTTGATTTATTTGTTGAATGGAATATGATTATGCATGATGCTAATTTTTTGTGTTTTCATTTTTCCCCTCTTTGAAGCAATGTACTTGTTGCGTTGGTTCAAAGAATAAACTTGCCGCGATCAAAATTCAAAAAAATTCTGATTTTTTGGATGCCCTAGTGGAAAGTAGTACACTAGTACATTTCCCCCTCGAGAGATCGAACAAAAAGATTTGATTTGAGGGTCGATCTCGCGATAAAGAGGTTCAAAATGGATGGTCACGGATAATGATGCAAATGAGATGGATGAGATTGATGATGTGATATGTTGTGATTGTGCAATGGATGATTTATGAGATGCTTAGATTAACAAATCTATGTTATGATGATGATATGTTGTGATTATGTAAATGTATGATTTATGCAGATGCTAAGACTAACAGATCTATATTATGAAGATGATGCAAATGCAATGCATGCGAAATGATCGATGTTTCCTATTATTTATGATATGAATGATATGTGGTATGCTAACAATTTGTGGATGCAGGATGGATGCATGATGGATGCATTGGTGATGATGATGTTAGTGTGGAAATGAGATGATGACAAGAGGATCCACAAGTCCATGATTTGACGAGACTTTATTAGAGATGATGATGATGATGATGATAAATGATGATGATTTTCTTATCAAGGATTGGGATTTTAAAAGGGCTTCTTACCTTATGTTTGATAACACACGTGGGTACGATGCATCAAGGTATAAAGAACTAGGATGGCATTCTACCTAGTGTGATGGACTTTGACTCAACAAGCAGATAGGAGTATTCTTGTTCACACTTGACATACAGAAACCTTGCTAGGATGTACCTAACAAAGCAAGTATTCACCAAGTTATTTTACAAGAGCGTCCAACAAGCACAACAGACAAAAGGATGATGATCGTTTCCCCATTCCTATCTCTCTAAATCCTTCATTTGGATATCATCGAGAGGTCCTTGGAATGAGCACAATAAGATAAATCAAAAGAAAAGATCAAGTACACAAACAAACCAATGTTCTTCATATCTCTAGCCAAAGAGATGTGTTTTGATAGGATAAGAATCCAAGGTGATATCCAAAATGATGCCCATTGTCAGAATGATATATCCTAGGACATGCATTGTAAAGGATGATGATTGTTTGATAAGTTGATTGATAAGTTGTCAATATAAGGTTGATTGACATGTTCACGACTAATGAAGAGTTTGATTTTGTTTTAAATGTTTGTTGTTTGCTTTTGATTTTATGATTGAAGCTTGATTTTGCTGACTACTGTGATTGTTTTTGTTTTTTTTCCAAAGGATGAAGGTGATGATCAATTTATTATGGATGATTGATTATTGTGGGTGAAAGAAAAATGGGATGGGTGGATTTTTTTAAATATTTGGATGTTTTTGACATTTTGAAATGTTTTGAGGCTATTTTTAGTATTTTCAAGATTCTACAAATGTTTTGATTTTTGATTTTTTTGAATGTTTTTGGATTTTGTTTTTTGAATGTTTTTGGATTTTTTTATTTTCTTATGTTTTAGGATTTTTTGATGTTTTGGATTTTTTGGATTTTTTGGATTTTTTGCATGATTTTGATGATTTAGATATGGATATGTGTGATAATATCAGTGATCTGTTTGGCATTTTGGGTGAAACCAAGCTAAGGTTGATTGATCAAATCGATGGATTGATGATGATGATGATAACATTGTTGAGGATACACAACAATTCAAGGATTGGATTGATTAGGATTGATGATGATAACATTGTTGAGGATGCACAACAATGCAAGGATGGTGTTAAGTAACACAAGGATATCCAAAGATGATGATTTTTTGATTGGATTTGATTGATCATGATTGAAGCTTGATTTGGAACAAAATTTGTTTGAATGATTTGATGTGACGTTGATGTGAAAATTAAATGCAACTGATAATGATTGTTTGGATTGATGTTCGATGAAAGATGAAGATTGATGAGGAATTTCTTCTCATCAAAATATGCCATGGGCTAGTGATTTAGGCTCTAGATCACAAATTCCTTGACCAATTTGGTTTGAAGTTTTCCAATGTTCGTATTGCCACATAAGTTGGAGGATATAGATCAAGATTTATTCCCGAAGCAAGATGTAAATATCTGCCCCCAGTGTCTAGCAATGTATATAATGTCATGGGTGGATGCTCAGATAGGTTTTATGGATTGATGGATATGGTAAGTACACAAAGGATGCCAAGGATTGTCTTGCGATAAGATAAGGTGTTCAGATAAAGAATGCTCATTAGGATAATGCTTCATGGCTGAAATAACATTGGATAAGATAGGATCAATGAAAATGACCCATGTCAAGATGTTTACCATAAGCAAGCGTAAATTGTTCCTCAAACTTTCATTAAGATCAAGATAACTTGGATGATGGATGCAGATGGATGAAGATGGATTGGATAAATGGTTCATGGGTGAGTGGATTTATTATGGATGGATGGAATGCTTGATTTATTATGGATGGGATGAGATGCTTTCATCTGAACTAGCACACGTAGATGTTCGATTCCACACATGACACTTGTTTGCTAGGTTTTCATCATGGTCTTGCCCAAAGTGCTGCACATTCTGTTTTCACTAGAGGATGATTTTTATCTTTGTTGTTTTCAATCCATTTTCTAAATTTCTTTTTTGGATTTTCAAATTTTTGATTTTTTTTTATATTTTTTCTGAAAGATTTTAAGCTCATGTTGAATCACAAGGCGTTGTTGATGTAGATGCCCATGTCATAATGTACCATCAATATCTTGCTTGAAGAAGTTGCTTTGCTAAGATACATGCACTTGAATGCAACTTTTGAAATTCCTAATATGCTTCGTTGATACTGGAGTTGACTTTGTCTTTGTACGTACACCGTAATAGAGTGCCTTCAGAATCCTTATGATGAAGGGTCATTTCCAATACATGGTCAATTTGAGAATTAGATTTCATGCATGGAGGCATGGATGGAGTGTGTTTAGGGATAAGAGATGGATTAGTTGACAGTTTGGAACCTTTGACTCTCCAAACTTGGGAAGATGAGCAATGATGGGTGGATGCAAAAGTGTGCATGGAATTAGGACCAACTGCCTAATATACTTTGTATGTCACTTGAAAAGCCTACTTTTTCTTTTGCGTACATCCTTGATGGATACTTTTCCCTCTTTTATTTTTTCCTATAGTTTCTTTCACTGATGGAGTTTGATAGAGATGATCTTTCTTTGTATTTTTTAGTATCCATGTGTATTTGATTTGTCCATTATGCTTCTCAACTTCTTTTTCTTTGATAACGTTCTTTGTACTTTGATTCAAATATTTCCTTTGATGTTGGTCCCAATTCATGGATGGGGTGATGGGTGGATGAAGATTCATGGCATGGTTGGTTGTAGTATTGGTAATGGTTTCATCATAAGGACTCTTTGTGCTCCCTATGTTGACATTTTCTTGAGATGAAGTTTCCCCTAGTAAGGTGGTAGTAGTACCTTCATGCTTTGATTCTGCTTGTTTTGAGAGCTTTTGTTTAAAATGAGTTTTCTGATAAATGACCACCATAGGTGATGTTATTTCCATTTGTTGCTTTGCTAACTCTTGAATATCCTGTTCTATCTGAGTTTTTTCCTTGAGTGGATAATGTTGGACATCCGCATACCTAATGTCCTCAATATGAATCTGGGATATATCTGGTCCTGATGTTGATAACTCAGTTTGACTGTAGGATTCGATAATTTGCTCTTGGTGTGTAACAAAATTTTGTTCTAGATGAAGATCATCTACCTGTCCATCCTTAGAAAGCATCGCATGGGTAGATGGAGGAGTATGTGCTACATAGATATGATCATTTTGCATAGGAGAGTGTCCATTAGATTATTGTAATATCTTGAAGATACAAATTCTTGATCTTGAATGATTTCAGAGTTGCTTTCATCATGCTTAGGATCAAGTTCTTGACATGGGTTAGTTTCAAAGGATGGATTGCTTACAAAGGGTTCATGGATTTCATCATTAGACATGGTAAGTGGTTCAATATCCTCAAGTGTCGAGTTCAGGGTTCCTTTAGTATCTGTAACCATGAGGTCAAAGGGGGTCAACATGTCTTGGAAAGGACCACTGCTAGACTTTGATGAAAGATGTTGATCATGCTTTAGAATGAATTCTTGAGATATGTCCTCTAACTCTTAAGGTGATGTAGAGACATTTTCAACATGATCATTGGTCGATGTTTCATTGGATGAGGCAAAAAAATCTTTATTGATGGATAGATCTTGATCATTGTTTTCAACAATTGTGGTGGAGAGATTTCTAATGTCTTCAACTATAGGGTCAAATGATGTTGACATTTCTTGAATTGGATCATTGTTGGGTATTGTCAGAGGATTTTGATCATGATTGAAAAGTGATTTTTGATGTATGTTGATTTGATCTTTGGATGAAGTAGACACAACTTCAAGGTGCTCAGTGATGGATTGATCTTGCTCCTTGTTCTCAACAATTGTGGTGGAGAGACTTCCAATGCTATTATTGTCCCCAATAGTGATTATCTTTTGATCAATGAGGTCTTGGATGATTTTTTTGAGTCGAACGCAATCTTATGTTTTGTGTCCCTTTATTCTATGATAATCACAAAGGTGCTTCTCATTTTTCCCTGGCGGTTTTATGGTTGGTTCTTGATAGTTCACATAGACGAGGATTTTGATGAGATTTTCTTGTACCAATTGTTGTAGGATTGATTTGATTGGTATCCCAAGTGGTGTGTATTTTCGCTTGTTTCCTTGTGAGATTTTCACTTTAAATTGACCTTGTGGTGATTGAATTTGGAGGTGTGGTGATTGATCTTTGAGACGTGGTGATTGGGTTTGTTGTTGATGTTGTTGATCTTGATATCTGACTTCTTGCAATTGGAGATGTTGTTCTTGATGCATTTGTGGATATAAATCAATTATTTGATGACATGGTTCAACCAATGGAGGAATGCATTGATTTTGGAGAGAAGGTATCTCTTAGCTCAATAATTCAGTTAGTTTGGCATGTGAAGCAAGTTGTTCTAGCAAAATTTGATCTTGATTTTCACTCCCTTGATTTGGCTTTTGTAAACCTAAGATTTTGGATGTGATCTTAGGAAAAACTTGTTCAAAGGATTTCTAATTCAATTAAATGTATTAGAAAGGATGCATTCCCATACACCTAACTAAATGAGGTTCTTTTCATTTTGATGACTTACCTAAGTCTAGAATGATGTTTCCAAAGCTCTAAAGTTGTTTGATGGGATGTATTTTGATGGATGTTTGGAATTTGGATGAAGTGTTTGATTTGATCCTAAATGAATCTAGGAAGGACTTCTTTACTAGGCCAAGATAGTGAAGAACATGCCTTTTCTCTAAGAGTAATTCAAAATCAAAAGACAAATGTTTGCATGAAAACCATATGACTGAAAGATGCCAAGCACATGTGTGGGGTCCAATTGATTTAATCTTTGCTTAATGGATTATTTTGACCACAAACACACTCTTGGTTAGATTTAGAATCTAGATGTATAATGTCTCAACTTTCCCCTTATCCCACAAAGTGTATTATGCGGAAACCAGGGAAATTTGAGGTAAAAGTTACTTATTGTTGACCTTAGTAGGAGAAAATTGAGATGAAATCAAAATGCTTAGATGCCTCTAAGGATACGAATCCCAAGGGAAAGCAATAACATGTGAATTTGTTCAAGGATATTTGCTTCTCCTAAAGGTTTTGAGATTTGATGCATATGTTGAATGTTGGTTTTCCAATGTTTTCGATTAAAGCACTGTGTTTTCAAACTGACTCACATGCAATATAACATCCTAGCTCGATTGGTATGCTTTTCTTGGTGCGCTTGCCTCATTCCCTTCATAGTAGAAGAAATGATTTTACAAGCAACCAAGGATAAAATATAGAGGTATGTTGAGAATGAAGTCTTAACCTCTATATTTCAACCAAGAATGGACATGGCAAGTAACTTCTTGGAATCTAAGTTCCAATGCACCACTTTGATAAACTCATTGGATAGACTGGTTGGCTGCTACAAACAAGGTTCTTAATGACACAACATCGGGGACATGGCACCTTGCAAGCGACCATCAAGCCACTAAAGGATTTAATCAATCCTACTAGGGGCTCTTATACGTTTTACGATAGTACCCTATTCTGAAAGACACTGTATGACTAAGGCCTACATACCATGAGGACTTAACAGTTTAGTCTTATCCATTTATAGATCGGCCCAAATGAAAAACCGGTTGGAGTCACCTTCGAGTTCTCCTTTCGGATGTGTCTCTTAGGCATGCCCCTCTAAAGGTGACTTAAAGCAATAAAATGCATTTTAAGTGTTTCTCTTACACCCTAGATCACACAAAACACAAGGGGAGAGGATACACATTCAAAATGCACCAAAGAAAAAGACACACAATTCAAAAGCTTGTTCATTTTAGCCTCAAAGCAATGATGAATTTATTTTAAAGCACCAAACTTGAGTGTGAAGATTGCCTTGTTCAATTTTAGAACCCAAAAGGAAAACTAGTGAGTTTTTAAGTTCAATTTTAATCCAACTTTGAAAATAAACAATGATCTAGTTGGTTTAAAATAGAAAATTAAGGCGTGGGACGGAAGCTCAAAGCATTAAAAACCGCTTTATAAACTTTGAATTTAACGCTCCATTCTCCAAGATTTCTCCAAATATTTTCTTCTTGCGAGTTCCTTGTGCAAAAAAAATCCTTCCTTGTTTTTCCTTCGCTTTCCTTTGTCGTTTTCCTTTTTTCTTCATTTTCCTAAAGAAAGAAAAATAAATAATAAAACCACATTTTAAGACATCATTTAAGATGATCCTGATTTAAGAACTCATAAAAAATATTAGCACAAGATATGGTGACTTTTAGCATTTAAGACAATATCTATCATCCTCCATATACATTTTGATCTATAAATCATAGTATATGAACCAAATGAAACCATAATGACACATTAAAAATGTGAAATTATATCTCCCTATAACACAAGTGTAGCATAACATTAGAATCATTCTTACTCATCAATCACTAGAAATATTAACACCCTTAAAAGAAAGAAGCATAAGGCTCCAAAACAATAAATGATGACAATATTTCTCCAAAGCATTTATTTGGATATAAATCTACCATGTCACAATCATCCTTGAAAAATTAATATAAAGCAAGAGTACAAGGGTTATGAAGAAAGTCTAAAGTTATATATATATATTGCATTGAATTTCTTGGCAAATGGCTTCATTGTTTTGATTCTGCTCTGCCCCCAATATAGATCAAATCTTTGGGGGAGGGGGGTTGCGTCCATCATTCATCATGACAATAGTTTTAAGACTGTGTAGACATGATATCAATTGTGGACCCCTACATATAATACAACAAATTATTGACAAATTCATAGAACATTCAAAGAAATGAATACTGTGTAGCTACATATAGAAGATATCTTGCAGTAGTATAGATGCAAGCTATTTGTTACCTCAAGTGCATCATTAACTCAACCTACTCCCACATAATGATTTTTTATTGCCATTCTTTTTCCACCTAACTCTCATTGCACTTCAAGGAGACTCGCCAAGACAAAAAAGACATTCTGCTTTCTCAAAATAGGTGCAACTTGTTCAAATAAGCAAGCATGGTTTTAAGCCCTTGCGCGGTGATGTTAGTTAAAAAATGCAATAATCACAATGCACAGACCATGATGGGATGTCAGAAAAATTGATTCACTTCCAGCAAATCTAAATAAGGCGTATTAAATAAAACAAAAGATTTTCAAACAAATGTGTTTGGTAGGTGTTAAGCTAAATTCTAAAACTTTTGACCAGACTCCTCCCAGCCTACGCGTTTGTCAGAATGCCTTAAAAGAAATGCTAGCTTCACATAGAAAATGAGTGTAGCAAATTATTTATCAATCTTATGCCTTATATTTTTTACCAAACACATGGTGTCAACTTGTATGATGTCATTGTCAAGCTCTCATATGGGCCTGTATACGTGAATGGTTATGAAATGTATACCACTTTCGTTGTTTCCCAATAGTCCAACAACATTGTCCATGTCTCTCATGCATGCACAAACTATATTTGCATCCTACCCTAGCAACATGTAATGTTATAAAACAGAGACATGAGACTAGGTTCTGCATCTTCTCTTGCCTCGTAATGTCCACCGGATCCTTTGAAAAGTAGTATTTAATTTGGCAAAAAGCAATTACTTCCTTTAGGAAAAAGAAATTCAAAAATGAAATAATAAAATACTTAAAAAGGATATAGACGGTTGGAGAGACAACCATTAAATAAGAGGAATGGTGTGGGTGAAGGAAGGGATGGCTGAGCCATTAATATGGTATGGCATCCCAGCTCCCTGGTCGTCCAAAATGTCAGGGGCCTTGTAGCCTTTAAAACAGCCACTACCCCACATGTTCTTCTCCCTTCCCCTTGACTTCAACAAAAATGTGCTCAAGAATATAGAAAGATAAAGGCAGAAAGAGAGGAGAGAGTGTGTGGGAGAGATAAGGTAAAATAGAGATGATTTTGGGAGAATTTTGAAGGAAGGGAAAATAGAGGAGGATGCAAAAAATCACGTGGAACACAGAGAGAAAGAAATGTGAGCAGAAGTGGGAGGACGTGGGGTCAAAAATCATGGGGAACACAGAGAACCATTAACACGCATTACACTTGCTAAATCGCATTGAAATCTCTCTGTTCACTAGTACTTTATGCAGTTTTAGAGATAAACTCAATCATTTTTTTCACGTCCTACTTGCCTATGTGCTTTTGGGAGCTTTACAAGCATGGATACACACCTGATCAAAATAAGGAAATCAATTAGTAAATGTAAAGCAACCAACTCTTCAGTCCACTAGCAATAGATTGTGGAGTGGATGAACAAAATTAGTTCTTAGTTTAAGAGAGTGACCTTGCAAGAGATGTAGATTATGGAGGATTTCATCAAGGATGAAGCCTCTATTTTTAGATTCTCAAATTCTAAGAGTGTTGAAAAGGGACCAATGTGGTACTAGAAATAGGCCAATGAAAAGAGGCCACTTGTCAACTTGTGAGTGGTTGATGCATGCGCAAGATTTCGGAAATGTTCCCATGAGAGGGAATTTCAAATTCAAATCTATGCAATAAATTTTGAGAGGGGGACAAGAAAATGAGAAATAAATGCAATGTTGGAGGGACAAATCAACTTTTCATATTTTTCAAACTTGAGAGAATATTCCTCATAAATGCCATGTTGAGTGAAAATGATTATTTTAATAAATCAATAAATTGATTTATTTGTACACGTGGCATTATCTTGAGGATGCAAGTGGTTAGGATTAGTATTTGATCATTGTTAGGTTAGCTTGATGATGATTAGGTGATTTTGACCTCCTTGACTTAGATATTTTATTTATTTAAATAAAAAAAGGAGAAATATGAATTGGATTTAATTAAATAGATGTTTGATTTATTTAATTAAAGGGATGATGATAGGATCAAGTTTGATTTATTTGATTTAAGCTGATGACTTTAGGAGATTGATAAATAAACTTGATTTAATTGTTGAATGTAATATGATTATGCATGATGATAATTTTGCATGTCTACACAAACAATGTGAGCATTTTTTTGTTCCAATCATATCAAGAAAGTGAAAAACACAATATCCCCTGTTAGTTATTTCCAATCTTGGAAAACAAATTGTCCCTTGTTAGTTATTTCCAATGTTGGAAAGTGGAAAACACATTGTCCCTTGTTAGTTATTTCTAATGTTGGAAAACACACTATCCCCTGTTAGTTATTTCTAGACATCTTACATTCTATTGATGTCCCCTATCCACTTTTCCTAATAGAGGACATAGTATTTTCCAACACTACAAACAATGTGAGCATTTTTTTGTTCCAATCATATTTCCAATGTTGGAAAACACACTGTCCCCTATTGGAAAAGACATTGTCCCATGTTAGTTATTTTCAATGTTGGAAAATACACTATCCCCTATTAGTTATTTCTAGACATCTTACATTCTAATGATGTCCCCTGTCCACTTTTTCTACATAGGGGACAATGTGTTTTCCAACACTACAGATAATGTGAGCATTTTTTGTTCCCTATTAGTTATTTCCAATGTTGTTCTAAAATTTGAACGTGGACTTCATTACATAACTAACAAGGGATAGTGTGTTTCCCAACACTGCAAATTCATAAGGAAATAATTGACAAGGGAAAGTGTGTTTTCCAACACTACAAATAATGTGAGATTTTTTTTGTTCCAATCATATCAAGAAAGTGTAAAACACACTATCCCCTGTCAAGGGACAATTTGAAATATCATTTTTACTATAACCAAAGAGTTGTTCTAAAATTTGATGGTGGACTTCATTACATAACTAACAAGGGATGTTGTGTTTTCCAACACTACAAATTCATAAGGAAATAATTGACAAGGGATAATGTGTTTTCCAACACTGTAAATAATGTGAGCATTTTTTTGTTCCAATCAAATGAAGAAAGTGAAATTCTAGTTTTATTGTACCAAATATTTGTTATAAAATTTTAAGGTGGACTTCATTACATTATTAGTGTGTACAAATCAAAAACTTTTCATAGGGAAATATTTGAAAAGGGACAATCTATTTTCCAACACTCTAATAATGTGAGCATCTTTCATAAGGAAATAATTGGTAGGGGACAGTGTGTTTTCCAACACAAGAAATAATGTGAGAATTTTTCATAAGGAAATAATCCTCATCCACATTGCCAATATATTCCATAATCCTCACCTAATCATTGATTGAAGATATTCTTCCTACTCTTCAAAATTTGATGAAGGAACATGTGCACTATGTGTAATGGGAAAATATCAATGCAGAAGTGGAGAAAATCAAGAGGTTTTGGAGTGATGGATAATAAAATATAGGGAGTGGTAGGTTAGGAGGGATAGAAGGACCAATATACAAAACTAAAATATTACACAAGGTTTTTTTGGTGGATGTAATCCTCTTTAAAAACCTTTTCATGGTATTTGTTTGGTGGATGTAATCCTCCTCTCTAAATTGGATTTATAGCATGGGGGAGGGATATGGATAATGTTTTTGGGTTGGTATGGTGGAGGGGGATGGTGAAAAATAGTTTGGAAGAATGATGATACATAATCTATTGACTCAAGAGATTCTTCCTTCTCTTGAGAAGTTGAGGAAGGAGCATGTGTACTATGTGCAATGGGAAAATGGAAATATAAAACTACAGGCAACATGTACTAGAATGTATAAAATGAAAACAAATATGCTCTAAAAAAACATGAAAACAAGTAGACCAAATTGAATGCGATAATAAAATATATTGATTGAAGAGATGCTTCTCATTCTTGGGAAGTTCAGGAAGGTGTGTATCTAGTATATGCAATGGGAAAATGGCAATGCAAAAGTTGGTAAAGTAAAGAGATTTTATAGTATTGTGTATGAATTTTTGAAAGCAAAGAAAGTGAGAGATGATTATATAAGTCGAGTTGAAAAAATGAATTCAAAGATTCTTCAACTTAAGAATTCCATGGAGTTAAAATTTTGTGACTTTCTTGTATATATGTTATACTTTTATGGACCTATAATGATGTATTCCTATATGGCTTTTTAGTTAATACATTTTTTTACTAATGTTTTCCATATTTTCATTATAAATGATTAATTTAATAAATTGAATAATGAACTAATGAAACTATAAATGATTAATGTTATCCATATTTACACTATAATTGATTAATTAAACAATTGAAGAAGGCTCTTTTTTACCATGTAATTGATTCAATCATCGTAATTAATCATTCATAATTTTGTGTTTATAAGGCATGTGGATGAGAGTTTGAAATATTCAAATGTCTTGTAGAAGCTATGAATTATTAAAGAAGAAAGTGATAGTGCAACTAGAATTTTTTAAAACAATGATGGTATTGATAAATATCTAGTACAAAGGAGAATTCTCTTTAGAAATATATACAAGAATAAATATAAGTGCTATAAATTCATCATAAACAATGGTAGAAAAGAGAAGTAGATAGAGGGGGGAAGTTGGGAAGGAGGGAGATATAGGTAGAAAGAGAGGTGGGATGGGATGGATTAATGGATAGGTAGGTAGAGAGGGAGAGGGTGAGTGGATCATTATACCAAAGTGAATATTATCAGGTACTAGAATGTATGAAATGAAAAATGAATCTACTCTAAAACACATGAAGATAATTATACCAAAGTGAATAGGATCATTGGTATGTTTGGATGAATGAAAGGTTGGTTACTTGATAGAGGCTTGCAAGAAATAGAATTTATTATTTTCAAAAAGTGAAATGGTACCAAAGGGGTAGTGAGTAAAGAAGGTGGAGGAATGACATAGATAGATAATGTGTTGGGATTTCCTCTTTCTTAATATCTATCATATATTGTGATCCCTTGATCTTTGACTTACATAAAACTCCTCACAAGAAGAGTCTACAAAAGAAGCATTTACCATTCATTGTCATCAATACATTTTTTGTACCTACCTCTCCTGCAACAATGATGATGACAAATGTTTTGGAAGAATGATAATATATAATTTATTCAAAGAGATTATTCCTCCTCTTGAGAAGTTTATAAAGGAGTGTGTGCACTATGTGCAGAATTGGCCAATATAAATGCAAAACTAGAGGCATCAAATACTAGAATACATGAAATGAAAAAGAAGTCCTCTCTAAAACACATGAAAATAATCAGAACAAAGTGAATGAGATATATAATATATTGAATAAAAAGATTATTTCTGCTCTTGAGAAGTTGAGGAAGGTGTGTGTGTAGTATGTGCAAGGGGAAAATGGAAATGCATAAGTTGATAAAGGCAAGAGGTTTTGTATTGCATATGAATTTATGTAAGCAAAGAAAGTAAGTGATGATGCTATAAGTGGATTTTAACAAATAAAGTCAAATATTTTTGAAATTAATATAATTCTATGGAACAAATACAATTGGAAATAGATGATAAGGAAAAGGAAAAATCAGATCTTAGTGAAAAAAAAGAGAATCAATTGGGTGGGGACATGAAAGTCTTATTTGAAAAGGTAGACAAATCTTATTTGAAAGTCTTATCTGGGAAGGAGGGAGTGAAAAATAAATGAAGGCGTAGATGGAAAGAGGGAAAAAGGTCCTAAATTTTTTCATTCAACACCTCTCTCTTGTGTACATATATTATTTTAACAATATATACTTCAACCCTATGTTCCCCCTATAAATGACCCACCCCTTATTGTCATAAATCCTCACCATTTCATTTGTCTACCTTATTTACTCACTACCCCTTTGGTACCATTTCCTTGCATTGAAAATAATTTCTATTTCTTGCAAGCCTCTATCAAGTAACCAACCTTCTTTTATTTTATCCAAACATAACCGATGATCCTATATGCATCATGGTGAGCTCCCTAAACATGTTTTATCCTTTCTTTTAGAATCACAATTGATAATCCTATGTCCTCATGTGAATAAGAAAGGTTGTAAGCATTATCATTCAACAACTCTCTCTTTTCTATATCATTAAGTGATAGTTCATTTTTATAATCAATGTAAAGCACTAAAACATAAATACAACACCTAATTCATATGATGATGACACTAATTTGGTAGATGAACCCAAAAAAGTTGTGGAACATCTTTTTTCAATAATATAAATGTTATTTCCTACATGTTACATAGAGTTTGTGTTACTATACACATCTTTTGTATACACATGTTTGTATTATTATAAAGAAAACCTTTTATAAGTGGTTAATTGGAGCATTATACCTTATTGTCATTTGAATTACAAAATTATGATAATTTTGGTAAGAGAGATGTGGGAAAGAGGGATAATCATATCACTTGTTGGCCTCCTACAATGATTTAATAACTAATCCCTTATAGCCATGATTTAGAGATTAGACATCTAACATCAATATCTATTTCAATCATCATGAAGGTACATTTAACTTTTTAACCTAGGGATGTGAACTTGAAATGGGTCAACACAATATGTGCACTAGGAACCAAAAGTAACCATTTTAATTCTACAGCTAAAGAACTCACAATACTAAAAGTAAATTGCTTAGAAGGGAACACCATAAATGTCAATCATCAATCAAAAACAACACCAAACTAAAATGTGTAGCAGGAATAAAAATCTAAGAAAAAAATAGGGCACTAATTTGTTTGCTTTGGCTATAGGGATAGTCAGAGAATGGAATTCTAGTGGCTCCAGGAATAGTCAGTGCCAGACTTTTAACTAATTACTAAACAATTAATACTAAACTAAGATGATGGATTACTCACCAAGTGGCCCCCCTTGGATAAGTATCCTCTAAAACTAATGAGAACTCAGTTGCTCAAACTCATAACTTTATTTTATTCATTGTAAATCATGAGTACAAAAGAGAGTAATGTATATGCATTACTGAAAACTTGAGAGTGTAAGTACAATATCCAATCATCCAACTCCTAAAGAAGGAGCATCAAGTCTTTATTTATACTATTGACTAGACAAGGCATTCAACTCCACAACTGGGAGGATGCCATTTAGCGAAAACAAAGAAAGTAGAGTGGCGATGGTTACACGTGCATGGAATCTGGTCAGACATATAGGTCCAAACGTAGATTTAGCACAATAGTAATGCCCACATCTACTCAATCAATAAATCCCACTATAAGGTGGTTGCATTCTATTACATGAGGGATATTTTGTTGTCGACCTCCTTTGACGTTAAGCAGTTTTTTTGTTGGACGTTATGGTGCATGCCTAGCTAGCAATGTCTTCCTCAACTTAGCATCCTCAAATTAAATCGGCATGGTATTGTCAATATGGACAATAAGTGCATATATATAACCACCTTTAAGGAACATTCATTAACCACATGCAAAATCAATATAGATAATCCACATAATATGCCAATGTCATTACAACTTGCAGAAATAGGATTAAGCCCAATGTCTATGGTTTGAGGGAAACATTATGAAAATATCAACATTTAACATCTAATTCCATGGCAATTTCCAACAAATAAACTATATATTATACCCAAAATTGGACCAAAAACTAGGCTCATCATCACTCATATCACTCAAATTTGGTTAGGGGGAGAGGGAAGGATGGATTGAACAATAAAGAAAGGGATAGATGGAAAGAGAGAGATGGGGGGAAAGAGGGGAAAAGGGAGGGAGAGGAAGGTCAGGAGGGATAGTGAGAGATGAGAGATAGATAGAAGTATTTCCAATTGTATTTATTCCAAGGAATTATTAAGTTCAATAACCTTTCACTTCATTTGTTCAAATCCACTTATAGCATCATCTCTCATTTTGTTTGCTTGCAAAAATTAATATGTAATACAAAACCTATTGACTTTATCCACTTTTGTATTTCCATTTTCCCATTGCATATACTATACACATACCTTCCTCAAATTCTCAAGAGAAGGAAGAATCTCTTTAGACAATACATTATCTATCTAATTCATTTTGGTTTGCTTCTTTTTAAGTGTTTTTAGAGTAGATTCATTTTTCCATTTCATGCATTATAGTACCTACTACCTCTAGTTCTTCATTTCCATTTTCCAATTACACATAGTACACATGATCCTTCATCAACTTATCAAGAGTAGGAAGGATAGATATTAATTCAATAAATTATCTATCTCATTAAATTTGGTCTACTTGTTTTCAGGCTGTGTCAAAGAAAGAGGCAAGGAGGGAGATAGAGAGAGATAAGGCATGTGAGGTAGGTATAGAGGGAGTTAGGGAGATAGAGAAGGAGGGGTAGGTGGAGAGAGGTTGTGTTTTTGTGTGAGGGAGAGAGAGGGGGAAGGAGGAAGAAAGGAAGTGGTAGGGTGGGAGGGATAGAGGGAGGGAGAGAAAGAGGGGAGGATGGAAATAGGAAGTGGTAGGGTAGGAGAGGTAGGTATAGAGAGAGTTAGAGAAGGAAGGAAGGGTAAGTGGAGATAGGTTGTGTGTATGTGTGAGGTAGAGAGAGAGAGAGGTTGTCTCCACCCATTTAACTCTCTCATTGGTCCTCATATCTTACCTATATACATGTGCTCCCTAGTTTTCCAAATATGAAATATATATAAATTTGTAGGGTGGGAGGGATGGAAGGACCCATAATAGACTTAGTAGGAGGGGAGATGTGATGGTGGATTAGGGAAATACGGACCAAAATGGATTTATAGGATGGAGGAGGGATAAGGATAATGTTTTTTGGTTGGTATGATGGAGGTGCAAGGAATAAAGAGATATGTAGGTAAAGCTATATACATCTGGATGGATTATGGGACATAGGGACATGAAAAAACTGTAAAGAAGTAGACCAAAGTGAATGAGATAGATAATGTATTGACTGAAGAGATTCTTCCAACTCTTAAGGAGTTGAGGAAGGTGTGTGTGCGATATGTGCAATGGGAAAATGAAAATGTAGAACTGGAGCAACAAGTACTAGAATATATGAAATGAAAAAGGAATCTAAGTTCTAGAAAAACACTTGATAAGAAGTAGACCAAAGTGAATTAAGAGATTCTTTCTGGTTTTGAGAAGTTGAGGAAGGGGCATGTGCAATATGTGCAATGGGAAAATGGCAATGCAAAAGTGGATTAACTCAAGAGGTTTTGTTTTTCATATGAATTTGTGGAAGGAAAGCTTCAATGAGAGATGATGCTATAAGTGGAGTTGAATAAATAAACTCAAAGATTCTTGAACTTAATAATTCCATGGAATAAATATAATTAGAAATAAATGAAAAGAAAAGGAAAAATCATATCTAAGTACAAAAAAGGATAATTAGTTAGTGTTAGAAATCCATGATCAAATTTACAAACCAGAATAACCTTCCATATAAGAGAAAATAAAAAAAGCAAGAGGTTTGCAAGAAGATGTGCAAATAATTATATTCGAGAATTCAATCAATTGCAAGATATGATTTGCTTTATAAAAGCAAAGATGCAAACCCTAATCTTATCTTGAGCAACAAGATAGCTCGATAAGATAAAGATAAAGCCTGAAACTTAGGAATTAAATAATTACCTAAGTAAACCTATGCAAAGTGTAATTAAATAATTAATTACACCAACACCCCCCCATAAGTGCAACTTAGGGAGAAGCAAATAAAGCATGCACCTAAAACTAAGATGAATGCAAGAAAGCATGAATGGGTCCCATCAACAAGGCCTGATCAGGTACCCAAGTACAAATGTAATAATGAAGTAGAGAAGGAAAACCCAGTGGGACAAAACCCCCCTACAATGAGATGACTGCTGCAAAGAAGCACTGGAAGATCACTATGGAGTAACACTGGAACCACAATCTGACAAGCAAGGAAAGATACTTATGTCTACAACTGAAACCAAAACTGAAATCAAAATAATGTGACAGCAGACCCAATGCCACAGAACACTCAAAAACTCACAAACTGGAACAACCCTGGAATCTGTGAAGCAACAAGAGATGAGATGATGACATAATCTAGAAACTGTGTATCTCGATGCCGATGCCAAACTGTGACTGAAACTCTTCCATGGGAAGGAGTACCAAAAATAGACTCTGGAACAATAACCATAAAAACATGGCCCTCAAACTGAGATGGATCCAATGTGGATCATTAACCATAGGCTCTCAATCTAAAGTGTGAACCGATGAATCTGATATGTGTCGAGCTAAGCAAAGATATGGCCAAAAGAAACTAAGAGACCAGATAAACTCATGCGAGTTTCCATCAAAATAATATGAAGATGGATATCAAAGTGCATGCACACTCTAAGCATATTATTATGCATGAAACCCCCTGTATGAAACTTTATCATAGTTTTTTTATTACAATAACCTAACGATTGTAAAAGGACATCATACTAAAAATGAATAAACAAAAAATTTAAATAGACCTCAGATCTGTGTAGAGGATTGAATCATATTTCCAACGCCGCAAGAATGACAAAAAATAGAGCACCGAGTCAAAAGATATGCCCTTCGGAGTGAAAAACACAAGATCTGAGTTCAAATGCCTACAAAATAAATCTGGATAATAATCTAATAAAAACACTAGCACCACTGGATCGGCATCAAAATCAGCTTTCCAATGGTATCTCGTTTGCGAAAAATGGAGATTGTATGCAAAAGATACGCCTGATTTGGTGAAAACAACTCCAGAATGCCCAATAAGGGCTACAGGGCGCCCAGGGGGCTAAAAAAATAAGCCCTTGGTCCCATGCAGGACCAGGGGGTTGTCAGCTAGGGGCTGGGGCGGAGCCACTGGTTGCCCATACAATTGCCGATGTATACATAGGGGGTTGGACGGCTGGGCGGGGGTTGGGCGCATAGCCCCTAGTCCCCCATGTGACCTCGACCTCCGTGTTGGGTGCCCGCGGGGGCTAAGCGGCCCGGCGGTGATGGCGGGCCAGTGGCCACCCAGTGGCTGCTAGGTGGTGGGCTTCATTCTAACTGGAGGTGCAGCATAGTTTTCAAAAAACATGTGTTTCTTTAGTTTTTTTTAATTTTTGAACCTCAACGTGCGTGTTGGGGAGGCTGTACGGCCCCCCAGGCAATTTTTTTTAGCTTTCTGGACCAAATTCTTAGAAATCGATGAAACGAAGGGTGATCTTAGGGTTTTTGGCCGCTGCGAACGCAATGGTGACCTCCTTTTTTGCTCAAACTGCTCCAAAAATTCAGCTACCCCCAGATCCTGCAAAAGAACTCCCAGACTAAAACCCTCACAGATCTGGCAAATGATGGCAAAAATCTGCAAAATAAAAGTGAATCCTGACTTTTTCGAGTGCTCTGAATCTAATGGTGAGGCCCGATCTGATCCAAAATTTTGCATGAATGATCTCAAGGCATGATACCCTTGAGGAATCCTGAACAAACCCTACTATGATTTTCTCAAAAAATTTGAGAAGGGGCTGCAAATCAAGGCTTTGATACCATGTTAGAAACCCATGATCAGATTTGCAAACCAGAATAACCTTCCATAGAAGAGAAAATAAAAAAAGAAAGAGGTTTGCAAGAAGATATGCAAATAATTATATTCGAGAATTCAATCAATTACAAGATATGATTTTCTTTATAAAAGAAAAGATGCAAACCCTAATCTTATCTTGAGCAACAAGATAGCTCGATAAGATAAAGATAAAGCCTAAAACTTAGGAATTAAATAATTACCTAAGTAAACTTATGCAAAGTGTAATTAAATAATTAATTACACCAACAGTTAGGTGGAGACATGAAAGTCTTATCTGAAAAGGTAGATAATTTAACACACACATGTTAACTCGAAAACACTTTAATTTTAAAGAGCAATAAAGTAAATAAATTTGTACTGATATCATATATGCTACTTTCATAATTTTGAATGTTGTCTCTGATATCTATCATTTTAGTTAATTTAATTTTCTAGTGGATTTAACCTAGGAGTAACACATTCATCAATTGAATAAAAAAACTCCTAAACAATGTCTCTATCTAAACTACTTTTAAATAGATATCTAGAGGAAAAGCGAGCATCTATCTCATGTAACTCAAATCAATCTTGCATGATATATCAAGGAAACGATAGATAGAATTGACCTAAGTGATTTTTAAAACACTTTAGACTCTAAAGCGTTCACTAGATCAAAAGAGATAAATTCATGATAATAATAAATTGGTTTAAAACAACATTATGAAATTTATTTTTCATCATCAATTCTAAAACTAAATACACCTAAACCACTCATTTAATTTTCATAAATTATTACAATTATCAATCTAAATTTAATTATCAAAATTAACTATATTTATTTCATTAACCTAATTCAAACTTATATTTTCTTTCACACTATTATTCCTTACAACTTTATTAAAGATTGCATATAGCTTAATAGTCAAAGGCTTGACCACTTACCCCTAGATTATCCTTATCCCAAGGTTATTCTTAAGAAAAGAGTTAAATGGAAAATGAAATGAAAGATCCCATGTAGCATTTCCTTCCTTTTTTACAATAGTATGTGGGTTGCAGGTTTCATAACACCCTGTGTTTTCCAACTTGCAATTGTTATAATGAAAAAAAATCTTATATAGAGAGTATGAATGTAATGAAAGGAAATTTCAAAATTTACCACAATTGTGACTTAGAGTAAAAATGCATTTCAATTTCCTCATATGATGCAAAAACAAATACACAAAATAATCGCAGGTTGGAAAAAATAAGGGTTTTGAGTGATTGTATTCTTCTTGTTCAAAGATAAAGTGTGGAGAGATTTTGAAGAATTTCTATGTGAGGGATACATAAAACTAATATAATTGACCTAAGGGGTGCCTAACCAATTGGGTTGTTATGTGTACATGGTCTTACAACAATATGTGGGTTGTAGGTTTCATAACACCTAGTGTTTTCCAACTTGATATTATTGTAATGAAAACTCTTTCTTATATAGAGAGTACGAATGTAATGAAAATAAATTTAAAAATTTACCACAACTATGACTTAGAGTAAAAATTTCCATTCAATTTCCTCATATCATAGAATTAGAAATACGTAAAATAATCATAGTTTGGAAAACACAGTGAGTTGTGAGTGATTACATTTGTCTTCTTCTAAGCTCAAGGGTGGAGAGCTTGTGGAGGAGTTCTAAGTGAGGGATACACAAAGGTAATAAAATTGACCTAAGGGGTGACTAAGCAATTGGATTGTTATGTGTAGAGGGTTTTAAATAGTATGTGGGCTGCAGGTTCCATAGCACCCAATGTTTTCCAACCTCTAATTTTATAAAACAATATTAATGTAATTAAGACCTCTTTTTATTTACACAACATGAGTGTAATGAAAGGAACCAATGAGAGTACCTTAAACCATGACCCAAAATGGACTTACTAGGAGGGGGAGATGTGATGGTGGATTGTGGGACATAGACACCCAAAATGGATCGTGGGACATAGGGACCCCAAATGGATTGTGGGACACAAGGACCCAAAAAACCTTGAAAATAAGTAGACCAAAGTGAATGAGATAGATAATTTTCTTAGAGCAGATTATTTTTTTCATTCACTTTGGTTTGCTTCTTTTCAAGTGTTTTAAAGTAGATTCCTTTTTCATTCCATACATTGTACTACCTACTGCTCCAATTATGCATTGTTGCTGCTTTAGTTCTACATTGTCATATGCCCATTGCACATACTACACACGTACCTTCCTCAACTTCTCAAGAGCAAGAAGAATCTCTTTAGTCAATAAGTTGTATATCTCATTCACTTTGGTCTACTTCTTTTCAAGTGGTTTTAAGTGTTGATTGTGATGCTTGAGTGGAGTTGTAATTGGAGCATTACTAAGTGTCATAGAAAATTGGACCCTCTTGAGAAAAGAGACAATTTCACGCATAATTGGAACCAATTTTGAGTCCCTTTACATCCTTAGAACCATTATTTTTGATCTAGAGGCCTGTTTTACCTGAGAAATCACATAAAACCCAACAAACAATATTTAATTATCTCATACCCAGAAAACCCACCTTCAAAAAGTAGTAGTGGGACCCATTTTCCACCTTGGGTGAATGAGTCCCCTTTGGTGGGACCCACTTTGAAAGGGTGGTGAATGAGCCTCATTTGAGGGAATATTCAATTTTGACAAGGAATTGGATTAATTTAGCTTTAATTTTTGATGAATGTTAGCCTCTTAGGTCTAAATAATGAGAAAATAAGGTGTTTTTGCTTATAAATACTAATTTTAATTCATTTCACACATCTTTTTGTCATTTTTAAGAACAATTTCTAGAGTCAAGTCTTCTATCACAAATCTCATTAGAGAAGGTTGAATTTTTAGGGCTGCAAACTAGGGGTTTTGTAGGTCTTGAAGCTCACTCTTTAGGCCAAGATTCAACATTAAAAAGGGTTGATGATGGATGCCTTTAGTGAATCATGAAGAAAACTAAGGTGAAGAGGTGCAACTAGCCACCAAATCACACCTAAGGACTTGGTTTCCTATTCATTCCATCTTCCATTTTTCACTCTATCTTCATATTAAGGCTTGCATTTTATTTGTTTATCACTTTCATGTCATTTTGTTCCTATTTTTCATGTGTTGTAAGGTTTCTAGGGTTTAAGATATTGCATCATACAAATCATCTTTGCATTTCTCATTCTAGAACAATAGAATAGGGTTTTATTTATGATTCAGACTTTCCTAGTCTTTGACACAACTAAGGCTAGCGTTTATGCATATTTTTCTTCATTCAAGGATTAATTACCCAACTAGGGGTTTTACCAAGGAAAACCCCCCATTAGAAAAAAAATTAAGTTGTTTTCTAGGAATTTTCTAAGATCCAAAGTTGGGTTTCCATTAGAAATTGATGTGCAGGTGTCAAGGTGTTGAACAAAAATATGAAGTTGTAGAAATTCCAAAGTGGACTAATTCGCCATGCATGGAAAATGATTCCCTCCTAAGGTGCAGATTTGAGTTAGATATAGATCTAGGTTCCTGACTGTCAAAAAATAGTTTATGTGCAGAAAAGTCCTAACTTGAGACTGATTTACCAAGGGTGGCGAATGAGTCCCAATCAGTTCAAATTCAGGTTTCATCAGTTTTCTAGATTTTTTTCCTGTCTTCTCCAGTTTCCTAGGTGCGCTCATTCCAAAAAACAACCTTTTGTTTGGTCTAATTTGCATTTATGTTCATTCTTTCAAGATTTTTCCAAACAACATTGTGTTTTCAAACATAGCATAAATATTTATTTTGCATTCATAATCAATCATATAAATCACTTGGTTGCATTTAGTTTACTTAATTTAGCTTAGAAAACATCTCATATAACATAATTTAAATGAACCCTTAGCATTCTTGGGCCCTATTTCTCTCCTTTTAGGTGAAAATCCCTAGAAGAGCTAGAGAATTTCATAGGAACCAAAAATCTACAGTTCACTAAGTCAACAAGGAAGACTAGTATAACCATTAATTTGAGAAATCATGAATACTTGTTTTAATGGGTTATATAAATATGTGAAAAATTTATAGTTTTGGGTACTTATGTGGGTTTATTTAGAGATAAAGTAAATTATAAAAATAGGATTTTACTAAACATAGATTTATTTTCCCAAGTGTCATCATGCCAATGTTTGTAAAGAAGGAATTTGCATTGAAAACACTTCAAAAGAAATTAAAAAGGAATCTAATTTGAAAACACTTGAAAAGAAGAAAACCAAAGTGAATGAGATAGATACTGTATTGATTGAAGATATTCTTCCTACTCTTCAGAAGTTGATTAAAGAGAATGTGCACTATGTGCAATTGGAAAAGGGCAATATATAAGTGGATAAATTCAAGAGGTTTTATATTGCATATGAATTTGTGCAAGCAAATAAAGTGAGAGATGATGCTATAAGTGAGAGATTGTATAAGTGTGTTGGTTATATCTTTTGGCTTGACTAAACTTTGTAGCATATTTGTGAGGTTGATCAATGAGGTAGAAAAATCACATTTGGGTAAGTTAATGATATTTTACTTGTGATATTTTATTTTTTAGAAGATGACAATGAAGAATAAGTAATTATATCATTAGGTTTAGGGTTTAACCAAATGCATTAATGCAATGATGATGATGGATTAATCCAAAGAGAGAGATCAAGATGGTGTTGAAAGATCTTATAATGAATAAATTGAAGAAAGAGGAAGTAGTAGTTCATAATGAAATAAAAGAATAAATGAATATTAGATAGACAAAGGATGATATGGTAGATGTAGTGAAAGATCCTTCATATGATCTTATTTTAGATGTGGAATAGAAGGGAAAAGAGTATTTGACTATTTCCAAAGAAAATGTATTATTGGTAGAAGACGTAAAGGTTGCACAAGAGTTATAATGCTTATGAAAATTCAAGCGAATGATAAATCCCAGTAATTATAGGTTGGAAAACATTGGGTGTTATTAACCCTACAACCCACATACTATTGGAAAACCTTCTACACATAACAACCCAATTGGTTAGTCACCCTTTAGCTCAATTTGGTTAGTTTTATGTTCCCTCCACCTACAAATCCTCCCCAAACTCTCTACCCTTGAGCTTTGAACAAGCACAGTGAAATAACTCACAACCCACTGTGTTTTCCAACCTACAATTATAGAGAGTGGAAGAAATTAATTCAAATTGTACCAATTAGTAAGGTGATGCAATGTTGTGTTCACATGAAATTTGTAAATAGGCCCATTTGAAATGAGTGAAGTATGAACAAATACAATGAAAATAAATAAAATTACAACCATAAATTCCTAACTGTACTCTTTCACAAACTACAAAGCTTTCTCATAATTATGAGAGCACAACTCTTAAATGGATAATTTGATTATATTGTAATGTTATTAAAATGCTTAAATACAATCATATAGCCACCAAATTCAAGGGAAATTCAATCCTTTTAGCTTTTTGTATTTTCACCTAGAGAGACTAAATTGTCTTTTCTGTTTATGAATGGCTAGCGAAGGCCTACCACAGCTTTTGAGACTCATGAAGATCAAAATTACTGCAGTTAACACTTCCAACCCTATCTATTTATATACTCAGAGGAAGGAGATTTGTGGTCATCTAATCTCATCTGATTGAATGATTTAGTACAAGGCATATAGCTCTTCTTGTGAAAGTTGAATGCGGGAGACAACACAACGATACAACTTGAAATTGAAGTTGGAGATTATGGGAGCAACAAATATTGCAGTTAAAGGGAAAGCATGATGAATTTATAAAAAACACATGACACTATCTTACTCTTTATGATAGCTACATTCGAAGCAGATATGAGTGTCTTTTTCCATTCATCCACCTTATCGAGGTTCCTACCTTTACTTTGATGATAAAAAAAGTTGCAACATACTTTGAATTCTCGTTCTTGATGTGACAAAGTTCCTTTGGTTCCAAATCGTAGAACATGAGAACAAACAAGGAGTCAGTTTGTTTTAGCATAAGAACAAGCTCGTCTAAAAACCAAGAGCCTATCCTCGGAGATTGAATGGAGAGATACATTATGTAGTAAGCTTATATCTTGCAGTAGATAGTAAGGAGGTCGAGGCATCCTCAGAGCCTGAATGGAGACACATTCTGCGCCTTTTTCGGGCATTGCTTGCAGTAGCCTATCTTGTATTAGGTCATGCGACTCCATGGCTTCTTGTAGAAGCAACCCATGACAGCATAAAAATACCCATCATCCCTCTCAAACAAATCATCGATGTTATGATACACTTCTGTATCGGTGTCCAGATACACCATCTTGCTGTAATCTTCGAACTGCATCAACCAAAGCAGCGTATTGCCCTCTGAAATCTATGTACGTCGATGATCTCGTAATCACCTGCAGAGATGAGAAATACGTGAGGAAATTTGCAAGGGAGGGAAACATAAGTGGCGTTTGAATTTAATTTAGTCGCGCAAGCTCCTACCGTTTGCCTTTACCGTTAGTTTCTCTTCCTCGGCATCAGTCATTGCCTCCTTTTTACGTTTCTTTATCGCTCTTAATTTTGGTGGGCCCCTGCTCCGATGGCGTGCTGCTATGTATGTTACTATGCATGTTTTTATGGGTTTTTGTATGTACATAGGTGCGTTTTGTCAAGGAGTTAGTCGGCTCCTAAAATAACCAATTCTCAATATAATAATTAGTTAATTATTACATATGGAATGTTTTTCATAATCTAATTTTATAAACGTAATACAACTGTGCAAGATAGACATAAATAAAATAACCATATAAGTACACACTCAAATATATGAAATCAGAATCCCGTGAAGAAGCTCAAAAGGATTAAGAAATTTTGTCGTACATCCCGTGTTCTAATTTCTTTCACATGACGCAAATTGTCGCGTGTATATTTTGTCTTGCTTTTGTCTATAAAAAATTTCATTCGTACGTTAAGAAAATAAAACAAATTAATTCAGCTCTGATTTAAACCAGATACCAAAAACTACCCCACAAATTCAAATACATTTTAAATCAACAACTCACCAACAGTAATAAAAATCATCCGCGTCTTGTTAAGGCAGAAACGTTAAATCGGTCTAGTCTCTAAGATACGTAAATGTATGAAATGATAATCCCATGAGAAGCCTCAAAGGGATTAAATTAAATTACTGGAATGTTGGGCCACAAGTGCCCGGATCCCGTATTTTTTCCCATGACCCAAACTGTCTCGGGTATATTTTGTCTTACGTGATTGTCTAAAAGAAATTCATTCCTACGTTAAAGAAAATAAAATATATTACTCCATCCCAAATTCAATTCTGGTTTAAACTACCCACCAAATTCAAATGGATTTTCAATCAACTCCTCGCAATTCAAATGGATTTTCAATCAACTACTCGCCTTTGCTTGTTAAGGCAGAAAAGGCGAGTTATAATATCCAGTTAAATCGTCAGACAGGGTAGCTGTAACAGTAACAATAACAGTAACAGTAGCACCTCTTGGTCGGTATAAATAAATATCAAAGGCATTGCCAATCCATCATACAAGCAAGAGAGAGCAAACGGCGCTGTGTGTATGTTTCAGATCTGGCTATGGTATATTATATATTGAGTAGGAATATAGAATATAGAGTAGGATTTTAGTTTCATTTCAGTTTGAATCTAGATGCATAATACTAGGACTAAGATAAGATTATTCTGTGTGAGTGCAGAAGACGGTTGAGTACAAAGCAAGCGTGGCAGTATTACTGATGTTGTTGTGTTTGGGAAGCAGTGTGGGCGTTGGAATTTTGATGGTGAGGGGGGATCCAAAACGCAGTCTTACAAGAAATAGGGCAACTGCTGAGGATCCAATAGACGACGCTAGAGTAAACACGACCAATACCACCACCACTACCACAACCCCTAGCTCTAGCATTACATCTACAGGAAACACAACCGATACCACTGATACTACCACCACCTCCACCTCTACCACCACCACTACCACCTCCACTACCACTAGCACCACCACTACCACTACCACTAGCGCTGCCACGCTCACCAATGATGTCTCTATCAATTTTGTGATACTTATAGGAAACACCTCATATCCGACATCCAGCGCCGCAGAAAACACAAGTAGTGCGGATCGAACATGCAGTGCAGGAAACAGTACCTATAAACTGATGTAATACTACAGAAAACCCTATCTATACACGTATTTAGGTTTTCATAAGTAACACACTTCATGCTAAATATGTGGAACAATCACTCGCCCTTCCATTTTCTTACGGTTTGTGTCATCAGTCGTAAGTACCGATGCTCATCACCTATGCCTATTTCTTATCCACTGGCACCGTCAATTCATTGCTTCCAAGCTTTTGTGTAAATATCAAAATAACTCTACATTGTATTTTTCACCAGCCTTAGTGAAAATTAATTTATAAATCATTACCAGGTGCAGTGTTAGGAGGTGCAATGGTTTTACTTTAATAAAAAAATTCATGTTTAGCAATTTGTTAAATGTAAATATTATACATTTATTTATTAATTTTAATTATCTTCATTAATGTCATACATAAAATTAAACAAGTTTTATGTTTTTTAGGGTTATAGAGTACAAATTAAAATGGAAGAGAAAATCTATTACACGTATGATGTTTGACCACCAATTTTTTATTTATTTTTAAATTCGTTGAATGCATTTTAAAAGCAAATAAAAAAAATTAAAAAAATGAGTTTTTTCCCTATTTAATTACTATATCCTTTTAGAAATATTGTGTATACATTCACTAAGGAGGGTAAAGGGGGGAAATTGATGCTAGTATTTCTCGATCATGTTACATGCCTCCAACTATTTCAATTTATTAAAAAGGCTCCAAAATTCATATTCTTTCATGTTTCCATGATTACTACTTGTTAGTGTATACCTTTAATTTAAGGTTGTACACATTTGTATTTAAGCCTACTTAGGTGTATTGACACATGTTCATTTGAATTTATCAAAGTAGTTGGGTTATTTTAAGAGGTGTGGACTTGCACCGACACCTCACGCTATGTTTGTGGGAGGTTACTCACCACAACTCCATGTATAGGAGTCTTATCCTCTTTTCATGGAGATTCGGGTACCTAACAACTCTATTTATACTTGCCTCATTTCATAATACAAACTGGTCAATTTCATTGCAATTCATGTGCTGGTTAGTCTATTCCATGATCTTGGTTTCCTACATTGTATTAGAGCAACTTGGGATAGTTTCAAGTCAACGTTTGTATGTTGTTCATCTTGCCTCCATCCGATAGGAATTGAGCCTCATTTGTGAGTGATTCATTTTTTTTTGTGGTTTCGTTTATTTTAACTATATTTTAATTTGATCGGTGTCGACACAAGGGTCGAAGGAGAGAGGATGGGTGAGAAACCTTGGACAAGGCTTGTAAAGTCTTTGAATGCCCTCTGAAGGGCCTATGTAGCATTCTATGGAATGCCTTTTGAAGGGCTCTACAAAGGAAGGTCCATGAAGCGCCTCACACAAGCGCTTTGATCTCTATGTAGTAGCAAGAAGACGTCTTCCAAAGAGGTATAATTGTTGAGGTAAGAAACTCAGGGGGTGATGTCAGTGAGGGGGAGGGGAGACCATTTGAAAACCTTAGGCCCTAGCCATATGGGGTTTTAGCCCTTGGTCATGCATAGCCCAAGGGGGCTTATTTTTCCTCCAAATTTCTTTTCCTCACTCACAATTTTTATATGCAAAATTTATTTTTTCAAATCTGATTTTTTTTTTGCTCAAAGAAGTTTTTTTCTTTTTTTAATTGCACCAATCTTGCAACTTCAATAACTTTTGCAAATCAACTTAGAATTGAGTGTTTCTTTTTGCAAAAGTGATTTTTTTTGTCCCAGATCTAACTAGCATAAAATCACACTAAAATTATAAAGTCACTATTTATGCTTATTTCTGGGTGACCTAAAGCACTCCTATAAAGTGCCAAATTTGGGGGAAAAACACATAATTAAGGGTGGGTCTTGTGTGTTCATTTTTAACAAGGAACTGCTTTATGAAGTGTCACTTTGAGGGGGAATTAAGCAAGACTAATCACGCACTCAAACTTATAAAGTGGCCACCTTTTAAACAAAAAGGAACTGAGTATGAACTAAACATTTAAGTTCAATTAGGAGTCTAATTTGAAAAATTGAGGGAGACAACTTCAGGAGGGTAAAAAGATAATTCAATGGCACCTTCAAAATAAGAAGTTAATAAATGGATTCTCATTTCATGTGCAATGGATCACATGTCACCTTAGAAAGAGGTGTTTGCAACAATCAAACCATGCAACACCTTCAATATACTGATGGATGATATCTATTATAATGTTTGTGGTAAGCAAACTGTAAAATTAGGTAATGGATTTGTACACAATGTGTTTTTCATTCCCGAATTATTAAGGAATCATCTCTCCATGTATCAACTCACCTATTCTAACAAAATAGTTGAGTTCATGACAATAATAGCCCTAATTCGAGAATCACAAAGTTAAAACATTATCGCAATAGGGAAGGTTTGTCACTTTGATTGCAACTTCATTTTTTCACATTTTAAATCAAGTGAATAGAACACTCAAAATGTGACTTTAGAGTCTAGTGTTACTTCACAACTCAGCTCAATTGGTTTTTTCTAGCGAGTTGTTGAACTCCAATAACATATATGTTTGTAAATGCACTGATAAAGTGTTATATAATTGAATGTGTGTAACACATAAATGGAAATTGGGAAAATTGTAGTCACACTGATCTATAAAGTGTAATGGAGGGTTGTAACAATCACAACAATGAATCTTTCTAAACCAAATATTTTTGAATGTGTGGGCTCTCTTACACTTCTAAGGTTTTGCACGTAAAAGGAGAGAGATACCAAAAATCTCAATGTCTCACTTAAGAAAAAACCCTTGAGATTCCAATGCAAAGAGAGATTGAAGTCTATCAAAGGGGATTGACCTAAATGCTGAAAATGAATAAAAGAGATTAACTACTAATGCAAAACTTAGAAAATGCAAGATGTTTGAAAACACACTGTGATATACAAAATGACCTAAATGACCTATAAAATTCTTTGAAAACACAATAAAAAAAAAATAGGAAACTGTAACAGTAAATGATGTACACCTATAAATCTTAGATTAATTGAAAGTAGATCTGAAAATCTGGAAATGTTGACTTTTTGACCAAGTAGGACTCATTCACCAATCTGAGCGAATCAATCCCAAATCAAGGTTTTTGCCCAAAAAGCTATTTCAGGGAAAAGGGTGTTGGAATATGCAAACTAATCTGAAAAACAGCCCTAGTGGGACTTATTCACCACTAATGGTGAATCAATCCTTCTTTTCTTTTCTGAAAATTGAAATCACAGATCTGTACTCTAACACCTACACTTTATTCCCAAATTGAGACTCAGATCCAATTCTATGAAAACGCCTAAAAAATAGAATATAATTTTATTTTTAATGGGGGGTTTGCCTCAATCAAACCCCTAGTTTGGTATTTAAACCTTGAAATATGTAGTAAAACTCTAGCCCTAAGTGTGTCTAAGACTAGGAAATCTGAAGCAAGATGTAACCCTATTCTAATATGCAAGAACAAGATGCATGAATAAAACTTGAATAATGTAAGACTCGCTCTAAGAGATCCTAAATCAACTTAAAGGAATATTAATGGCATGCAAACCTTCCTTAGGCTGAAGATAGAGAGATAATGGAGGATGGAATCACTTAGAAAATAAGTCCTTAGGCTTGGCTTGATGGCTACTTGCATCCCCCCAACCTAGAATTCTTCATGATTATCCATAGGCATCCATGATCAACCATTGATAATGCTTGATCTAGAATAAAAATGAGCTTGAAGACCTTTAAAAAATCCTTAAATGCTACCCCAAAAGCTTCAACTTTGCTATAAATGAACTTGTGAATGCTCTTGTGAAAAATATGCAATACTTGACTCTTGAATTTATTTATTAAAAATTAATATATATGTTAAAAATTACCTAAAAACTTATATTTATAGGCATCAATACCTAACTGATCATTAGTTAGACCTCAAAGGCTAACATCCACAGGAAATTTGAATTAGGTAAGTGAATTTCCCACTCAAACTTGAAATATACCTCAAAAGGGACTCATTCACCACCCTTGGTGAATGGGTCCCACTAGAGGGGACTCATTCACCCAAGGTGAAGAATAGGTCCCAATTAAGGTTTTTGAGGTGGGTTTTTACAATTTAAATGAATTAAGTGTTATTTGTTGGGATTTATATGATTTTTGAGTGGAATAAGCCTCAAGGTCTGAAATAATGGGTCTTAGTGGCCTATAAATGGTGATTTTAAAGAATAATTAATGCAAGGGTGTCAAGATAGGTCCAAATTAAGCATGAAATTGCCTCTTTCTTCAAGTGTGTGCAATTTTCTACGCTATAATTTTAGATTCTCTTCTCATTTGTATTTTTCATTAATGCACATCATTTTTCTTAGAATCTTGTACATTTTTTGGACCGAATTCTTTGAACACTGCAAATTCCAATTAGTTTGTTTATTTCTCTTAGAATTAGGGGAAGGGTAGAATTTACAACGGTTTCATGCTTCAGGAGTTCTTCATCTCTAAATCAACATCAACATAATCTTTTGGGGGGCTTACTAGGCCTTTCTTTCTTATCTCTTTTGGAGTGTAGTTTTTTCCCATTGGGTTTTCTATCTTTCTCCAGTTTTGAGGGTTTGCATTGTACTTGAGTACCTTATCAAGCTTCATGACCAAGACTAATTTTTCTTTTGCATTGTACATGGACACATCACCAGGCTTATAGTCGAGACCCATTTTTCATAATACTCACCTAATCTATGCTTAAGGGGGGTGTTAGTGTATACCTTTAATCTATAGGCGTGCACATTTGTATTTAAGCCTAGTTAGGCATATTGACACATGTTCATCTGAACTTGTCAAAGTAGTTGGGTTGTTTGGAGAGGTGTCAATTTGCATCAATACCTCATACTATGTTTGTGGTAGGTTACTCGCAACAACTCCATGTATAGGATTCCTATCCTATTTTCATGGAGATTCAAGTACTTAACAACTCTATTTACACTCGCCTCATTTTCTAATACAAACTGGTTGATTTCATTGCAATTCATGTGCTTGTTAGTCTATTCCATTATCTTGGTTTTCTACACTACTCTTAAACATTAAATAGATCAACATTCAAAGGTATTTTTTGGCCAATATAAATAAGTGAAATATTACAATTTTTGTGCATAAATGATGTGTAAAATTATTATTGAACGTTTGATCATTGAATCATTGAATGTTTTAAAATAATGCATTAGGTTCCATGTTACAATAATTCTATTGTAAATAGAGAATCCATTTTATTTTGTTGCATATATAATTGTACCATTGAAAAATGGCTCTTGGACATTTTCATGGTCTTTTAGGTCTTTCTCTCTCGATGCTTGGTTCATTTTGGTTTGATTTAATGTTGTAATGTGGCTTAAACATTCACATTAAGTCCTAAAAATTTAAATTGGGATATCTTGTAAAGGTGTTGTGAAGTGTTGTAAAACATTTCTAGACTTTTCTAGACTCTATTCATTACAATTCGCCTAAAAATCACCTTTTCATCACTTATTAAGTCCTATTTTAAAGTGTTTTAAAGTCTTGTAACAATATTTCATGCTTTTCAAGGCTTAATTTCACTATTTACACCTTTATTATGCTTTATTTGACCCCTTCATTCCATCATAAGGTTTAATTAAGTTTATTTTGAATGTAAAATTGACAAATAACATTAAATGTGACTTAATTCTCGACACCCACTTACAAGCCCAAGGTGGGACCCATTCGTCATGGGTGGTGAATGAGTCCCTCTTGGATCCAAATTCAAAATATTTCAAATTTTCTTTCAAGTTTTTATTCAAAATTACCTTATGTCAGTATGTGATGAGGTATCATCAGGTTACTAAGGCACAAGTGTGTATAAATAAGTGTTTTTCTCCTCATTTTACATCTCTCCCATCTCCTACAATCTCCTAATTCATTAAAATATATCCACATTCATCAAGTTATTGCATTCACTTTGCATCATTCAATCAAGCATCTTGGAGAAGCCATTAACATATCTTCAGATTTATTCAACAAGGTTGTCGTGAGTTTAGGGCATTTACATGTTTTTTATTCATCTTTCCTTTTTCATTTCATTCCATTACTTCATTAAGTGGGATTTGACCAAGGAAAATCCTTATAACCTAACCCTTAACCATTTTTCCTCTTGTGCATGTGTGTTTGCAGATTTTTGTATGCTGATTTATCAATCAATTAGGTGTTGAAAGGTGGTCAAGAATTCAACAAAGTGTTTCAAGTCAACTACAACCTATTTCAAGCTTGGAGACAACCTATAGTCCATTTTTTTCAGATTTGACTCTGTCAACCTAACAAGAAGACAAGTCCAGATTTGGTGCTACAAAATTGGTCCCTGATTTCACAAAATTTTGGGAGAGGATTGATTTTCCATCAGTGGTGAATGAGTCCCACCTTAAGGCTGAAAATCTAGATTTTGTTAGATTTCGGATCCCGACACTCATAAACCAATTTTCAGGTGTTTTTGTCACTAGCAGGACTGAATCGTCATCAATGGTGAATGAGTCCCACTAGTGATTTTCACTAATCTCTGTCAGCATTTAGGACACTCCAAATTCATCATCCATTACCCAGGTGCACTCTGATTCAGCCATTTTTTCAATTATGTTTTGCATTCATTCATATTTTAGTTCATGCTTTCATATCACATTGTGTTTTCAAACATTGCATATTTCATAGGTTTTGCTTTCGTAATTAGTCAATTGCATTATTTAGCTACATTTAGACCAACTCATTTAGCCTTAATTACATCATGCATTTCCTAATTCGAGTGAACCACCTAGATTTTGGTGGGGTTTATCTCTCTCCTTTTAGGTGAATGATCCCAAGAGTGCAAGAGTAGTTGATAAAACTCATTCCCAAAAATATACGATTCAATAATTAAATTAAACATACTTAAATTTAATTTCAAAAATTTGAAGGACAAAAGTCTCAATAATGCTTAATAATTTTTAGTTTTAAAAGAGATTGGACAAGAAGTATGTAAACTAATTTTGTTGAACTATCAAAACAAAAAATTAATTAATTATAAGAATCAAAAGAGAAAGATTTCATCACTTTTTATTGCAAGGTTTCATTAAATTAATTATTGGCTTTACAGTTGAGGAAGATAGGTGATTGGCATCAATGTTGATCAAGATAAGGTGGGAAGGATGTTACACCATCTTGGCCCCTAAGACCTAAAGTATGGTGGCCTATGATCTAAATTAGATCCACCATATTCTATCTTTCTAATTTATGATATAACTTCACTTAACAACTATTGGAGTAAATGGGTTTTTACCATTTACCTTGCTTATGTTTACTTAGGCATCAACCATTAGGTTCATATTAGTTTTTTAGTTTTGAATTTATCATTTCAATAGTTTGAAAATTGGTTGCATCCATCTTATCATTCCTTGCCTTTATAAGAAAGGTTTTGTACATTTGCATTTTATATCTCAATATATTTTCCTCATTCTAGTGAAATAGTCTTGTGCTTCTCTCATATTGTGAAGGTTTTTATCTACAAGTTGTGCAACTGGGAGGTGCTTGACACCAACACAGTATTAGAGTGGTCTTCTTGCACCTCCTCTCGATTCTAAGATTTTTCATCAGCGAATTGGTGAGATAGAGATTTCTTTTCTTGTATTTTCCAATAGAATGATATTTTTTGCATTTGAAAATTTTAAAAATTTCTATTTCACCTTGTCAATATATGTTTTTGGTTGAAATTTGTGCAAAGGTGTATTTTGGAAGTCGAAGGATGCCTGGGAAGCAATATTTTTGTAATCTCTCATAGTAACTGTAAAGAATTAAAACTATACATCTCTCCTATTAGATCAGTGTTAGGAAGCATTTCAGTGCACCTTACTTTCTTTCACTACCAAGGTTTACTTCTTTCCAAATTGAAAACATAAAGGTAAATAGGAGAGATAACCTAAGAAATAAGAGTGAGAGTAAAGGGTAAGTGCACCAAGATGGTTCCCAAAATGGGGGCTTAAGTGGCCACTTTTTTTTTGAAATCAGGAAATACTGACCTTGGATGTGAAATTGAGGATATCTACACTCAAAATTTTGAGATGGAACAAAAACAAGGATTGAAGTGCTCCAAGTTTACTTTCTAAACTACTAATTTATTTTGAAAATGGTTGAGATTAAGGGGTTCAAAAGAGGGATGTAAAGAAATTTTTGTTGTTTTTCTCAGAAAAACATAACATAGCAACTCTTGTACGACCCTAGCACGGTGATTTTTTTTGTAGTATTTTTAAAATATCTATGGTC
>VDFB02270651.1:464347820-464371499 GCA_007258455.2 Sequoia sempervirens | reverse complement strand
CTACTTTTTTTTACCTTTTTTTTAAATCTGACCTTTTCTGATTTTTTCTAGACTTTTTTCCGATTTTTTTCAAAAAATCTTATGCTTTTGGTTTTCCGATTTATTCTCCAAAATATTTTTGCTGCTATTGTATAAACACATATCTTTTTTTAATATCAAGGATACTTTTTGAAACTTCCATGCATTTCCCTAATCCCTAAAAGGAAAAGTCTTTTTTCCTAATCGTATCTTTGACCATGCTTTTATTATTGTCAAAAAAACAAATATGAATTTACCATTAATAAAAAAAAATATTTGTATTATAAACTAAAGCTATGTCTTATACATCAATATAATAATAATAAATATAAGTATAAAATATGATTCTGATAATATATAGGCTTACGAGAATGCCATATAGGCATACAATGTCAAATATATCCAATACAAGATATGTACAAAATTACCATGTCTAGGCATACAACAAAGGGCTCTGGAATCAAAATTCATTTCTCTCCATGATCTGGAAATAAATTATTTCCCTTTGTTTGGCGATCCGATGGTGATAAGTTTGTCACTCATTTTTTATCTGCTCGAGGAGTTCTCCTGTTGCTCCTCCTATGGTTTAGCTCCTGGTGAAGTTTTAACTATTACAGTAAGAAGTAAAGACATTAATATATAGAAATTACATTATAAAAAATGATATATTTAACAAAATAGCCACTTACGGCCATCTCATGATCACTCCATGATGGAAATATTTGCATTATGATGCTCGCGTTCAAACCCCTCGTATAAAAACCATCCAAATAGGAATTAAATCCATGAATCAATAATGGTTTGATTTTTCACTAGAACCAACATCTATAACAATCCAATGCAAATTGAAATTTAGTACCTTGGCCCTCATACCCCTATCGTATATTAATGAGGATTGTATAGCGGATGAAACAATTCCATATCCATTTCCTTGTAACATTTGGAGGTGTTTCCACAACCAACATCTAAAAATAAAACAACAAATTATTCAATCACAAAAAAGTTACAATAGCAATCCACGTCATGACTTATAATGTATGAGATCTAATGAATAAAATTTTGAGTACAATTATTAAACTATATATTTTTGGTAGGCCTTGGAAGTTTGATAGGAAGACCAAGCATGATGGGGAGAAGAACACATACTCCATTGTGAAGGATGGGAAGACTTACAACCTTTCACCTCTCTGAGAAGAAGACAAGGAAAAGCATGAAGGGCCTAGTGTTTTGATGGTGGGTGAGAAGGAGTTCATGAAGACCTTGAAAGGAGGAGGAGGAAGAGGATTCTTCTTGATTATGAAGCCAAAAAGTGAAGAATATTTTCCCACAAAGAAGAAGGAAGATGCACCAAAGGAATTTCAAGAGTTGTTGGAAAAGTACAAGGACATAACGGTGAATGAATTACCTAGTTCCCTACCTCCCATTAGGGATATAAGCCACCATATTGATCTGATTCTAGGGGCTACATTTCCCAATAAGGCTGCATACAAGATGACACCTACTCAAAATGAGGAGATTGCAAGACAAGTGTAAGAGTTGATGCATAAAGGGCTAGTGAGGAAGAGTTTGAGCCCATGTGTTGTTCCTACTGTCCTAACACCAAGGAAGGATGGGAATTGGAGGCTTTTCACTGATTCAAGAGCAATTAATAGGATCACAATCAGATATAGGTTCTTGATTCCAAGAATGGAGGACCTCGTGGATTGTCTATCAGGAACATCTTGCTTTTCCAAGATTGATTTAAAGAGCAAGTACCATCAGATAAGGATCAAAGAGGGGGATGAATGGAAGACAACTTTTAAGACTAATGAAGGGCTCTATGATTGTTTGGTGATGCCCTTTGGGTTATCAAATGCTCCTAGTACATTTATGTGCCTTATGAATGAGGTATTGAGACCTTTCATTGGAAATTTTGTTGTAGTTTATTTAGATGACATCCTTGTGTTTAGAAAGTCTAAAGAAGAAAATTTGAAGCACCTTCACATGGTAATAAGGAGGTTACAAGAGGAGAAGTTGTTGATCAACATGGAAAAGTGTGAATTCATGAAGGAATAACTAGTCTACCTTGGTTTTGTCATCTCCAAGGGAAGTTTGAAGATGGATCCTTCAAAGGTGGATGCTATTCTTACTTGGCCAACACCAAAATCCATGGGAGATGTGAGAATCTTCCATGGTCTTGCAAGCTTTTATAGAAAGTTCATCAAGAACTTTAGCCAAATTTGTGCACCGATCTTGGACACCATCAAAGGAGGTAACAAAGGTAAGTTTTCTTGGACCAATGAGGTTGATAGAGGGTTTGAATATATGAAAATGAGAGTAGCTCAACAGCCTATAATTTTTCTCCCTGATTTTGATAAAGTTCTTACCATTGAGTGTGATGCTAGCAATCAAGCAATAGGGGTTGTTTTGAGCGAAGAAGGCAGACCAGTTGTATTTTTCAGTGAGAGGTCGAATGAAGCAAAGAGGAATTATTCTTCCTATGATTTGGAATTGTATGCTATGGTTTAAGCCCTCAAAAAGTGGAGGCACTACTTGTTACCTAAAGAATTTTTTGTTTATATTGATAATCATGCCTTGAGTTTTTTGAATGCACAGGATAAAATCAGTCATAGGCACATGAAGTGGGTAGATTCTTTGCAAGCATATACTTTCACAATAAAGCATAAGAAGCGCTAAGAAAATAAGGTGGTAGATGGTGTCAGTAGAAGGGCACTTGTAGTGCAAGAGATCCAACTCCAAAGCATGGGGGTTGAAGCATTGAAGGATATGTATCATGAAGATCCAGATTTCGAGGTATAAAATGTTTGTGAGAAACATTTGAATTCTTTTCATGGTGAATTCTCTAAATTTTTATTGCAAAATGGTTTTCTCTACAAAGGAAGCCAATTGTTTTTGTGTAAATGCTCAATGAGGGACAATATCATAAAGGAGTAACACAATGGGAGTCTTGGAGGTCACTTTGGCCTTGACAAGACCTTGGAAAAAGTTAGGATATTTTACTATTGGCCAAAGTTTCAAGTGGATGTGAGAAGGTATGTGGAAGGTTGCACAATATTTCAAATGGAAAAGGGAACTTCATCAATGCAAGACTCTATAAGCCACTTCCCATTCCCAATAGGCCTTGGGAGTGTGTAAGTATGGACTTTGTCTTGGGGTTGCCTAGAACCCAAAGAGGTTTTGATAGTATCTTTTTGGTAGTTGATAGATTTAGTAAGATGGAACATTTTCTTCCTTGCAAATGCACCAATGATGCATCTCATATAGCAGGTATCTTCTTTAAGGAGCTTGTTAGGATATGCGGACTGCCTTTAAGAATTGTTTCTAACAGGGATTCTAAATTCATTGGTCACTTTTGGAGGACCTTGTGGAAGAAACTCAAGGAAAAAATTTGTCCTTTAGTTCAAAATACCATCCACAAACGGATGGACAAACTGAAGTGGTGAATAGATCATTGGGAAACCTCTTAAGATTCCTTACCAAGGAGCATGGACAAGCTAGGGATCTGATTTTACCTCAAGCTGAATTTGCATATAATGACTCCATGAATAGCAGCATTGGTAGAAGCCCTTTTTAAGTAGTCTATGGCATGCACCCTAGAGAGGTCTATGAAGTAAGAGATATACAAGGAATTGCTAAGAGAATTGCTCAAGGTGAGGACTTTGTTGTTATAATCAAGGATATTCATCAACAAGTGAAGGAAACCCTTCAAAAGAATGATGAGAAGTATAAGGAAAAGGCATATTTAAAGAAGAGGAATGTCAAATTCAAGGTTGGAGACTTGGTGATGGAACACTTGAAGAAGGAGAGACTTCCAAAAGGAAAGTATACCAAACTCATGGTGAAGAAGATAGGACCTTGCAAGGTGGTTCACAAGTTTGGCCAAAATACTTATGAAATAGAGCTACCTCCTAGGGTGGAAATCTCTCATATCTTCAACATTTCAGACTTGTATCCTTTCAAAGCTTCTGTAGATGCAAGTGATGGAGCAGGTACAATAGCAATGGAGGATGAAGATTGGGTGAAGGAACTACCCCCCAACCAACCTATGACTCTTGAATGCATCCTAGACACCAAGGAGACAAAGAAGACTAGAAGGAAGGTTTACAAGGAATACCTGGTCAAATGGAAAGGTCTACCTGAAGAGGATGCAACATGGATGTCAGAAAATGATATTAAATAGCATGGAACTACTGTAGAAGACCTGATCTCAAAGAGGACTTGAGATCTTTTTCTTGCTTGGGAGTATGGTGCAGGAGCACCCATGGGTCTAAGGGACCTAGAATAATTTGTCATCTTTTTTTTCTTGGTTTATGGATGGAATAAGGTCTTATGGACCATTTCAATGCTTTTTAGTAGGTCTTCTAGGTTTTTGGTTGAGTTTTTGGTCTTGGTGACCAACTTCTTTGTACAACAAGGTCTCCATCCTCCTTTGTAAGTCTAGTGCATCTTGGAAAAATAAGGAAAAAGAATGCCTTGTTGTATCTAGACACCTGAGGGGAGTCACCTTACTTTTTTACAAGGTTTTAAATGCATTTGACACATTTTGGAAGGCTCTTTGTGGTCAAGTTGGTAGAAGTTGCTCACATTGCCTTAACTAGGCAATTAGAAGTCAAAGCATGAGATTAGTTGTTTTCCAACGTCTCTCTTTTCAAAAGATAGTTGCAAGAAGTTGGAGGGAGTTTTTAAGACTTCAAATATGCCTCTCTTGGTTGAGGAAAGGTTGATGTTGATGTTTTGAAGAAGTTTCAATAAGAAGTTTGTTGTTTTTCTTGTGTTTTTCTGAAGAATTTTTTGATCTCGTACTTGGTATGGACTGTATGTTCACTTTCATGATCCAAGCTCATAGTGGTTGGATAGGTAATTGAATAATATTTCCTTTGGAATTAGAGTGGTGAGATTTCATTTAGTATCAAGGGAGATATTCCAATTTCTCTATCGGGTGGTCTGAAAACCCTTAAAATAAGGGTTTTGGGTGAAAAATGTATATTTCTTCCATTCTCACATTGTAAAATTGCTAAATCTCAGTGGGATGGAATTTATAAGGCTGTACTATCATGTCCTCAATGTTTTGAAGAATGTAAGCCTCATTGTTGGAAGTTGTGCATGAATTTTTTCTTGACATCTCTATGTGGCAAGCATAATTGACAAGCAAAAAAATGATTTTTTGCTTGATTTTGAAGAATCTATTTAAGAGGCACTTAGGAATGGTGGAAATAGGTGTGGAGAACCTGTAGGATTCTAAATTTGTGCTTTTGGGTGAAGGGGAGATCCTAGATAGTCAATACCTAGGTGTAGGTCTCCGAATTAGGCCTTTTGGAGCAGTGGTAGAAAGGGCCATTGTGAGTGATGTTTTGACAGTCAAGAGGAAGGGTTCTGGAATCTTGTAGGGGTCCATTTTAGGGTTCTGAATCCATAGGTTTGGTGTCTTAATAGTCTTCCTTGTTTTTTTATTCTAACTGTCCTACCAGGAATGGGTTGCAAGCCTTAAGAGAGAGTGAGGTCTAAGTCACCATAGTGATGGGTGTTTGTTGTAAACTAAATGTTAGAGGGTTGTTAAAACTTGTTTTGACTTAATGAGACATGATCCAAATGTTTTCAAGCTTTGTGAGTGGTCTGAGTTGTGAACCCTAGGTGTGTGGGGTTGATCTCTTAAAGAATAGTGGAGTTTATGACTCCTCATAAGAGTATTTGAGAGAAGCATTCAGTGGAGTGACTTTGCCATTTGTGATTGTGAGTTTTCCTTCCCTGCCACTCTACATCATTTCTAAACCTTATGCAGGCTATTTCCATGGTGTTTGTGGTGGTGGCAGGAGTATTTAAGGTTTGTAAGTACCTTATGCAATAAACCCTCCTTTGTAGGGCTTGATTTGTGCATAGAATAAGCTTAGTCAATAAACATGATGTGAGTAATGTCTTGGAAGTCAAATAAAATGATTGAGGTGTAAATGGTTGATTGTAGTATCTTGGTCTTGAGGAACTAGTTGGTAAAAGTGAAAATTTGGTGAGTTGTTTAAAGAATTGAAAGATTCAGAGCTCTTTATCAGGTTTTTGCTTTGAATTTAGATAAATTGATGATGACAAAGGTGTGTTAGGATCTGATGGATATAGTTTGTAACATGAAATATTGGTTTTTGGTTATTTTTCCTAGGTAAAGCAAATTGAGTGGAAGGGTGCCTTGGTGAATGATGAAAAATTGGATTGTTTAGTGACTCTAATTAGGTTTATTGTGCACGGATCAGTCATTTTTGCTGATAAATAAGATGTTTGAAGCTTGAGGATGATAAGAAGTATTGAAATGAGTTGGCTTGTTGTTTCCTTGTGGTTTGCAAATGAAACAATGTGATTTTTGATGAAAAGAGAAAGAATTTTTAGTTGCTTATTCAATTTTATCTTCTCCTGATTCAATTGGGTCAGATGTTAATGTAGGAGCACCTAGGTCATCAAATACTTTTCAATTTTGCAAAAGGGATGAATGTTCAAATTTGTATTGATTCAATCACAAAAGGTCATTGAAAAATGATGTAAAGCATGTTCAAGGTCATATGAGGTCTTATTTGAATGTATTTAAGGTTATGGGTAAGTTCTAGGTGGTCAAAGTGGGAAAATGCAAACAATGCAATGATTTAATATTATTAAAAGTTGTTAAATTGACAAAAACAAGGAAATTGAGCATATTAAGAGTTAAAAGGGGTAGTTTCAACCGATGGAAAGATAGTTATGGAAAATGAAATATCTTTAAAAGGCATGTAAAGGCGAGAAAAAGTAGAATTTTGTGTTCTTGTAATTAGATTTTGAAATAAAAATTCCCTGTTTCTGAGTTTGCAGCATTACTCCATTGTTTTTTTTCCTTGTGTTGGTAATTTAGGAACACCCAAAGTTAAATCATAGTGTGAATACATGTAAAGAGGATTTAGTTTCCAATTTCAAGAGTTGCACTTGGTTAGTTTTAGGAAACAAAAGAATAAGAGGTTGTTTTCAGTGCCTGATAGAGTCCTTTTAGAAGCAAGTTTGAGAGTCCAATTGGGTTTTTCTTCACTACTCCACTAATGTAGGTCAAGTAAATGGTGGAGTAGGTTAATGTTAGGATTTTTTGCATGTTTTGATGATTGTAAGTGCAGGGAAAAGCAAGAATACCATGGTGGAGTTGTTGCTACACTGGAAAATAGAGGATTTTCCTACACAAAGTGATGCTACAGTCATGGGTCATGAATAAATAAAGCTTGCAGAGGCTTGGAAATGATGTAGAAGGTATTGGAAGACATAAAAAATCATGTTCCAAGTGGTGGCTAGAGAAATAGAGGTTTGCAAGAGTATTTTTCACAAAACCCTCCTTGATTTGTGCTTTTACACCCTATAAACGAGGGTTTATTGGATTAGAACATTTTCATGGTTTTCAATCCCTATAAATGGTGAAATATTGAGTTATAAGACATTCTTGAAGACTTTTTTGAGGTTTTGAGTGATTTGGATTGGTTTTCAAGGGGTCTCCTTTGTAAAACAGTCCTAATCTACTAGCCTTTCTTCAAAGGACAGTTTGAAATCTGATGATTTTCTTTATGTCAAACGTCTAAGAAATTTGATATATTGTGATGTGCTAGAAAGTGTTTATAAATGTGCATTGATTTTTTTAATAAGCTTTTAGATAGGAATGTAACTACCCAATTCAATGGTTGACAGACCTACTAGAGGAATATGATATTGTCTGATCAAAACAAAGATGTTTGTTTAAACAGTGGAAAGGATGATATTGAGTGCTTGGTTACTATCAAAATAATGATATGATTTATGTTACTAAATTTTTTTAAGGTGTATAGGATAGGTTTGGTGACTTTGATGGCTGGATGGGTGAGTATTATGAAGCCATTTGAGCAAATTGGTGATTAACCACAAGATGATAATCAAGATTATGTTGTAGCAAGAGTTTGTAACCTGTAAATAGACTACTGTAGTCAAAATATGGTGAGTACAGTGCTTGATAATGGACTGATAATAGTGAGGTATGGTTTAGTTTATTTGTTGCCTTGGTGAATAAATGAAAGGATGAATTGTTCAAGTGTCAATAATCAGGTTTATGTTGTTTTTATGGTGGTTGAGAATGATGTGAATCTAATTGATTAAGTCAAAGTTTTCTTTAATATGGTTTTTTCTTTGAATGAGTTAATTGGAATACTATTTAGTGGAATGATGAATGATGGCCTGTGGAATGGCTAAGAGAATTTGAGTGGATTTTGGTTGAATGAAAAGTAGATTTATGATGAAATTATATTTGATCTTCTCCTAATTCTATTTGGGATTGAAATACCTTGAAGAAATGATGTTGATGGTGTTTGTTGGATGCTTTTCATTACATGTACCCCGATGATTGAGTGTTTTGATATGATGCCCTGCATCACTAATTGCCTTGTCTATGTTATTGCTTACTATTATGGTTTCATAGATTTTTTCCAAGCATCCATAGTTTGTCGTGTTGGTGCACCTTTGCAAGCACATGCCTCCATGTGAAGTAATTGCATCGTGCTGATTATGTTGACTTTCTAAACAACTATATTGTATAGTTGAAATTTTGTCATCTATCAACATCTAGTTATTAGTTATAGAATTTGAAGTAATGCTTTGAGTTTGAATGATGTGTAATGCAACGTAACTAAGAATATGAATATAAACTACACAAATATATTAAGTAGAATTCATTAGTTAATTTCTCTTTATTCTATTACCTACGTGTATGTTTGAGTGAATCCACTGGCACTAGGAGGTGTTTGCTTGAAACTGCCAATATTAGTCTGTTCAACATCCAAAATCACATGTATTAAAATACCATTCGTAAAACAATGCTATTAACATGTATTAAATTTATAATTTTTTACTAGTTACATACCCCACTAATAGGTGTCCTGTAGAAATAAGTATGTGGAGGATTGGTGTATCCAGTCTCAACACTGTGACCCTGCAATTTTTATTAAAATAATAAAACTAAATTAGTTAATCTTGCATTTCAAAATCGAAATTTAATAAATTAAATTCAATGAACATGCTGAATTTTACCTGAGTATCAATGTCATATGCATGATGAAAAATTCCAGCCATCCTCTCCATCCCCGTAGCAGCATACGGATCTTGTGTAGCAACATACGGATCCTGCGTAGCAGCATACGGATCCTGTGTAGCAGCATAAAGATCCTGCGTAGCAGCATACGGATCATGTGTAGCAACATACAGATCATGCGTAGCAGCATAAGGATCCTCTATAGCAGCATACAGATCCTGCGTAGCAGCATATAGATCTTGTTGAGCAGCCTCCTGAGTATCGATGGGGTCATATGAACAAGTCGCCCTGCAAGATTGACACACATGGGTTCAAAGGCCACCACCTGAAGACTCCCCTAGATGGTGTTGTACAATAGGGCTAGTATGATGGATGACACTCTGGTTCAAAGAGTTGATCACCTGCAATGTCTCTACGTCGGCACTCTCCTTCACAACAATAGGCATAACAATGCACTCACAAGGATGCCTAGCGAGAGGTCATCTCCCTTGTTGCATAGGATCTGACTATGCACTGGGCCTATCCTGAGTCGACCCCCCACCTCTCTCCTAGAACTACCTCATATCAAAATAATTTAGTATTTGGTTCAATACAAACTCACTGTATAGTTTCCTAAGAAAATATTGGGGGACTTCACAATTGTTGCACGGTGGGTAATCAAAGATCAAGTACCACCTATCATAAAAATGGCTCCTAATCTCTTGGTGGTGGCAACAATGAATAGGAAACCTCTTCGCATTGAGGCTAAGATTTTGATTTTTTCTAGGGTGAGTTAATAAAGAGCACAAATCACCTTTAGTAATTTTTAAATCTTTTACTTGTTTATATGATAGTTTATCTGCATAATATGCCCTAGCTACCCGCCTCCTATCTTTCCATCCCATTATTTGTTGGGTTATTGAATCTACATTTTTTAACATCTCTTTCATTGAATTTGCTAGTGTCATTCTTTCTGTGGTTGAAGCATTTGGATCCCTCAACCTACTAATAATATCCTCAATTTGTTTTTTATTATTCTCAATTTCACTCCTCAAATTTTGTTGAGTGCCAGAAGGGTGTTGAGTGACTGGTGGGGGAGGTTGATTTTGTTGAGGATTTTGTTGAGGAGGATTTTCTTGTTCTTCTTGTTGAGGATTTTGAGGATTTGCAAGATTATTTGCATCTCCTACAAATTAAAAAAAAATCAAATCTAACCTAAAACAAACAAAATCAACTTGAAACTAAGAAATTCAAAACAAATAGCAAACAATACTTACCTCTTGCACCTCTTCGTCATCGTGGCGCCATCTTTGAAAAGTAAAAGCAATTATTGTTGATGAATTTTGTAGAATGCCTCCTCCTAGAACACAAGCGCAAAAATGAGGGTTTTTGGCCGTGGGTAGAGCAGAAAAGAAGACGAGAAAATGAATAGCTTTCACTTTTTTTTTTGCTTTTAAATTGACATAACGCGAGCGCGTTATAATGCACTCGCGTTATGTCATTTCCAATCTTTTTTTGAAGTTGGCCACAAAAGTGTAACCCAACTTCATGCACCTGCCCACTTGTAAACCCTAAGATGTTAGATGTGATCTTAGGATGAACTTGTTCAAAGGATTGCTAATTCAATTAAATGTATGAGAAAGGAGGCATTCCCATACACCTAACTAAACAAGGTGATTTTGATTTTGATGATTTACCCAAGTCTAGAATGATGTTTCCAAAGCTCTTTTGTGGGATGGATTTTGATAGATTTTTGGAATTTGGATGAAGTGTTTTATTTGATCTTAAATGAACCTAGGAAGGACTTGTTTACGAGACCAAGATAGTGAAGAACATGCCTTTCTTTAAGAGTAGTTCAAACCAAAAGACCAATGTTTGCTCGAAAGATGATAAAAAGATAAATAAGCACATGTGTGGGGTTTAATTTGAGTTAATCTTGGTTAATGACTTTCTTTTACCATAAACACACTTCTTGCATAGTTTTCAAATTGAATGTCTGTCTCAATTCCTTTTCATTCCATAAGGTCCATTATGTGAAAATCAAGGTTTCAAGAACATAGTTTCCTATTGTTGACTTTGGAATGAAAAAATTGAGATGTAGGTCTCAGTGTTTAAAACCTTCTAGGGATAAGAACCCCTAGGGACAAGCAGTAACATGTGGACTTTTTAAAGGTATGTGTTCCTCCCAAAGGGTTTGAAATTCTAATGATTTGTTGGATGTTGGTTTCAATATTTTGGATCCAAGCACTGTGTTTTCAAACTGACTCACAAGCAATATAACATCCTAGCTCAATTGGTACATTTTTCTTGGTGGGCTTGCCTCATGCCCTTCATAGTAGAAGAGATGATTTTACATGCAACCAAGGAAAAAATATAAAGGTATGTTAAGAATGAAGTCTTAACCTCTATATTTTAACCAACATCAGACATGGAAAGTAACTTCTTGGAATCTAAGTTTCAATGCACCACTTTGATAAACTTGTTGGATGGACTATTTGGCTACTACAAACAAGGTTCTTAATGACAGGACATTGGGGACATGGCACCTTGTGAGCGTCCAACAAGCCACTAAAGGCTTTAATCAATCCTACTAGAGGCGCTTATACTTTTTACAGTAGTACCCCATTCTGAAATACACTGTACGGATAAGTCCTACATACCATGAGGACTTGAGAGTTTAGTCTTATCCACTTATATACCAGCCTGAATGAAAAATTGATTTGAGTCACCTTCAAGTTCTCCTTTCGGATGTGTCTCTTAGGTAGGCCCCTCTAAAGGTAAACAACAGTGAGCAAGCACATCCATATTTCGATCGACCTGCATTCAAAAATAAAGGGAGAACACACATGATATACCTAACTCACACTCAAAAGCTTTGTTCAATTTTAGTTCCCAAAATGAAGTGTGGAGGCAATATTTTATGCAACTTAATGTCACCAAAAAGAATTTTGATTCTCAAGATTGTCGTGAAGTGTGAGAGAAGTGCATACACCTTTTTAGATGAGATTATTTTGCATAAAAGATTACAAAGCATAAAAGACACATGTTCATTTTAAATCTCAAAGCAATGATGAGTTCATTTTTTAAGCACCAAGCTAAATGTGAAGTTTGTTTGTTCAATTGTTAAATCTGAAAACCAACTCTAGTAGGTTTGTTCTAAAGTTCTTTTTAAGCCCTTTGCAATGAAAATTGGAATCTTTTGTAATGTTTGTTTTAAATCCCAAAAACAAGTGAGTTGGTGCAAAACAGAAAATGATAGTAGAAAATAGAGGCTCTAAGCAATTACAACAAGCATTAAAAAATTCTCTTTTAATTTCAAGTTTTATGCCCTCTTTCTTCAACTAAAATCTACTTGTTTTTGCTTAATTCCAATGCCACTCATTCTTTATGCCAACCTGTCACCAAGTCAAACAAGTTTCTTAGAGGCCTCTTTTCTTGCACAAGTTAAAAAAAAAAAACAAATCTCCATTTAAGATGTTTAAACACATGATACAGTCAAGACAACTCTGCCCAAGATATTGAGTTGTCAGAAGAATGAAGAAATCTTTAATAGCTTAAAACAATTAATACTCTTATTGATGTCAGTCGTGCATCTTGAAATTTTTAAATGTTGAAATCATCAAAATTAAGAGCTCCCCTCCAATCTATATTCAATAATCAATGTTTAAATAGCAACACGGATTATATGTGAACACAGATAAATATTTTTCTGTCACTATCTATTCCATCAACCAATATTTGAACAAACGTAAAGATTTTTCACTTTTTAGAAAGATTTGAACAATTTGTAGAAGTGTGCCATTTATGCCCTGCATAATAAACCCTATATGTTTATTGACCTTGCATTTCATCAATTTGACAAGATGCAACCACTATCAAACACAAAGATATCACTGTCAAACACAAATTTTATGATGTACAGATTAGTGTCAAATGTAATAATACCACTGTCAAATGTAATGGTATCACTATCAAATGCCATAACACAACATATAAAATGCAGAATGCATAGTGGAGCTAGATGCAAAGGAAAGGAACGCTAGCTTAACACTACAATGATAGCTTAACATACTTCACAAATGAAATGAAATGTACATAGATTATTGCTCATTAATGGAAGCCATGGAATTGGAAAGAGGAGCAGATATTGATGCCTTAAAGACATAAATGCAAAATGTATAAACATAGACAAAGCATGAAATCTATACTGTTGATGGTGATATGTTTAGACACCTCACAGGGATACCCAATAATGTTTAGCATATTAAATGTGAATGTAGTAAAATAATAGAGGAAGCTAGTCAGTGATAAATATGTCTATTCATTTCAAGAAAAGTGAGGAGACCTTGCCAAAGATATGTTGGCCCCTTTCTAACTACGTAGATGGTTGTATATTGGGATCCTTTGACTGGTATTATTGTTGTGCCCATTTCAGACTCTTTGTTCATTTCTACATTCTTCTTTTGGCATTTGGAAGTTGATCATCTCCTCCTCCTATGTGCTTCTCTAAGCGGCTTATTCCTGTGAAAGCATAGACAAGGCACGTGAGTTGTTTGACAGAATGCTTCAAAGAACTGTGGTCTCATCGAATTCCATGTATGTAAAATGCGGAAGCACAAACAGGGTATGAGAATTATTTAACAGAATACGCTAAAAAAAATGTGATTTCAGGGAATGTTATGATTTTCTAGATTTGCACAAAAAGATTCATTAAAAAAAAAGGCGCAAGAAACTCTTAATGAAATAATATTAGTTGTTGTGAAGCTGCATTCTTCAATATTTGACCAGCATTTTCCCCTACAAGTTAATGCCATTGTGCAAGTACAAGAAATCCGTATTCAACAACCTTTGACAACTTTTTAAAATAATTGTGCAAGTCTCTTAAAAATATTTTTAAAATAATTGCGAATGGCAGGTGTAAAACCCATATTCAACAACCTTTGACAGCGTCATCTCTATCTATGTCAAAATGTCAGTAGAAAGGCCTTAAAAACTTTCAAGCTAAATGAAATTTGGCCGATGAAACAAAATCGCGCCCAAAGCTATGATTTGCACAATTTAGAATTTATGTCACATTCCCAGCACTCAAGTGATTTGTTAAAGACAATTTCCTAGGGTGGTGTTGGATCAAGGTAGTCACGTGGTCATGGGGTCAATAGAAGCAAAGAGTGATAGCTCATAGCAAGCTAAGAGTGATAATGAAAATAAGAAAGGTAAAACAATCACTTTGGTGGTCTAATTTTCTGCAATAACTACAAGTGCCTCACAGTAGATATGACCTAGCATCACAATTTAATGTGGAGGAATCAGTCACTATTGTTGGTGGACATTCATGAAATCCAAATGGGAAGGACAGTGATATTAATGAGAGCTCAATATTGAATCCTATAGCAACTGTTTGTCAATTCATATAAAGATTATTTATGATTTTAATCTATTGATGTCATCCATCCTTGGCTTCTGCTATTTAATGAATAAAGTAGAGAAACACATTGTATCACAAACAAACAAAAAAGTTGCAGCCAACACACGTATGTGAGATATATGTGTCATCCTAGGTGTGGGAAATGCAAAACAATCATAGAGTTCGAACGAGACTGGTTTCAAATAATTTTAAATGAAGAAAAAATTTCAATACAAGCTGCACAAAGTGATGCTTGTCAACATGAAGCTATAGACAAGCTAAAAAAATACATTGCCAAATATAAGAGGGTTGTTCAAATTGGTGCTGATTCAACATAATGAAACATATATGTTCCTAACAACTAGAAGATTTTTCATTTATTGATATTTCTATAATGCCCATAGCAGCCTAAAAGAAGAAGACATCATTGTTTATAAAGTGTGTGAACTGACTTCAAAGAGAAAAGACATATCTGAGAAAACTATTTAGAGAGAAGGTCCCATCGAACTCAGAGCCCAAATGGCGATGGCCACATTTATGTATTTCCAGCTTAAAAAATAAATAAAAAAATCAAAGTCGTGGTAACATTATGAAAGTACAATTGTTAACGATTTTTTTTTTATATCTCTCTTACAGCAATACATGAGGAATGTAGCAGAATAGTTTATTTTCCAAATGACAGTTAAATCTCCAACCTAGGCTTGAACGGTATGCACAACACAAATGTGATGAGATAAAGCATTAAAGTCTCTCGCTAAAATTTTTCAACAAAGCAAGAAATGTAATCTTAGATATGCATAAAGTAGATTTATTGCAAAGGCCTTAGAAACTTTCACAAAACGCTATTCCAATAAACAGTTAGAAGTAAGCCAATACACAAAAAAGTGAAGAAGATCCATGAGCCCTCCTTCTAGTGCCATTTTTTGGATGCTAAATCTGCAAATACTTCAACTTTGGTGAGCATTAGTAATAATTTCAAATTAAATACAACAAATCAACCATCCATATGAGATATTGAATCATGCTTAATAATACAAAAAAAGTGATAAAATATCAAAGAGACTAAGCATGCTTAAACCTATCCCATAGTGGATTGGTTCTTCTGTGGAAAGAAGCCCTTTCCCAACCCTTGACAAGCTTGATGGTGAAAATTCCTTGAAGATGCTAAGTGATATGATAAACAAGATGCAAATGCTTGAAATTGGATGAGTTGTTGAGTCAAAATGAGCAACTTGTGGAGAGTAATACAATAGAGGAGGCCTTTATTTATAACTAAGAAGGATGGAATAATGCCAAACATGGAGGATGTGGGACTAAAAACCAACCAATGGCAAGATGCCACTTGTCAACTTGTGATAGGTTGAGGAATGAGCGCATTTTGGTTAATGTGCCAAAGAGGGGGAGATTTGAAATTTGAATTTGAGAGTTAAATGTTGAGTTTGACCTTTGCAAGAGACATGTAAGAGCTCATAAATTCCTTGTTGGATGTACATGTCAACTTGGGGGGAGATTCAAATTTGGAAGAATATTCTCCTTTTATGCCATGTTGAAAGAAAATGATGAATTTAATAAATCAATAAATTGATTTATTTGTGCAAGTGGGAAAAGCTATCTAGGATGTGATGGGTGATTAGATTAGATTAATTTAGTGGGGGATTAGGTGATTTGACCCATTTCACTTAGATTTAGGGATTTAAACTAAATCAAAGGGAGATGAAAGATGATTTCAGATTTAATTAAATAAAGGTTTGATTTATTTAATCAAAGAGGGATAATGATAGGCTTAAATTAAATAAAGTTAATTTATTCAATTTAAATGAATGACCTTAGGAGATTGATTTTAATGAACTTGATTTACCTGATGAATGGATGAATGCTAATTTCGTATGTCTACAGGACAGTATATATGTAAGTTTGAGAGCCTCACATTTCATGTGAAGGCATTACTTTAAATCAGTGGTTTGCAAATTTGTATTTGAAGTCTATAGTTGGTGCTTTAGCCACTAGAGTTGGTGCTTCGGTGTTTTCAAATTTGGTGCTTCGAAGGATATTTGGTGCTCTCAGTGGGTTGGTGCTCACTAAATATAGTCTGGAGTTGGTGCTTTTGTGTCTTCGGAATTGGTGCTTCAAAGGAGATTTGGTGCTCACTATATGTAATAAGGGTTCGTGCCCTTTGGAGATAATAAAAGCAATATTTTTCCATGGTTTTTTACCTAAAAGGTTTTTCCACGTAATCCTAGTGTTCAACTTGTTCATGTGATTTTATGTTGCTAATAATGTTTTTATTTTTTATTTGTATGGTTTTTCTAGTTTAAAGTTTTTTTAAATTTATCAAATATTGATTCACCCCCCCTCTCACTATTTGTCATGTGATCTTCAAGAGAGAGGCCTTGCAAACATCTAGATGATTCTAGCATTGTATTTTACAAAGGAAACATCTTTTGAAGCTTGAACCAAATTTTATTGAATATTTCCATTTTCAACTCTTTCTAGAAGAAACAAGGGTCATTAAGAGTGAAGTTCCTTGTTTGATGGGTGATCCCATTATAGCAGATTTTCAAGTAAGGAACAAACACTACATACTAGACACAACCTTCCTTCTTTTAGCTACTACCTTTCATCCCACCAACATGGGTCAAGAATGGACCACAACATAAGCAACTCAAAATTTTGAAATTAGAGCATGCATTGTTACTAGACCAGTGATTTTATTTCAATTACAAGGACAATTTCCTTGAACATAACCAATTTTACAATTGAAGTGGAGAGAGATATTACCATATAAAAAGATATGAGAACTGGGATAAATAACAACAATATCCAATTTGTAACTAAAAATCCATCAATTTCACCAGTACTAATCCTATCAAGATATTAGATTGTTTGCAGTAATTAGTATTCCCACTTTTTTTCCTCTAAAATCTCAATAGCCCTAATAGGCTAATACTATTGTTGTTGAAATTTCATTTCCTTTCATATGAGCATTGTTTCTACCAAGAACATAGACAACACTAATTTCACTTTGAAAAAAAAGTTTAGATTCTAGAATTGACAAAAGCATTCCTAATGGAAAATTACTTACCATTACATATGTAATTTGGAATTAGCTATTTCACAATGAAACAATGAATTAGTCTAGTTGCAATCCACTCAAGTTTTTCACTATGAAATTTGAACCCTTACTTTACTACTAGCTCCTAGGAACAATAAACATAGAGAAGTTTCATTTCCTCTCATATTTCCAAGATCACAAATAGCAAGTGTTCATAATTTTGTTCATTACAACATATAGTTATAAATTACCTAATAATGGCCAACTCAAAGCTCCTATTTAAAATACCAATTAGGCTAAGACCTAATGGTTCAAACTAACAAAATTAATATAAGTTGAAGTTAGCTAAAATAGAAACTATTCAACTCAAAATACAATTCATGCCCAACTCACCCTCCCAATCCCTGGTTTCTAGAACATTATCAAGGATTTCTAGATTTAATGTAAGGAATGAGATAATTTGTATAGGCTTATGTATCTAAATTAAGGAATGATATTTGTATAGGCTTATGTATCTAAATTAATTTAAATTTAAGATATATAAGGTTCTTTGAATTTTTTGCCAGCTAATTTGTTAATCGACATAGATTTTGTTGATTTTTTTCAACTTAACAAAATTCTATCTCAGACATCAATTCTAAATTTAACATAATTATTCATGAAAAGATAGTAATTAGAATATGATTTATCTTTTTGAATAACCATTTTCTATTATATCTACAAGTTTAACATTAACTGTTTCTTTCTAGGAAAAAATATCATTAAATAAAGTTCGACTGGTGGACTCTAATGCCTTTCTCAGCCTCTCTACATTCCCTCTTTCCAAATTTCATGGATGCATGCACACAAAAAAAATTAATTTTCTATTATCTTAATTATTTTTCTACACAATTTCTTTAGATATATTAAGCTATCAAATTGAAGGAATGGTCTAAAAGATTATTGAATGTTGATGAAGTTGAACTTGATTCCTTTTCAAAACATTACATATCTCTTCTTTTAACATACATAGGATTTTTATTTTCTCTATTCACTTTTTAAAACATTAGTTTTCTCATATTTCATACTATATTCAGGTTGATCATGGTAGACCTATCAAACCATGGTTATTTGTACAAGTCATAGTTCATATTTGTAATCAAAGCATACATAATTTAAATTGTTGTATAACTAATTATATAATATTAAAATACATTTAAATTTTAATTTGAAATTTCTATCGACGTATCCCTTGAACCTCATATAGGTGCAAGTGCTAGTATTTAATTAATTTTCAACTATTATAGCTAGCATGATAAGGTCAGGAATAGTTAACACCTTGTAGGTAAACTATTTATTCAGGCATGTGTGCAATTCTCACTTTAAACATAGACCAACACATTGGACACATAGAGGCTCATGACTTAAGGGGAAATTCATGTACATGCATACATTTTCAGGGTAATTAAATGATTATTTCATATTCCCTTTTGTGGTGATCCAAATGAAACCTCGATCATCTTACACCTAGACCCACCTCACGTCACATTTCACTTGTTTACTTTCTGCTTGAAAACATTTGTTGTTCAGTGAGCTTCCTATAATTACAAGTCTGGAATTTATTTATTTTTGTTTCTAAGGAGGATCCTTGATGGAGGCATCAAAGTATGGTTGTTGGATTGTTGTGTCAAAGTATGGTTGTTGGGTTGTTCCGGTTTGAACTATTTTTCAACCAAGAGAAATTTTTATTTTATTCTATTTTTGTTTAGTTCTTGTTGTTGTTCGCAGTACCCAACGTATGGGTGTGGGGGTATGGATGGTGGGGTGGTGATTAACTAGAGTAACAAGAATGGGATGCCCCAAGTATCCAACACCTACTAGAATTCCCAAAGCTTGGTGATTAGCTTTCCTAGTTTTGTTGGTTCTTTTAATTGTTTGATCATTCTTGACATTGTTAATAGATCTGATCATGGATTTATTATTGCAGGTTTTAAGAGTCGAGTCCTAAATATCCTTACATTTAGGTTATTCCCTCACATAGTTGAACTAAAACCGGGATGCTTGTGTTTACCTTCACTCCTCAAGCAGAACTGAGTTACAGGCATGATGCAACATTTTACCATAACATGGAAACTTGACAAAAGTCGTAGGAACAACCCAAACCCATTTTGGAAGTGATAATATTGTTCCAAAATATCTTGGATGTCATAGTGGGGATGATGCAATCCATTTGCAGGGGCATGTTGGCACATTAGCCTACCCACAAGCCTCTTGGGGTTGCAGCCCTAGTAGATACACCCACTCAACATACTGTATTCATAGAGAGGTCTAAGGTTTTCCCATATATATATATGGACAAAATAAACCTTCTAAGATGAAGGCATAGGCTTCATACAGACCCTAGTATTTTCTATCCTATTATTTTGTTAATCTTTATCTTGTGTGAGGGTTAGCTTTGCTTCTAGAACATACTGATTATTTAACTCGACAATAGTTAACACTGTTAACACTACCATCAAAACCTTTGATTCTAGGTTTTTTTTTCTTCCTTACCCCATTTTTGTTTCCTTGCTTGGAGGTACCTTATTTCATTAATATATATTTACTTGCTCGATTTCCATTAACTTACCATTCATTTTTTTGTTTCTAACTATTTTCATTTTTCTTTTCTTTCATGCAAATTTGAAATAGGAGACATTTTAAAGAATTGTTGGATTTATGATCAGAGATTGTGAAATTTAATACATAGAATTGTTGGTTTTATGCTCATAGAGCATGAAATTTAATACATAGAAGCATAAAAATTTTGGGTTTATGATCAGAGAGAATGAAATTTAATACATAGAATATGCTTCATAGAGGTTGTTAATTAAATTAGAACTTTGGGTAGCATACCATTAAATTTAGATTTGCTACTTTAATTTTATTTTGGGAGAACCCTTTTGAAAACTAACAGGCTAAAACTTGCATGCCTTGATGGAAAATGGTTTTATATACAATTACTGGCAGAGGAACTTGCACAGAAAACAAAACAAAAAAGAGGAGAATTATATATATATATATAGATTCTCTCCCTCAAATACACAGATCCAAAAACACAACTTTGTTTACTTAGAAATTTTAACTACAAAACTCTTCATCAGTGGAACAAAATTTCTAATAGAATTGATTAATACACACAATATTATCTTAAAATTTTCATCTAGATGAAAAGCAACGGATTAGCAGATAATCGATGCAAGATGGTAGAAATTGATTTGATCGTTCATGATTGTCAGATCCACTATTCACGACAAATAAGACGATTAAAGTTATTTAGTCCATTCATCTTTTTCTACTGGTTTTTTATGCCATGTTTTTGGTTGTCGCCAGTTTTTCCCCTTGAATGTTTAACATGTATTTTCATATTTACTTATCGTTTAATGCAATTATATTGAAACAAGAGTTGTATAGGATATTGATTTTCGTTTGTCTCATTTTTTTCACCGTGGAAGTGAATGAATTGTTAATTATTATATATATAATAATAAATAATAATTAATTAATTAATTATATATATAATATTTTAATAATTATCACATATACTTTATATAATCTATATAATATGCATTGAGAGATATCATTTTTTAGGCGTATTTTTGGCTTTTTTGCATTTTTTGCTTTTCAAAAAAATACGTCTTGAAAATGATCTCTCAGAGTATATTATATATAGATTATATATAAGGTATATATGCTAGTTTACAGTCACAACACACACTCAATAATATTATATTGAAATATTATTAAATTATAATATTTTTATTATTAATATTATATTTTTATTATTAATGTTAATACTATATTATTATTTATTTAATATAAGTATTATACTACTATAATTATTAAAATATTATTATATTTTCAATTTAATTACATTATTATTAATATCAGTATTATTTGATTATTAATATGTCATTATAGATATATATAATATTACTATTATATTATTGTTAAAATTATCTTATTGATATTATTTTTTAATTATTTTATTATTAGGTATAGGTTTAGGTTTAGGGTTAGGGTTAGGGGTAGGGATAGGATTATGTTTAGGGTTATGATTATGGTTAATGTAGGTGATTAATGAAAGATAAATATTTGAATTGAATGATAAGAGTGTTGCAGTTAGGGTTATAATTATGGTTTATGGTTAGAGTTAGGATTAGGTGAGGTTTACAATTATGGTTTATCATTTAAGGTTAGATGTAAGTTTAGTTTATAGGGTTGGAGGTATGGTTAGGGGTTGTTTTTGGATTTGGGTTATGGTTGGGGTTAGGATTAGGGTAAGGGTTAGGGTTAGGGTTATGGGTAGAGTTAGGTTGTGTGTTTGGTTTGGGGTTAGGTTTGGTATTAGGGTTGTAGTTATGGTTAGGGTTTAGGGTAATCTCTAAATTTAAGTTTAAGTCATAGTTTGTTGGTTTTCAACAAGAAATAATTATAGTTTGTTTTTTCTCTCATTCATTACAGCGAACTATGAAAATATTAAATTTAGAACCTTTCTTAAAACATTTAACCCTAACCTAACCCTAATTTTATTTATCTTAACCCTAACCCTTATTTTATTTCTCATAACCCTAAATTTAACCCTAATCATAATAGTAGTCATAACTATAAGCCTAACCTTAAACCCTAAACCATAACAGTAACCATAAACTTTCTCTTACCCTAACCATACACCATAATATTAACCCTAACCCTAACATTAACCATATTCCTAATCCCAACCCTAACCATAACCCTAGCTCTAATCCTAATTTTATTTATCTTAACCCTAATCCTTATTTTAGTTCTCATAACCCTAACTTTATCCCTAACCCTAACCATAATCATAATCATAACAATAATCATAATTGTAAACCTAACCTTAAATATTAAACCATAAACCATAATGGTAACTGTAAACTTTCCCTAACCCTAGTAACCATAAACCATAATAATAACCCTAACCCTAACCATATACTATAATTTTAACCTAAATTAACTCTAGGGTAAGTGCACCAAAATGGTTCCCAAAAAAAGGGCTTAAGTGGCGACTTTTTTTTTGAAATCGGGAAATGCTGACCTTGGACATGAAATTGAGGATAGTTACACTCAAAATATTGAGATGAAACAAAAACAAGGATCGAAGTGCTCTGATTCTACTTCCTAAACTACTAATTTATTTTGAAAATGGTTGAGATTAAGGGGTGCAACAAATGGATGTACACAAATTGGTGTTGTTTTTGTCAGAAAAACATAACATAGCAACTCTTGTACGACCTGAGCACGATGACCTTTTTTTTAGTATTTTTAAAATCACTGTGGTCAAAATTTAGCTAACAACATCTAGTACGTGCACAATTTTTCTGATAATTTTTTAATGAATATTTGATTTCTTACTAATTTTCTAAGTGGGTACTTCCTAAAAAGAAGAATTTTGGTCGTGCTCCCCCTACAAATTTTGGAAAGTAATAGATTTTTTAAAATTTGTAGAATGGAGTCTAGTTTCTAAAAATGTAATTTATTTGAAATTTCGATGAATGGTTAATTTATAACGAAAAAAAAACCAAACATTTTTTTTTGAAAAAAAACAGACATACAAATAAAAGAAATTATGGATGAAAGCTCTCACATTGTCAAAAAGTGAAAAAAATTATATCATTGGAAAGCTAAGAGAGAACTTAACATTACCCATGTGTTCGATTTCGTCAATATTGAACCAAATGCAATCATGACGTTGAGCACAAACTCGATTATGTGAAAAATTGTAGAATTTGCAAAAAAACACATCTCTGGTGGTTGGGAATGCCCTCCAAACCTTTGGGTTCGTATTCCAAGGAAAGTACCAAAGCCAAGGCTCGAGGATTCCCAAAGAAAAATATAATGTGAGTGTGTTATAACGCGAGCACGTTATAACATTAGTGCATTATAACGCGCTCGCGTTATTTACTAGTTTTCACTTTTTCTTCTCCGTGGAACATTTCTAGCAACAAATAACGTGCTCGCATTATTTATTCCTTTAGTTAAATGCCATTTTTTTGAATGTTTGTTCATATGTTTGTATGTATATGTATGATGGTGTGTCATGTATGTATGTATGCCTATATGTATGTATTTATGCTTATGGGAGAGAGGGAAAGAGAGGGTGGGAGTGGGAGAGAGTGTGGGAGGGTGGGAGAGTGAGAG
>VDFB02270651.1:464336064-464347720 GCA_007258455.2 Sequoia sempervirens | reverse complement strand
CTCCTACCCCCTCTCCCTCTCTTAGGTCTCTCCCTCTCAGTCACTCCCTCTATCTCTCTCCCCTCTACCCTTAATTGTAAATCTTAAAATATTCACCCTTGAATCCTCTACCCTCTACCCTCTACCCTTAGCCCTTCCCTCCTTTATCTCTCTCACTCCCTTCCTCTCTCTCTCTCTCAAGTATCTCCCTCTCTCAGGTATCTCTCTCTCACTCCCTCTAGCTCTCTCCCTAGTACCCTTAATCCTCTACCCTATAAATGTACCATCTAAAGCTTAAAAAACCAAATTTATCATAACATGAGCGCGTTATTAACCAATAGAGATATGTTTGTTTAGGATTAAATAACGCGCTTGTGTTATCACTAAAAATGGTAAAAAATCACAATATACCCGTGATGTCAGGCCCACATTTTGCATATTCTCCTGGTTTTGCACGTGCTGACAAAAAGTAGCTTTTGGTGATTGAGTGAAGTGTGCATGCATGATTTTGAGATTCCATCACCTTTTGAATGTTCTTTCCATCACCTTTGCATGAAATAGCAGAGTTTTCACTGGAGGCATATAATATCAATTGAAGTTTGAATTATAGTGATAATTGATATAAAATTGAAATTTGGAGGGAACAAGCTTTTGAAGAAGTCAAATTTTTTGAGTTTGAGGAAGGAAGAAGCAAAGGCTGCATAATTGGGTAGAACTCCTCTATTTGAAACTTTGCTTTTTTAGGTATGTGAAATCTTTGTACATTTTCTTTCATTCTATTATGGCTTGCTTTCATTTTTGTTGTTTCTTATTCCATGTTCATCAAATTGTTTGTTTGTGATGCAATATCAGATTGCCAAGCCACTCAACAACATCATTTCTTTAGGGAACTTCCTTCCCAAATCAATAAAGAGTAAAAGATCAATTTATACAAACTTTGTCAAATTCATCCAAAACTACTTTTTATTCAACCAAAATCCATTTATTTCATTTCAAGTTATAAGGCTATCAATAGCCAATTCACCATCTCCATATAGCAAACCATTTTTAGAATCAAATTTCAACTTTGTTCTTGTCATAAACAATACAACAATCACTCATCAACTTAACTTACCCCTTCAAGGAAAAAGTAATCAAACACCTCTGTTCCTTAGACCTGTAATCAATATCATCCCAGCCATTTAAGATATCTTTTCTCAAATCAACACATCCATCATCCTATCTTCACTTAAACACCATTTGTAACAACAACAAGTAGCATTAGTTTAACACTGTCAACAGACCTTTAAGATACCAATTTCATCATGTTTTGATTGCAATATTCCATGTAATCGGGTGATTCATTTTCTATCATAAAGCATTTACACAATCCCAATACAAATTCTCAGGCCTATTTTGATCCTTTTCAACATACTATAAAAGTTTATATACTTATTTCACAAAACATAGTAGAACCAGCATGTTGTCTACTGGTAAAAGCCCTTAAATAGGTCAATTTATCAAAGCAAGTCATCCTAGAACTACTCACTAATCCACCAAACTTGCAAACAGTCTTAGGCCATGTGTAGAAACTCACAAATAAACAAGTTTCAAGATGGGAAACACCCATCAATACACAAAATCAGTAAACATTTGATTATAGGGTGAAAACACACCAACCATGAGGGTTTCTTTAATGAAACATTTGCAAAACCTCTACTACTCTTCCCAACAATTGAAACATGCTTCATTATGTCTACAAATTATTTTGAAATCATTTCTAAGCTCCTCTACATGCCGTTTCCTCAAACCCTACTTGAAAACACCATTTTTTTAATGAGAAAATTCAGAATTTTGTTCATGCAACAGTATCCCAACTTTTTATTTCTATTTACCCCTACCACACACATCTTCACATTGAAAAGACACTAAATATGATCCATTCCACTGACCTAATAGCCCTACATCGGAGGAATGGCTAAGAATCACTTTTTAGACTCTCAAAACAATTCTAGGGAAACCACAAACCGAGACTTAGGAAACTAAGTTCAAATTAGATTGATTATTTGAATTAAAATTCCTACAACTTTCAAGAATGAAAGAAGTCTCTTTCCCTGAAAAGAGTCAAATCTTAGAATGCTTGAATCACTATGCAACCTGAAAACAAGAATAGAAAAGCTTTCCAAAATAACTGAGCAGAGGTTTTTTAATTAATTTTATGGATTTTTGGGATACAATCTGCCTTTCTTGAGGTTACAATTCTTTTTAAACATGTCTAAATCAGTTGAAATAACAACCTCTTCATCTTCATCAACCCATCCTTTCCCTTCCACAAAAAAGACTCTTCACCTTCCTACTTTTGTGCAATTTTACATTTTTACAATAATTGACAACTTTTGTTATAAAAAGCAACTTTTCAATAATATCACCTAGTGACCTATTTCATGGTGCAAATACATTGAAATTCATCATTTAATGACCTTCACTCATCATATTTACTTGAACATTACAATTTGAACAAATTAGCCTTTTGAAGGAATTTCATGACCTAGGTGCTCCTGCACCAGTTTGTCATGTTACAACCTTACGTTGTCAATGGACATTTTAAATCACACAATTCAATACACTTTCCTATTACATTTTTAAACCACATCTCTTTGAGGAATTTTGTTAAATTTAACAATTGACTTTTTTTGTGTATGCTTCCAAAGCTTTCATTGAGTTATTTTGTCAAACAGTTATACAAACCAACTTTCATTGACTTTATTTATGTATGGTTCCAAAGCTTTCATTGAGTTATGCTTCCAAAGCTTTCAATTAGTTAATTTGACAACTTAGCACTTTTTGCACAGGTAAAATTATTCATCATACCGAAGAAACAAATTGTTAAAAGGAAAAAACTAACAGATGATCAGCTCCAAGCCATCAGAGATAAAGAGAAAAAATAGATGAGGAAATATTGTGAAAAGCAAAAATTGGGAACAATTGATGAAAATAAGCCAGTTGAAGAGGAACCTCAACCATCAAAAAGAGAAAATAAATTAGTAGCACAAAGGGCACGAATGTGAAAGAGTCATGCTAGGGGAGATGCAGATACCATAGTTGGAGAAACACCCTCTACCGCAAGTGAATATGAAGGGACACCATTAAGCACAAGTGAATATGGAGGGACACCATCTACCACAAGTGAGTATGGTTGGACACCATCCACCACATCTGAAGTTGAGAGTACATCATCACTCAGAGTTGACGAACAAGGTATGCCATAATCCCTATGTGAACCTCAAGGTATGTCTTCTATTCCACCCTCGATCGAAGGTACGTAATCTAGCCCACCTCAATTCAATATTGATGAAATTGCTAATGTTGAGATGTATGTACCTAAGAGAACACCACCTAGAATTTTGCATAGAAAGCCAAAAATTTTGATTAATATTGATGAGGATATTTTACAGCACATGGAAGGTAAGATTCCATAACGCACTTGTAGAAGATATGCTAATAAGATTTGGAAAATGTTCTTTGCAAGGCTAAATGAGACTGCAAGATGTCAACTATTTGTTCAAATGATGCGGGGTTTAAAGTACAGAAACATCATGAAGAATCTTGGGTTGAGAACATCGAATGCATCAAGTGAAAACACTATTGTGAAGAATCTAATGGATGCTTATGACAGTGTGGGTAAGACCTCACACTCAAAGGATAGTAATTTCACCCAACGTGTCATTACATCGAATTTGGTAAGCTATCAAGCAAAGAGATCTTGCCTCATTAAAAAAACAAGTGAACAAATGGGAATTAGTAGAAAAACTTTATAAAATCTATTCAAAGGCGGCAAAGAATTGAGGGCACCAATTCAAATGAATTATGGGCACTCTCAGGGAGACTGCCACACAAAGATAAAAAAGTTGTTGAAGCATTGAGAACACTAATTGAAGATTATTGGAAGAATAATACAAGGCCATCTCCGAATCAAAGGGATGTCGTAAGAAGGAGAATCGGTAGTTGAGTCAGTGGAGCCACATCCAAAGCATTTTTTGGATACGACTCAAACCCAATTTTTCATAAATTTCAAATTTTATCCTCAAATTAGTATTTCTCAAACATTTTGAAATGATTAAACCTTTTATGTCAAGATAAATCACACACACACTACTTGTTGTTGTAAACTTACATATTGAATTCTCTAACCATTATGATGTTTATCGTTCTATATGCTTGCATTTACATACTAACGATGTTTTGTGATTGTGGGCATAGAAGCCCCACCAAAATCTTCAAGAGAGTTCTTATCAAAAAATTTATGTGAAATAGAGGATGGCCAAATATTCTATAGGACAACATGCTTGGATGGTTCATGCGAGTGTTGCGGTGGCTTGCAACAAATGCTAGTATGTCAACATATGGAAAGGACATATGAGGCGGGACAAAAACTAGTAGAGTTTGGGAAGTATAAAATAGTGGCATATGCTACAAAAGATGGGTCTAAAGAAAAAAGGTGTGAGTTGGTTATTCACAAGATTCCAGTGTATCAGTTCATGTCCATGTTTCATGAGAATCTAGTGTATGAGTATGCAAGGCATACCCATAGAGCCCGATGGCTGGACACACAATTCAAGCTATGCAAGGACACAATTCCACTTGGCAGCATAGTATCAGTGGTTGAATTTGTAGAGAACTACACTCTACAACCACAACATGAGGTGCAGTCACAGTATTACAACTCCACATAGGTTTTGATATTTGTGCACATAGGATTCATACATGCAGCTGAAAGTATAGAGGATGAAAGGAAGGTATTGAGGGAGTATCACTTTTATATTAGTGATGATTGCACTCATTCTCTAGATTTTGTGCAAGGTTGCTTCCAGATGTTCTACAATCATTTGGCTCAGAGGGGCATATCATACAGTCAGCATATAATATAGTTAGATAACTGTGCAGCACAGTTCAAGAACACGTGCATGTTCTACTGGTTCTACAGGATGCATCTCACTACACGTGTTCAACATATGTAGAAATTTTATGAGGCCAGACATGGAAAGGAGGAGCATGCGTGAAAAGAGAATTAGCACAAAAAGAGTTAAAGTATAAAGACAGTGCACAGTTGATAGATTCAAGATCAATCGTCAAGTGGTGTAATGGTTCGATGGGTCCAGGTAATGAAGGTATGTCTTTAGTTCATAGATTTTTTTGGTTGATGGATGATACTAACATTGCACCATATGAGGATTGTTGTACACTAACAGGATTGAGTGATTTGCACTCTTTCCTTAGCTCAAAGGCAGGTTCATGGAGTATCGATACACGTAAGATGGCATGCTTTTGTTCTGCATGTACAATGGAAGCCTGGAATGATTGTGAGTTAGGGGAGTGGGTTGACAAATGGTTGACAAGTTATCTTAGCCCACTTCACACGTATCGCCCTCCGATGGTATTGGAACTAACATAGATGGAATCATCAGTTGACTTTGACCATGTATCAAATCTAGTTCAACCAGGTAATATATCTACTTGCTTAGTATTTGAAATTCCATATTGTTATCTTACTTTGTACTGTATTCATAATGTTGACTAATTTCAAGAGATATGTCGCACATATAAATGCAGGGCATGTTTATGCAGTTATTGCGGATGAAGACAATGAAGAGGGTACAGACTATTAATTTTGTCATTGTGTTGAGGAAAAAAAGAAATTGAAAGCCCCAATTATAGATGGAGAAAACATTGAATACCCTACGCTCGGGCTTGTTGTTACCGAACGTACGAAGGTACCCACATAAGAGTGTTAAACATTGGTTGTTTGAGGAATTTGACACGCATCGTAAGATTCTTCATTACCAAACCTTGTCGTGGCATCCAATGTTCATTTGACCAAATATGGGGTAGACCTTTGAACAAGACCTTGTGGAAGGTCCGTGAGTCTGACCATGAGGCAATACTTGACACAATAAAGAGTAGAGAAGACTGGATGGTTCATTGATTAATTTGTAAGTATATGCACAACGGTTCTTATTAATTTTATAATTGTATCCACGCAATTTGGTTGATGCCAATGCTATCATCTTATTTTACTTTGTGTATCCTCAGTATGTAACCGTGCAAACATTGATTGGTGTCCCCTTGCATAAAATGCAGATTTATGAGCCATCCAAGAGAATCTCAAGCAGAAAAGCAATGCAACATCCTTATTTTGATGATCTTGACAAATCTCAATTATGATTTTAAGCCATTACAAAAGTGTGTGCAAATCTTGATGAGGAAATTTTAAGTTATTCATTTGAATTTAACCTTATCATGACCACTTATGATGTAGACATTATAAGAGCATCTCGAATTTCAAGAAATTTTATTCATGAGAGGTGTTGTGTGAAATAGGTATCTTGGACCTCCCAATGAAGATGTATGACCAAGACTGACTAAGTTGAGAGACTATCATGCCTATCTGTATATAGTGCCTTCCATCTATTTTGGATGAGCTATTTCTTTTTATTCTTTTCCTTTGCGTATCTGTAACTAAACTAGTAAAAATTGATTGGTCCCTCCTTACAAAGAATGCTGATTTTTGAGCCATCAAAGAGAATCTCAGCCAAAAAATCAATGCAACATCCTTATTTTGATGATCTTGACAAATCTCAATTATGATTTGAACAAAATCTTGCAATAAAAGTTCCTTGTTCATAAATTTCTATGTTTTCTTTCAGTTTTGTTAGCTTTGTACCTCATGTACAGTAGATTTAGGCCTTGTCCTTTGTATATTAAGATAATACAGAGAATTAGGTTTCTTTTGAGTCCATCTAGAAGAAAATCCATTGAGTTTTTCCACGGTTAGAGCACATTTTCTGAAATTCAGTTTGGAACCTTCAATTTGAGGTTTTGAGAGTCAATTAAAGAAATAAAGCATACTCCACTGAATTAGGCTTCTAGATCAGTGGAGTAGGGTTATAGTATGGTGTTTATGGTGCAGGAGCACCAAGGACAATCAGGACCACAAGGTGGTCAAGTGGTAAATTTTGATTTGTAGTCCATGAAGAATGTTGTAATAAGGTCACAAGGACCATTAGGAAGTGTTTTAAGTCAATTTGGGTTGGTAGGATATGAGGTTGCAATGTCATGTTAGCATGTTGTCAATTTGGTGTAATGAAGCCTTGAATGGCCTAAATGTGAAAATGTATGTAAATTCATAATGTAAGGGTCAAGATGATGTAATGAGGCCATCATAAGGTCACTAGTTTAGGTATGGAATCATTTACATCAATATGTCAAGATGATGTTGGCAATCATAATTTTGAAAAAATACCAAAAGGCTCTGTTTTCTAACATTTTTATCTCTTTAGAAGCAAAGAAGTTGGGACAGCAGGCATGTGTTCCAAAATAAGTGTATCTAAAAATGATATATGTTTTTAATGGCCAAAATGGGTACCCTAAAATGTATTTATCCTATAAAGATTCATTGTGGTTTGCATGTTACACCCGATTTAGTGTTTTAGCACTTACAAGCAAATTTGGTCTTCTAGTGCAAGCAATTGTGAAATATGATTAAATAGTGTTGTAAGAAGGTTTTTTAGCTTTTTCATGTCAAAATAAAGATGAGTAAAGTGTACCAAGGTCTGGTAAAATTTTGGAAGCAAGATTTGAAGGTTAGGTGTCTTTTTGCCTTGTGAAAAGTTACAAAGTTGTGCAACTTTCGTTCTCTAACTCGTTTGACCAAACGGACTATTCCAATGTGTCTGAATAGGCATTTTTACACTAGGAATGGTCCTCTTTTTCACCCAAACACACGGAATCACTTCGAGCTACATTCATCTGAATCGATCCCTTAAGGGTCCAAAGGGCAAAATGGCTACAAACTTCAACATGAGGTTACTCGGACACCGTGATGCTTAGAAACTTTTTGTCTAATCCTATGGGATCATGTTGGGCCCCTCTACAATAACCTCTCTCAGTTTTTGTTATCTCATAATGGTCTTTTTGTAGTGTCCATTTTTCAGTTGATGGAAAAAGTGTCAAATGGAAGTAGTGGAAAGTTGCAAAGTGGTGCAACTTTCATTTTACAACTCGTGTGACCAAACGGACTGTTCCAACACATCTAAATATGAATTTTTACACTAGGAATGGTCCTCTTTCGCACCCAAACATGTAAAATCACTCTGAGATATGTTCAATCGAATCGATCCCTTAAGGGTCCAAAGGGAAAAATGGGTGCAAACTTCAGCATGAGGTTACTCAGACACTATGACCCTTAGAAACTTTTCATCTAATCCCATGGGATTACATTGGGACCCTCTACAATAACCTCTCTCGGTTTTCATTATTTCAGAGTGGGTTTTTTGTAGTGTCCAATTTTTAGTCAATGGAAAAAGTGTCAAATGGAAGCAGTGGAAAGTTGCAAAGTGGTGCAACTTTCATTCTGCAACTCGTGTGACCAAACGTATTGTTCAAACACATCTAAATAAGTATGTTTACACTAGGAATGGTCCTCTTTCGCACCCAAACACGCGAAATCGCTTCGAGCTACGTTCAACCGGATTGATCCCTTAAGGGTCCAAAGGGAAAAATGGCTGCAAACTTCAGCATGAGGTTACTTGGACAGTGTGACCCTTAGAAAATTCTCGTCTAATCCTATGGGATCTCGTTGGGCCCCTCTACAATAACCTCTCTTGGTTTTTGTTATCTCAGAGTGGTTTTCCTGTCGTCTTTATTTTTAAGTTGATAGAAAAAGTGTCAAATGGAAGCAGTGGAAAGTTGCAAAGTGGTGCAATTATTGTATGCAACTTGTGTGACCAAACAAACTGTTCCAATGCATCTGATTAGGAATTTTTATGCTAGTAATGGTCTTCTTTCACACCCAAACACGCGGAATCACTCTGAGCTACGTTCAACCGGATCGATCCCTTAAGGGTCCAAAGGGCAAAATGGCTGCAAACTTCAGCATGAGGTTACTCGGACACCATGATGCTTATAAACCTCTCATCTAATCCTATGAGATCATTTTGGAACTCTCTATAATAACCTCTCTCAGTTTTTGTTATCTCAGAGTGGTTAGTTTTCAGTTGATGGAAAAAGTGTCAAATGCAAGCAGTGGAAAGTTGCAAGGTGGTGCAATTTTCGTTCTACAACTCGTGTGACCAAACAAAATATTCCAACATGTTCAAATTTGCATGATTACACTAGGCATGGTCCTCTTTCACACCCAAACACGCAGAATCTCTCCGAGCTACGTTCAACCGGATCAATCCCTTAAGGGTCCAAAGGGAAAAATGGCTGCAAACTTCAACATGAGGTTACTCGAACACCATGATGCTTATAAACTTCTTTTTTGATTCTATGGGATCGCGTTGGGCCCCTCTACAATAATCTCTCTCAGTTTTCGTTATCTCAGAGTGGTTTTCCTGTGGTGTCCAATTTTTAGTTGATGAAAAACGTGTCAAATACAAGCAGTGAAAAGTTGCAAGGTGGTGTAATTTTTTTTCTAAAACTCGTGTGACCAAATGCATTGTTCCAATGCATCCGAGTAGGCATTTTTATGCTAGGCATGGTCCTCTTTTGTACCCAAACATGTGGAATCGCTCTGAGCTACGTTCAACCGGATCAATCACTTAAGGGTTTGAGTGTAGTATGTTGAAATAGGCCATTCCTCCTATTGTTCAGGCTGTGTCTCGGTGATATGGGCCTGATGTAACTTGAATTGTGGTATCTTGATATATAGAGTCTATTGATGCTAGGGTTCAATTTGTATGATTTTGAAAAAAGAAGCCAACTGAATAGAGTTATCAACATTATTCGTAAATCATAAGAATTTGTTTAGTACACTAGCCAATTTGATGCCTTCTTGTAGTCTCAAACATTATTTTGTATCATTGTTACATTGGTTTTTGAAGTGGAAACTTAATATAGCTCCATAATACAAAATTTGGTTCAAGCTGATTTTCACGTGAAAAAAATGCGAATCACATCACGTTGACGTGAAAAAAAACCATGAGACCATAGCTTGTGGTGCAAGAACACCTAGGTCATGTAATGCCTTCAAAAGGATAAGTTGTCAAAATTGTATTTAATTCCATGTAATGCCAAAATTAAATATAATCAAGGCATGAAAAAGCACAAAGTGTAATATTGTCAAAATGCTAAATATGTAAAAGAGAGAAAAAGAAAGAATGTGAAGAGACAAAACAAGAAAATCAAGGAAGAGGACGATTCATAGGTCATTCAAGGAAGATGAAGAGGTATTTGATGGTTGGAAACTTCTTTAAAAGCATTGTAAAGGCTGAGCAAAGAGATCATTGTATTCTGGAAGAATTAAATTAACAAAGAGTTTCCTGTTTTAGCTTATTTTCTGTGTTTTTCAGTTGTTTCTTAACTTGTACGGATTGTGCAAGAGTTTAGGATTCAAATTTAGATTTTTTCCAGTAGGTTTTGGAATCACCATTTGTTTGCATCCATTTGGGAAGGAATCCATTAAATTTAATGTTTGTTTGAGCATTCTTCTTATGGCTCGGTCTGAAATCCTGCGCACTGAGTTTTGAGAGTCTTATAAGGCATTTTAACACTAATCCACCAGTGTAGGTCAGGTAGATTGGTGGAGTAGGTTAGGGATAGGTTATTTGTTATTTTTTTATGTTTGTGAGTGGAGGAAAAAGCAAGAATACCTTGAAGGAGTTGCTGCTACACAAGAAATTCTGAGTTTTCCAATCAAAATGAATAGTTTCCAGCATGATAGTGGAGAAAGAACAAGTGCATGTGTTAGAATATGTTTCCAAATTCCTTTTCAGATGTATTTTGACATTTTCCAATGGTTGGCCAGAGGTTTTGAGGTTTGCATGTAGCCTATATAGGAAACCCTCATTGATTTTTGAGTTTTTCACCCTATAAACAAGGGTTTGGTCATACTATAGTGCTAGAGTCTTTAACTCAAAATGGATAAATTGGGAGTTTTTGTTATTTATAATGGAATTTTCTTTTCGGAGGCTTTAAGTGTTTTGGGAATGTTTGGAAGGTCTTTGAAAATCGAAGCCTATTTCAGTAGGCCTTTTTATAGCTAGACTAAAACTGCTTATTTCTTCAATATAATTTATTCTGAGTTTTTGATATGAGGACATGCACATTAAGAGGTCTCTAAAAGTGTTTTGGATCTTGGGTTTTGAAACTAGTGTGTTTGGTTTACCCGATTTAGGGCATGAATGTCTCATTGAGAAGTAGTGCCTTGACTGCTCAGAGAATAGAAGTCTGACCTAATAGTGATCGGTGAGTTGATTTTGGGATAATGTTGTCTAAGTGATGGTGTCAGGGATTTATGGAGTCTTGGACAAGGTTTAGAAGTGAGATATGTTTTTTTGATAGTTGGACAGTGAGGATACTTGGTGTAAAATAATACATGAAATTGTAAGTTCAGTCAGAACAAACTTAAGAGAGCAAGTTCCTGATTTGTATCAGTTGTAATAATGATGTTCACAGTGCTTGATGGTCTAGTAAAATTCTGAAAGCCAATTGTAATGATGGATTGACTATTTGGGACAAGTTGAATGAATTGATTGAATGGAAGAGTCCCTTGTTGAAAATGGTGTTTTTTAAATGCATGTTGATCTAATTGATTGAATCAAAGTTTTCTAAAATGATTTTTTTCTTTGAATGAGTCAATTGGAATATAGATTTTTGGAAGGATGAATGATGAATGATAAGAGAATTTGAGTGGATGAAA
>VDFB02270651.1:464246215-464335964 GCA_007258455.2 Sequoia sempervirens | reverse complement strand
GATGAGCAAAGAATTATCAGATATTCCAGATCGCAACCCATTTGATATTGCTTATAGAATATTGAAAAGGGGTTTGAGTCCATTATAACTCATGGAGGAAAGTAGTACTCATCACATGCTTCGTGACATTGCTAGAGGTCTACAGGAGATGAGGGAAGAGATGGCCAAAGGATGGGAAGAATTGAAATAGATTCTCAGACAACTTGTGAACAATTGAAACAACAATGGGAACAATGGGTAGAATGGTCACAATGGTGGACATGATAATAATTATACAGCTCAAGGAAATTCTAGGATAGGTAGCAGAGTGACACCAAGGCCTCTCATACCTCAATTTTTAGGTGGAAAATTTGTTTCAAACCAAGGGCAACAAGCACATGAATAAGGATTCTCAGATTATTTGAGAGAATACAATTCTTTGGGAGATTATTTTCATGTTTCCATGTCATTGGTAGACTTTTGTAACATCAAACTCAAGAATTGACCTAGAAACAACAACATAGGGTAGCAAAACTAGGAATTGCAACGGAATGTTAGGAAACTTTCAATCCCTTCCTTTGATGGGTCTAGCAAATGCACATCCAGAGCTTGGGTACAAAATTTGGATACCTACTTCCAGCTTAACCCTATGTTGGATACCAAAGTTATTAAGTATGATACCCTACATTTGGATGGTGAAGCACATGAATGGTGGTACCATGGGCTTGTCACACTGGGACATGCCAATATCATGTCCTACTTGGAGTTCACACAAAAATTGATAGATAGATTTGATCAAAAGGATCATGAACTTCATTTAGGGAGTTACCATAGCTTAAGAAAAATGGCTCAATAGATACCTATATTTTAGAATTTCAACGGTTGGCAGTCATGGTGATAGACATATCAGAGCCATGTTTGGTTATGCTCTTCATTGAGGATCTATCTGAACCATTTCGTGGTTGGATCAAGGCTTTAAAACTTGATTCTCTACAAGACATAGTTACTAGAGCCAGAGACATGGAATTCTCCACACCCGAGAACAAAACCCCTTCTAAACCCTTCACTCCTCAGAAGAACAAGGGTAAGAAGTCTTTTCAGAAAAAGGGGAATAATAAGATTGATCCAAATGAGGCATACCAACAAGAATGTAGAATCAAGGGAATTTTCTATCATTGCAAAGAACAATGGGAACCAAGGCATCATTTCCAAGGAAAAGGAAACGCACATCTTATTGAGGTTGTGTCAAAGGATGAGAGTAGTGATGATGAACCTTCTCAGGAGAATAATGACAATAGTTCAGATGAGGAGCAACCTCAAGGAGAGTGTAAGAGTGGTACCATTGCTACCATATCAGGTACTCCTAGATTTAACTTCTTTAGAGTTAGGGTAGTTTCACAAGGTCAGCACATCGCAATCTTGATTGACAGTGGTGCCACCCACAACTTCATCGATGCATCCCTAGTGGCAAAGTAGAAGTTACCAACAAAGGACTTTGAGGGATTCAGTGTGATGGTGGAAAATGGTCATAGAATGACATGCACCAGGAGAGTCCCACAATTTCCTATCAGTATGAGTAATTACACGATCATAGATGATTTCTATGTGGTGGATCTGGGAGACACTCATGCTATACTTAGAATCCAGTGGTTACATTCACTAGGGAAATATTCACAAAACTTTTAGACCATGGAATTGAAGTTCAAGACAACGGATGGGCAGCGAGTAGTGCTTAGAGGCATGTCTACTAGATCAGCCAAGGTTGTGTCAGCTAGACGATGTGGAAAGCATCTTTCTTCATGACAACATAGTTTGGGTAGCAGAATGTTTGATTACCACTAAGGAGGGTACAAATTCAGGGCAGCCTTACCACATTGACATTCAAGAGCTCTTAGGGAAGCATGATAATGGTTTTTTTAGAAATACCACCAGGGAGGCCACCAGTCAAAGAGTTTGAGCACACTATTGAGTTGGAGGAGGGGGCGAAACTAGTCATTACTAATCCCTATTGTCATCCTAAAAAGTTTAAGGATAATATTGAGAAAGCAATAAAAGAATTGCTTTAGATGGGACATATCAGATCAAACTCTAGTCCCTTTGCTTCTTCAGTCATTTTAGTGAAGAAGAAGGATGGGACAATGCAGATGTGTATCAATTACAAATATCTCAATAATAAAATCATCACAAACATATATCCAATACCCAGGATCGATTAGCTCTTGGACGAGTTACATGGTACAATTTATTTCTCCAAGATAGATCTTTGTTCAAGGTACCACCAAATCAGGGTTCAAGAGCAAGACATTCATAAGACTACATTCATATGTCATTATGGGCATTATGAGTTTTTGGTGATTCCATTTGGATTAGCTAACACACCTACCACATTCCTATCTTGTATAAATCATATCTTCAACAAGTAGTTGTGTAAGTTTCTCCTAGTGTTGTTTGATGATTTGCTTATTTATAGTAAAACTTGGGAGGACCATCTGAGACAGTTGGATGATATTTTCACTATCATGGGAGAATAGTCATTATACGCTAAGGCTTCCAAATGTGAATTTGTTCTTAGAGAGATATTGTATTTGGGGCATGTGATCAGTGCAGATGGAGTGCAGGTCCATCAGGAGAAGATACAAGTGATACTTGATTGGCCACCACCTAGGACTCTCATAGAGTTGTGAGGATTCTTAGATTGTGTAGTTATTACAGATGGTTTGCGAGGGGATTCTCATAGTTGGGAGAACCATTGACATATTTGACTAAGAAGAGTGCATTTAGTTGGTCAAAGGAGGCACAATGATAGTTTTCTTGTATTGGCACTTCCAAACTTCACGTGCAACCATTTTTTCTTGAGTGTGATACCTTAGGTGAAGGCATAGGAGCAGTATTGATGTAGAATTGACACCCCATAGCCTTTGAGAGTTGTAAATTGAGGGGACCATAGAGACTATACTCCATCTATGATAAGTAGATGCTTGCCATTATGCATGATTTGGCGAAGTTCAGGAAGTATCTAGTTGGAGGAAAATTTATGGTGATGACTAACCACAATAGTCTCAGATATTTCTTGGAGTAGAGGGACTTAAATGAGAGACAACAAAAGTGGGTCGGCAAGATACAGGCATATGACTTTGATATAGAATATGTGAAAGGGAAGAAAAACATTGTTGTAGATGCCCTTTCTTGGAGGCCTTCAGCTTGCTCACTTTCCAAGATTTCTGCAAATTGGAAATCCCTCTTGTTGGTAGAATACTCCAAGAATAATTTTTCTTGTGAGTCGATGGATGGGTTGATATAGGATGACAGGTATCCAGTAGTGGATTATGTGATTTTTTACAAGGATAGGATCTACTTGGTGCCAGAGTCTCGACTGAAGGAGAAGATATTGCAGGCTTCTCATGACACTCCCTTAGTAGGCCACTAGAGCTATTTCAAAATGTATAGATAGGTCAGAGAGAGGTTCTCATGGAAGGGCCTCAAGGATGATGTATTGAGACATGTTAGGGAGTGTGTGAATTGTTAGCAGAACAAGTCAAAGCATACACATCTAGCCGAATTGCTACATCCTTTGGCCATCCCAAAGAAAAAATGGGAGAGTATTTCAATGGACTTCATCATAGGTCTACCCAAGGTGCATGGGAGAGAGTATCTTTGAGGTGGTGGATCAGTTGACGAAGTACACTCACTTCTTTGCTATTTTGAAAGAGTATAGGGATCCACAGGTGGCTAAGTTATTTTTAAGGGAGATTTTCAAATTGCATGGGCTACCTAGGAACAAATTCAGTGACAGGGATAGTAGATTCATGAGTGCATTCTGGTAGGATCTATTTAGATTGGTTGGTACCGATTTGACATCGAGCACAAGTTACCACCCTTAGACAGATGGACAAACAAAAATTGTGAATAGGTTGATTGAGGGGTACTTGTGAATTACATTGCAGGGCAGTAGTGGGCATGGATTAAGTGGTTGCACTTAGGATAATATTGTTATAATACCACACATCATATGTTCATTGGGATGAGTCTTTTCCAAGATTTGTATAGATACGATACACCTTCATTCATGAAGATGGATTTTAGTGAGAGAAGGGCTCCCAAAGACAAGGATTGGATCCAGGAGAGTTAGGATATCTTGAGGGAACTCAAAGATAACCTGCAGCTAGCACAGAATCAACAAAAGACATATGTTGATAGACATAGGGTGGAGCACAATTTTGAGGTTGGTGATCTGGTATACCTTCGCTTGCATCCTTATAGACATTCTTCTCTTAAGAAGAGTGGAGTATAAAAGCTCAAGCCCAGATTGTATGGACCATACAAGATTATCAGGAGGGTTGGAGAGGTAGCATATGAGTTGGAGCTACCTAGGAACAGCAAGATTCATAATTTATTTCATGTTTCGTGCCTCAAAAATCCTCTAGGTCAACAAGTTACTTCTTCTTCTAAGCTTCCTCCGTTGGATGGGGAGGGAGATTTGGTCCTAGTCCCCAAGGAGATTATAGATACTCAAGAGAGGAGGTTGAGGAACAAAGTGGTGAAGGAGTATTTAGTGAGATGGAGAGATCTTCTAGTAGAGGATGCCACATGGGAGAATGAGCAGATAGTATAACACCTGAGTTTGCAATTGCTTGAGGACAAGCAATTTCGGGAAGGGAAGATTGTAATGTCCCCTTCTTGATGGCCACCTCGATATTATTTTAGCCTTTATTTATTCCCAAAGGATAAAGGGGGAAATAAGGGAATAAATTATTAAATTAATTATTTGTAAAGTTATCTCAAAAATAAAATATCATAAGATGACTTTATATCTAATTAATTCAATAAAGTGACTAAAAATTAAATAATATCAAAAAGTGATTTAAGTCAATAAAATAATATTTTATTCTAGAAGCTTTGTGGAGGTGATTGTAATTTTTTTTAAAGGAGCTTTTGGAGGGCATTTGAGACATCTTGAGTTGACAATTTCACATACCAGCATTGGTGAAGCTTGAATGCCCGATTTCCTGAGGGTTTGAAGACTCTAAGGTACCGATTTCGATTGTGAGATATCAATCCTAGCTAGATATTTGAGGTATTTCCTTCAAACTTCCTATTTGTGCTTGCAATGCCAAAATTTTGTGGCCTTTCGCCAAATTTTGAAGAGGATGAAGAAATTCGATTTTGCAGGATCTATTAGAAGTTTGTTTGTAGCTTGAGGAGATTCGATATTGCATGTTCGGAGCATTTCACATTCAAGAAGAGGCATGATTTGATCATTTCAAGCTTGTTGGGACACTTGACAAGGACGTCTCTGGGCATGAATAAGATGGTTCAATTTGTGTCTTGGAGCTCATATTAAATTTTTTTCTAGCTTCTAAAAGTGGTGCTTGGCATCAAGGAACATATCCGCAGCCTTTTGCATCAAGTAGGATGACTTTCATGAAGACTTTGAATTCATTTCATAGGCTTGGAATTTCTGCAATTGGCAATTTTTCCAAGTTTCCTATTTTTTTCATGTAATACACTAAAGTCATATATACAAAATGTTAGGTAGTTGTACTTTAATATTAGTTGGTGTAGTTTGCATAAAAATTGTTTGACTAAATGTCTAGTTGTTGTAGAAGTCATTTTCAGTCATATATATGCATTTGAAAAATACAAAAAAGACTTGCATTTCATCTTAGTTACTTGATTAGTCATTTTTTCAAACATTTTCGAGCATCTAAACATCATCAGTACCAATCGAAGACAAAACAAAACAAGTTGAAACCAATTACCAGCAAGTTTAAGGTTGCAAGAAAAGTGTTTGTCAAAATACCTAAGGCATAAAATTAGAGTTTTTACTTCAGATTTGGAAAGGAACTTTACAAACTCTAACCTTGATCCTAACTGTAACTTTTACCATAAACCAAAACCATAATCCTAATCTTAACCAAAAATTGTAATCTTAAACCTAAACCTGATTGAAACATAATTGAACCTTAAACTTAACCCAGATTGAACCATGACCCTTAATCTAATTAAACCCTAATCATAGCCATAACCAAAATAATCCTAATTGAACCAAACCCCTAACTTTAATGCTAACCCTAACACTAACCCTAACCCTTAGGCATGGATGCTGAGAAAAAATATATGCTTGATTAGATGTATATATAAATAATAAGTTAAAATTATATGCTTGATTAGATATATATATATATAATATTTTAATAATTATTATATTTTAAGATATAATTAATTAATTATAAGTTCATTTTTTATAAAATTTTATTTATTTTTTTATTAAAGGGAAAAATAGGTTTTGAAGGGACCTGAAACCCTATACAACTAAGGATACAAAATTCTACCAAAAAGGATAACAACAGACCACCACCAACAACCAATCAGCCAAAAAACACAACCGGGCGAGTGTTATACTAAAAGTGAGACAAATAACCACCAACAACACCCATCAGCCACAAAATAGCAAAAAAAACCTAAAAGAAACCTACACCCAGCATAAAATAGAGAGCAACAAAGAAAAAGACCAAAAACCAATTCAAGCCACTCGGAGTGTTGGCGACCTCAATCTGTTGGTTCCTATGCCTCTCAACCATATACAATAGCTCCTTCTCAGCATCAAATGTTTTCTTCCAATTAGCCAACCCTCTACCAGCAGGACCTTTGTCATCATCCTTTGTATCTTTTTTACCCTTGCCCTTGGTTGCATGCTCTTTCTCCATTAAGCTCAAAGAAATAAACCTGATCCTCCCTAAGCCCACTTATTTTCCTAAAAATGAATTCCAAGGAGTTTGCACTGTTCTTCACAGATATATGGCATGCCTGCATTAACTTCTTGATATTCATATTTATGCCTACAACCTTGGCTTCCAAAGCTGCCAATCTTTCATCACACAGAGACTTAAAGTCATGATAGGAACCTTCAAGGTCCACCATTCTATCTATAAGAATGTTTGACACAAAACACTTCAGAACATTCTTCATGTTTTCCTTTAAACCTCTTATTTTTATATTAATCTTATTGAACTCATGTAGAGTCCATGTGGTCAATTTAAAGGTACTAGTGGCCCCAGCTCTAGCCATATCCAATAAATCAAACATGGATGTAGTATCATCATCTAGGTAAGAAAAGTCCTCAAAAAGAGGATTTACCTTCAAAGGCTCATGTTTGGCTTTATTCTTTTCCACATCCTCCTCATCCATACCCCCAATTTCCTCGTCCTGCTCTTGCTTGGGCAAGTCCTGCATGGGAGAATCCTCAATGGCCACTATCTTTTCACCAAAATCCTTATACTCACCAGCCACATGTGGGTCCTTGATCGGAACCTCAAAGGCCATTTTCTTCAAGTTAGCAATATGTTTTGACAGCCTCCTCGGTTTATCAACCAAACCCTCAGCATTAACCTATGTCCCCACCTCTGAACCCCCACCAACAACATCTTTACCAACAGCCACCTCCATAGACTTGGGAGAAGAATCACTTGGCCCCACCTTCATGTCCTCACTTTCAGAAAGGGCCAGCCACTTACCAGTCCTGTTACACTCGGCACCAACCACCTTCCTCTTCTTCGAAGACATAGTCACAGCCACAGGAAAAGCATCCTCCTCATCTTCGTTCCATTCATCCTCCTTGTCCGAAGAGGACTTCGAACCCGACGACCCAAGCAACTCGCTTACAAATTTTTCCTTTCCCTTAATGGTTGGAGCAGGGATGAGAGTCTTGACGTGCTCCATGATTAATAAGATAAGTCCTTCATGGAGGACGGCGGCCCTCCTATTCTTCAAATGAGCGTACACCGAGACCTCCAAAGAAGATAATAGAAAGAAAGGGAACAAAATGAACAAACCATGTCTAAAATGCTTGAGGAGAGTAAAATGGTGACCAAGAATAGCCCTAAACCTCCCAAAATTTTATTTGTGTTATATTATACTATATAAATAATATTTAACTATAGTAATCATTTAACTATAGTAATTATTTAACTATATTATATTATACTATATAAATAATATTTAACTATATTATATTATACTATATAAATAATATTTAACTATATTATACTATATAAATAATAAATTATATGTTGACAATTCTTTTAAAATAGTTAAATTTTTTTTTTCTTTATAAGATTTTAATAATTACTATATTATAATATACACTTAATTAATTATATGTTTATTTTTATAAGATTTATTTGTTATTATATTTTAATATATAAATAATTAATTATATGTTTACAATTCTTTTAGAAAAATTATTTTTCTTATGAATATACAAATATAACTCTTAAATAGTTTATATGATATCTATAATTATTTACAAATTTAATTTTCAATAAAATTAAAATTAAAATAAATAATTACAAAATAATAGTAAACCAACCATAAATTATAATTCAATATTAAGTAAAATATAATAAATATTTAAATAATTTAATATAATTACATTATATAATATAATACCTAATCTAATCATTAATAATATAATAATAGTAATGTAACATAATGGGAACTTGATATGTGAATAAAAAGTAAAGCAATATAATAGTTAATACATACAAATAAAAAAATACATATAATTATATAATAAAAATTAAAAAAAATCAATAATAATAATAAATAAATAAACAAAAAAAATCATTTTCTAAGTGACCTACCAATTGATCTCATGTATTACACAAATGTATGAAAAAAAACCAATTATTTTTCAAATTGACCTTCCACACCTCTTCGGCATACCCATTGCACACTAAGGTGTGATTACTAGTTTTACAACATGGAATAAGGTAACTAGGGTCATGGTGATCTTGTTTCATCCATTGGCCATTTTCATACCTACACAGTTTGAAATTTGTAATACCCCATGAAATAATTAATGAAAATGAAATCTTGATAATTACATTATCAATTTGATAATAACCAAATTGGCATACCTCAAACTTGCATTTCATTGGTTTGGTACCATTTGGATGGTCATAACCTGCTCTTAAAAATTAAATTTCCCAATCCTTGCTACACATTGTTAGCAAGTTTATGATCCTAATTGTTGAAATGAATAAAACATATTTATTTTGACAATTTATTCAAAATTTTAAACATTCGAGCATTTTTTTTCCAAGATTTTTTGAAGGTGTATGAGCTCTGCTAGAGTTTTCTTGTGTTTGCAGTCATTCTTGGCCCCTCTTGCATCATATTGCACTTACTGCGCAAGAATTTCCTCTTTTCATGTGTGTACGACCGCATTTACTATAGTTTTTTTGTTTAACTATGCATTCAACCAGCTCTAACCCAATAGTTCATGCTAGTGTTGGCAGTTTGATGGCTTTGTTCAATGGCTCCTCCTCTAAACAAACGGGCCCCAAAAATTTGTTCTAAAATTCTTTCACGAGGTAAGTCTTTTGACTCCCCAGTTGATGTGGTTTTTCCTTTACCTGATTTTGATTCTTCTTGTCAATGGCTTGAGCAACACACCCTTGTTGGGTATTTTTTTGGGAGGACTCTCCCTGAAAGTGTGCTTAAGGAATGGGTCAACAAGGCTTGGGTCCCTCATGGGGTCCACCTTGATATGGTCCAATACTTAACCAAGGGTTTTTTCTTGTTCTGCTTTATGGAGGTCAATAATGTCCAGGAAATCTTGGCACATGGTCCCTGGTATGTTAGGTCTTCTTTGTTGTTTTTCCAGGTGTGCACCCAGGAGTTTGTTGCCACAAATGACACCAAGTTGCGGGTCCTGATCTAGATTGAGTTTCCTAGTTTACCTTTTCCTTGTGTTTATTTTTCTAAATCATATTGTGTCCTCTCCAAGGAGGGTCATTTGTATTGAGCCACATAGGTTTTTTTCAGGCCCAACCCCAAAAATGGATCTGTGTTGAAGTGGACCTTTCCAAAGATTTGAAAGACTCAATTAACATTCAAATTGGAGCTCTTTGGCATACCCAAAAGGTCACATATTTTAATCTTCCCAACATGTGTTATAGGTGTCAATTCGCAGACCACAAGATCAAGGATTGCCCTTTGCAGTGCCTCATACACCTTCTCCACCATGAGAAACTGAAAAGCCTCATCAGGAAGGAAATTTTGCTACCAAACTTGATGAAAAATGGACCACGGTTATGAACCAAAAAAGTAAGTCCAGTGGTTTTGGGTTGGCTTCCAAGGCCCCTAAGCCAGCAAAGAATGTTTCAAACCCTTTAGTGAAGGGGAAAGAGGCTCTGGTCAGGGCTGATAATGTTCCAGTGCAGCCTAGGCCGAAGGCTACACCTCAGCCTACTGCCATTATTATAGCACAGCTGAAAATTTCTCCTCCTATGTTGGGAGCTCAAAGGAGGTCTCACAGTCCCTCTCCGCCATTGGAAGAAGATGAATATGTGAAAGAGAAATGGAGATTTTCTTCTCCTTCTATTCAAATTGGGTCAGTTCCGCTAGAGTTTCTGCAAAATTTCTTCTCTTCTTTGAATGAAGAGGACCCGAACTCCAATGGCATGGAGGAGTTTCATTCATGAATTTCCTCTCATGGAATGTTTGAGGTTTGAGAGACCTCTCCAAAAAGTATTTTTTTATGGATACTTTGAAGAAATATTCTGGTATTAAAGTGCTTTGGCTCCAAGAAGTTAAAATTTCTGGTTTCTTTCTCACGTCGGCTTGTCACTCTATTTGGCCATCAATTCAAATTTTTTGTACTGATCATGAAGTTGGGCTTGGTGGAGCTATCACCATTTTGTCCCCATGGTGGCACGCTTGTGTGGTTGACCATGATTCTGACCCCACACATCTGCTTGTCTGGATCCTTCTCAACATTGATAATCATTCCTCTAGGACTATTAATGTTTATGCTTCTAATGATGTTGTGAAACGCTCTATGATTTGGCGTTGGATTGTTGATTCATTTCCAATTGTCACTTGGTTACTGTGTGTGGATTTCAATATGGTAGAGATGGCCTATGATAAATATGGCACCTTTCCATTCAGATGAGCAGCTGGTGAAAGGGAGGCGTGGTTTTACATGAGTAATAAATTGGGGCTTTTCAATCCCAATATTGGCTTTCGCAATTCTCATTCTCTCTAGAACACTTGGTGTAATTACAGGACTAGATCTGATAGGATATTTTTTCTCTTTTGACAACTCTTCACTCTTAGTTAAGTCGTTAGTGGATGTGACCTTGCCAGATCATTTTCCCATTTCTTTTCGCATTGAATGGGAGACAAGATAGCCTCGTGCATGCAAAAATAAATTCTTTTTTAACTCCTCTATGCTTTGTCATCATCCCACATTGGCACACATTTGTAGAGTCTGGGATTTGGAGTGCAAACTAGCTCATCATACAGACTGGATTAGTTGGTGGAATGATGTTATCACTTGCACGACTAGATTTATGTGCATTTATGGGTTAAATCTTGCCATTTTTCACCAGCAGTCTTATGAGGCTACTATAGCTAACCTACACTCAACTACCGAGGCTTTGGCAGCTAGCCCTTTTTCCCCATCATTACAAGTCAGGGTGGCAGAAATAAGGCACAAAAAATAAGTTGCAAACAATTATGTTGCTAGAGGTGCTCAAATCAAAGTCAAGTTGTACTAGTTAAAAATTGGTGACCATGCCTCCAAGGATTTTTTTTTCCTACATGTCAGGCGCTCATCTCTAGGTATTAAAAAAATTAAAGATGGAGTTTAGGTGCTCTCTAAGGTTCCTGACATTCTTTAGGCCTTTGTTCGTCACTATGAGCAATTTTTCATTGCTCAAGAGTTTAGGCCTATGTGACAGCAAGCCCTCCAGGATTTCCTTGTGCCAAATAGGCTATCTTTAGCCCAAAGAGATTTTTGTGATCAATTTTTGACAATTGAAAACCTTAAGAAAATTGTTCATTCCATGGCTAATGACAAGGCCTCGTGGATTGATGGTTTTCCTTGTGAATTTTACAATTCCCTTTGGGACTATGTTGAGAACAACTTGTACAAAGTCTACCTCAAGGCCTTTCATTCTAAATATCTAGGTAATTTTATAAACAAGGGAAATATTAAATTCATACTTAAGTCTGGAGATCCTGAGGATATCTGCAACTTGCGGCCTATCACGCTCCTCAATGTTTCTTACAAAATCATCACCAAAGCTTTGGCTCTGAAGATCCACCATCTTTTTCCTCAGATTGTGTGCCCAAAGCAAAATGAGTTTATCAAATCTAGATTTATCCTGGACAACATTATTGTTGTGTGAGAAGGCATGGAGTGCACTAGGCGCTTGGACCAAAAAGCTATTTTTCTCAAAATATACTTTTCTAAAGCTTATGACCACATTGAATGGCCTTTTATTCTTGCTATGTTGCGGGCCTTGGAGTTTGGGTCCAATTTCATTCATGTTGTCCAAATTCTCTTCTTGGACGCCTCTACTTGTATCACCATTAATGGTTGCCAATCTCTTGCCTTTGGGATTTTTTGTTCCATTTGGTAAGGATGTTCGCTCACTCCTTCTCTTTATGTGCTTGTTTCCGAAATATTTGGCTATCTCTTGGCCAACGTGGTTTCTCAACAACGTGTCAAAGGAATTTCACTGCCTAACTCTCAGGCTCAATTGGTTAATGGCCATTTTGTTGATGACTCTTTCCTCACTCTTCTGGAGGAAGAGGATAATATCAAGGCAACTCTGGAATGTCTTAACACTTTTTCCCTTGCATCTGGTTCCACCATTTAGTGGCACAAAACTTTGTGCTACAAGTAGTCTATATTTCCCACTCCTCCCTAGTTTCAGCTGTATGGTTGGAAATGGATTGGACCAGGGGAAATCTTTCGATTCCTGTGTATTCCCTTTGCTTTCCAGGCCTCTCTGGTTGAGTTGTGGCAAGTTGTTCTTTCTAGAATTGAGTAGAAGCTCACATACTGGATTACCAATCCCCTTTCTCTGGTAGGGAAATTCTAATTGCGCTCCAAAATTCTTGCTACCACTCATGTCTATTATTCCTCTTATTGAGCCCCTTCAAAAGTTGCCTATGGAAAACTTGAAAAGTTGCTTTAAGACTTCCTTTGGGCCTCTGCAGAGTCCCACAAAGGGTTTCACCATGTTTCCTGGGAATTTTGTTGCCTTTCCAAAGACTCTGGAGGACTTGGGTTGCTCTCAACCCAATGACAAGGGACTACCTTGTGTGTGAAATGGATAATTCGTGCCCTTACTGGAGATGAAGCCTAGAAAATTCTCCTTAGGCATTGCATTTAGTCAGGTTTTCCTATTCACGGACCTGCCTAGAAGGGGATTGGCTTTCAAACCCTTTTGGTCATGAAGGAACCAATTCAAATTGTGGGAACTTTCATGACCAAGATCATTTGGAGAGCATGGGAGGCGGTTAATCCCTGGCTCTGTTGGGTTGCCTTTAGTTTCTATGATGGGATTTCACTCAATCAACATAATGTTTAGTGGTTGCCTCTTTTTGCTAACAATGGTCAGCCTTTAGCTAAGTCTCCTTGGCTTAAGGCGCTCAGATTCCACAAGAAAGGTATTCAAACTTTGCAGTAGGTTTTTCACAAACCCACAATGTGCATCATGTCGTGGGAAGATTTTTGTACCCTTTATAGGCTTCAAAACTAGGACCGTGTTACTTATGATGGTCTGGTGAATTCTATTCCTGCAAAAATGTTTCATAAGGTGGGAATTCATGGGTCCAAGCCCTAGTGGAAGGACTGGAAGTGCTACCCAAACACCCCTTTCAAAAACTACAAGCCTAGACTTGGTTATAGGTGGCTTTCACCACACTTTCCTATGATTGAAAGTATGAACCAGAGGTGGCTTCTTCAATCCCCCACTCATTTCTGGTGAAAATTATTATCTACCACTCGGTCTGCAAGTGTTGAGTTGAAACTTTCCCACTTTTCTTGGTGTATTCTTTTCCAAAGATTTCCTTTGGGTTCTCGGCTTGTTCACTTGGGGGTCCAGGACTCTTGTTTCCCTTTATGTGGGAAAGCTAAGTCTTGTAAGCATCTTTTATGGTTTTGTACCAGAGCTCAACAGTTATGGACTTGGATTCATGACTTCTTTCAGCCTTTTAGACCGGAGCCTTTCTCTTGGCATATGATTCTGTTGGGAGATGCGCCTAGATTTCCTACTAAGTATACCCAGCTTTGGCACACTTTTAGGGTGGAAATCCTCTTCAATACCTAGAAAGACAGAAATTTTTGCATATTTGCTAAAACACAAATGGATAAAAATGTTTCTTTGTATTCTAAAGTTATTATTTGTTCTAATTTGCTCTTACAAATTTAGGTTTAGGTGAAAAAATTTTCACTTCAGGTGGCTCACCTGTAGGTGCTTCTTGACCATTGGGGCAATGCCCCATGTACTGTTGCTTGGGTGCCCACTTCGTCCACCTCCTCTCACAGTTGGTCACCCTCTTGGGGCCGGAAGTGGAGTGGCTTTGCTCTCCCCCGCTCTCAGCCTCCTCTTTGGCATGGTTCCTTCCCTCCTTGGTAGACCCAATCTCCTACTCCACAGGTTGGCCAGGGGTGGCCCTCTGGAGGAGCTACAGTGGAAGTTCTAGGTGGCCCTCTAATGACACTCTTGCTTCTAGCTCTGGTTGGCCAGATTCTGGAAAAAGCTTTCTACATATGGCACTTGAAATCTCACCCTAACACAAGGATAAAGATAAAGAGAAGGAAAAATATGTTGATGATGGTTTGGGTCCTCCTCGTGTTGTCACTCCAAACCCCACCGATGTATGGGGGAAACACATCGATGGCAGAGACCCTCTTGGCTCTGTTGGAACTACTCTAGCCACTTGATGGCCTTTTTAATTGTAATTTTTATGGACTTCTAGGCTAGGCCCATGTGACTCTGGTTCTTTATTTTCTAGGCTTTGCCCATATGACTCTTAGGGTGTGCCTTCTTACCAACTACTTTTTTTTGTGAATATGTAACTTTATCTTTATATTGATATAGATAGCTACCTATTCATCAAAAAAAAATTAAACATCCAAATCACACTTATCTTTATCATCTACATATTTACCTTGCATTTGATAGAAGTTATTCAATCTAACATGAAATGAATAACTCACATATATAAAATTTACTAGAAATCAATACATCTACCAATTCAAGTCATATCTCCTTGTTCATGTAAGAGCAACTACCAACAATTATTGCATCCATTGCACAAGGAATTATATTAATAAAAATTCTTCCCAATGCACAAAATTTAGGTTGATGGCTCATGTTTAGGGTAACCATTTAGCTATACTTATAGGTTCACTTACCTTGGTAATGTATCAAGAATCAAATAATCTTGGGCCTTATGGTGATTAAAGTATAATTAACATCTTACCCAATCAAAATGATAATTGTAAGGATTGAAACACCTTTAATTTCCATCCCTGAGGGTATGTAATTAGGTTGGGATTAACCAACACACACTAAACCTTGACTGCTTAGGTAGCTCAATTGGGGCCCACTTAATCTGTCCCACTCTCTAATCCATTTTTGTTCCAATAGACACTCATCGTTATAGCCAGTGGTCAGTAGTTCCAATGGTTAGCAATTCCCACACATAAGAGAAACAAAAACTCAAATTCAAATTTTTTTCTCGCGTTGCTACAAAATTTTGGTGGATGGAAATTTTTTTCATAAAAGCATAAAGGATATGCATCTTTTTATCAGATGCAATTGGAATGGATTTCAAAATGTGGAAGAATTGAAAAGGCTTGTGAGTTGTTTGATTGAATGCCTCAAAGAAATGTGGTTTCATGGAATGCGTTGATTGCAAGATATCCACAAAATGGATTGTTCAAAGTCCTTTAGAAACATTCATTTCAAGCAAATGCAATTTGCAGGTGTGAAGCTAGTCTATGCAACCTTTACTAGCATCCTCTCAGCTTGTTCCAAATGAGAGCTTTGGAGCAGCATATGGGCATCCATCAAAAAAGAATAAAGGATAGAGAAATTTTTTCAAATCTTGTAGTTTCTACTACTCTCCAATATACATGTATGCAAAAAGTGAAAGCATAGATTGTAGTTGTTACTGCTCTCCAATAGACATGTATGCAAAAAGTGAAAGCATAGACAAGGCACGTGAATTGTTTGAAAAAATGCCTCAAGTGTGAACTGTTTCGCAAAATGCCTCAAAAAAATGTGATATCATGGAATACCTCAAAATAAAAATAGATCTTGAATCCCTTCCATGGGATTGCAATCTTAGAAGTATTTACATGAATTTTTTTTTTATTTATTTTGATCCTAAAAGTGATGTGAATTTATCAACTATCTATAGAGAAGTGGGAAAATGGTGTGAGCTTCAAATGATAAGGAGTTTAATGTAAGATAAAAGAATTAAAATATCCCTACATGTAGTTGGATTGAAAACCAGAAAATAGTGCATGCATTTTGTGTAGGAAAAAAATCATATTCAGACATAGAATATTTTTGCAAAGTTGGAGAATTTTTTTCCAGATTCAAGACATTTACTTAGTGATATGGAAAGGAGGAAAAATAATTATTTCTCTACCATAATAGGAAAAATTTGGAAATTGAAGAACCTCCAAGTGTGTTGATTGCAATGCTACAATAAAATTTATCTCCACAATTGCTATAAGAGAAATTGTTGTAAGAGATGCGAATTGTTTCCATGATTTTAAACATGGAGAATTTTTTCATATAGATTATTATTGACACTAAATGAAGTGATCTAAAAAAAAGGTTTTCACTATAATAATGTGCATGTGTCATACCTAAACTAATTTTCAAGGAGTAAAGTTTTATTTTCAGTTTTAAGAAACTTTTTTTCCTTTTGTCTTTTGTTTTAAGAATTTTTCTTTATAGACTATGACATTGGCTTCATAAAATTATATGCATAAGGTACAATGTAGATCACTTTTTATATATGTTATTGGATTATCTATCAAAGATTAATTTTATGTTAACATGGATATTTAATTAAATAGTTTTCATAAAATGAACATGTGATATGAAAATTTGGAGGAGGAGGTGGAGAATAATTAAAAAATAAAATTTGAGGAACACTTCAAGTAAATGGAAAGATGCTTTACTGGTGAAAAATGGGAAAGGGGTTCTCACAATTATTCTTGATTTTTTGTATAGTTTTTTTTTTGGATTAATTATGTTATCTTTTGTCTATGTTAGGTTAACCATTTAATTACAACAATATAGTGGGCCACTTCAAACAATGATATACACTTTTATTGATTCTTTTGAGCAATTGGCAATTTTCTACATGATCCATGCAATAACAAGATCACCTAGTCATGACATGGCATTTCAAGTGGATCCACTTTGTCTTTGGATGGATCATCAGTGGAAAAAAGCATGAGGGGATGGTACTGTACTTAACACCCTATAAACCATTTAATCAAATATCTAATAGCTCATGAGATTTGACACAATTCCTAAGAAGAAATTCTTATGGGTTCTTCTTGGTCTTTCAATGTATAAGATCTATGGTTCTAATTATTTGATGAGCCAAGTCTACATGATGATAAGTCCTAAGTTGGATACCCATGAGTTCCTCGATTTAAAATTAATTCAAATTTGGCCTTAATTCTCTAAAATAAATAGTAAGCAAGGACTACACATGCCAACAAACTCTAAATTATGTTTAGGCTAGTCAAGCATTTGATTTACTATTCAAGTTTAATATCTTGACAGGGGATTTGTAGGTAAAATTGACTACTTAGAAATGTGAGTTCCTAATGAGGTAGGGACAAGGATAACACAAAATCTAACCTTAAGGACACAAGTGGTCATACCACCATTGAGGCTCTAGCCCTCCTAAATAGAAAAAGGTAGTTTTTATAGGTGATAGCTAACATAAGTCAACATGGAACTTCTAATATAAAATTCAAACATGATCTTCCAACACCAACAAAAAAATATAGTAGCATGCACCAACTTTCAAAAGAGAATCAAGTGCCATGAGGAGTGACCAAGATTATGATAGGTGGCATGTCAATACAAGGAATTTTTTTTTCAATGGAATTAATGCCCATTTGGTGCAAGCCATGTTGTTGACCATGAGATTATTTATTTCTTTTCTCTACACTTATTTCTTATAATTTAGCTATAAATGTATTGAGATCATATGAGTTGGTGCGAGGTGATTTATGTCTGAATCCTCGATATTTTAAATTTTTGAGCCCTAATGGTTACTGTATTTATTTTGCACTTGAGCCTTTGATAATGATAAAATGCACAATTTGTGTTTTCCTTTCACATCATTATTAAGTGTTTTCCTTTTTAAAATTAAGCCATTCTTGTTCTTTCTTTTCCTTCTTTCAATTGGTTCTCCCCTCCCCTTTCTTCTCCATTGCTATGATCATGATAGAGTGAATCCATGTAATGTAGGAAGGAATCCTCAAAAAGTGTGTTAGGAAGAGTGGATAGGATTGCTATGATAGCAAGAACACTAGAATGTGGGATAGATATTGAAATGTCAAAGGATAGAATCCTTCTAATAGAAGGGGAGGTAGCATATGTCAACTCATGTGAGGGTCATCTGGAAGCAAACTAGGGCTTGTGAGGAGATTGGGGTAGTAGGGGATAATTATGGGATAGATGATTTAGATATCATTAGGGTTGGTATTACGATGAGACTAGCAAGGTCTCACTACAATGGATCAAAAAATGTTAGAAGTATCAAGTGTAAGAGGAATGATAGAAAAAGGGTTAGAAATGATAGGGGAAATGGTAGAGGGAGAAGTATGGGTAAGTAATAAAGTTGAGAGAATAGAGGGAGGTAGGATAATTTGGGAATATTAGGATTATAGGGAAGGTGAAATGAATTTTATGACACTCTATGTTTGGGTTTAGGTCAAGCATAGGGTGGGTAAGATGGTTAAGTCAAGGGAATAGAAGTATGCTATGGGATAGAAGGAATGAAGGGTGGAGGAAGGGGAAAATAATGGACTAGGGGAGGCTACAAAAAGGGTAGAAATTCTAGGTGGAGAATTTTCAAGAGTTAATATGGGCTCATTAAGAAATTTTAGGATCAATGGATGAGTGTTGATTAATCATGCTTTGACTAGCTAATTAGTTAAAATATAGTCTTTAATTGCTTTGCAATCCACATACTCAATTCCAAAATCACTAAAATTCATGAATTATTTAGCCATGCATCTTGTTGTAAAGTTCTTGTTATAAGATACTTAAGTGGGTCAATTTATTAAATAATTTGAATGTGTTTATTAAGCATGTAATGTTAGAGATTTTGTGAGGTGAAGATAATGTCCAAGAATAATTTTTTCATATCTATGTGGTGGAGTTCATATATAGTCCCAATATTTTTTTGATATAGTAGACAACTCATTTATGGCCGTATTCATCATGATGTGGTAGAAGTGCTCCCAAGGTGACTAGTGTAATGGAGATGTAAACTAATAATTGAATGTTTTTTCTATGGGTTCCATCAACAAAGCTGACATAGAAAGGTATTCTTTAATTTGGCCAAAAAACTTCTAACAAGAATCGTCCCAATGAAATATAGTACTTTTCTTGAGAGGATAGGACAATGTCTAATATTTATTGGCTAGTTGTGCAATGAACTTATGGATAACCTAAATATTTCTTGGAGGCTGTGGAATTCCTTAAGATTTCTTAGTGGAGATATTTCAATGATCATTACAACTTTAGTGGGATCCATCTCTATGCTATGTCTAGAGACATTAAAGCCTATTATCTTACTGAATGTAGCCCAAAGACTCATTTCTTCAAGTTGAGGCATACGTTTTATTCTTTTAGCCATAAAAATATTCTCTAGAGGATATGTACGTGTTCATCCATTCTTTTTATTTACTCAATATAGAATCTACATAATATTATATGATTTCATGTATAATCTCATGGAAAATTACTATCATATCTCTTTGATAGGTAGCCCCAACATTTTTAACCCAAATGGCATGACCTGATAACAAAAGACACCCCGAGGAATCTTAAAAGTTACTTTGTTCTAATCTTCAAAAGAAATGTATATCTAGTAACCAGAAAAGATATCCATGACTATTAAATGATGCCCTTGATTGGTCTATTGTGTGACTAAAATTGAGGAGTTTATCATGAATATTATTACACTTTGTTGTAATTAGATTGGATAGATGGAACTATAAGTCTTGGCAAGATGGAATCTTGACACATTGCAAGTGGCTTCATCTTTTTCCCTATCTCTATGGGCTAGTTCTTAAACCTACATCATCATATTGGAAGAAAATTGTTTGGGATTTTAATATTGATCATATCTTAGGAGATTGGTTGTAGTATTGACATTGACACCCAACAACCACTCTTGGCATTGAGTGCCCTTGTGATATTCAAGCCACACTCTAAGAGATGCATAGAGACTCAAATGAGCCTCTATTCCTATAGGATCTTGTTGTGTATTGTCTTGTTCAATTTTATTTGTTTTAATCATATGATCAAAAAATAGTTGTAGTGCTTGCTAAATGAGAAGAGCTCGATTGTCATGATCACATAGATACTTCTAAAAATGCTCCTTCTCCTCCTTCAAATACTTTCATTGAGACTTCAATCTATATGACTCCTAATCTAGATTTAGAGGGTTCATCTTCTTCATCTATGAATCAAAATATTGAGGCTAAGGAATCTAGTAATCCAACATTGGAAAATTCATTTAATGCTCACACTTAGGCATCTTATGTGGACATATCATTGAGGGATTAGCAATGTAGTTGAATTTCATGCATTTAATTCTTATCTCCATCGACTATTACTTCTAATGAGACTAGTATTGCTGCATCCATGACTTATAATTATTTGGTACAACAAGTTGCTCATTATCTTCCATATACAACTACTTGAGATTATTACTTGATAGACATTGTAGATTTATTTTTTGTCCAAACTTGTAGACTTGGAGGACACTATTGAGGATATTCATCTTGCCTTTGATGTTATCTCTTATGTAATTGCATCATGTTCTTAAAATGTTGTGGGGGAACCTTTAGACCTTATTGTTCTTTCTCTACATCATCATTTTGAGTAGCATTTGGAGGAGGAATCTATGTCTTTGCATTATTTTTTACATTTGTTTCTATTAGATTTTGGATTGCAACTTCATCAATGTAGCTTAGAACACCTATCATAATCTTATGAAATATTATTTCTCACCTTGTTCTATATAACCAATGATTTCTCTTTGTATTCTTAACTTATTCTCATTGTATACTTGCATCCTATGATTCTAGGAAAAGGATAACGATTCTTAATCGTAACCTTGTTCAATTGACGATAGTCAAGACATAGCCTAAGAGATCCGTCCTTCTTCTTTACGAAGATGACAGGTGCTCCCCAAGGGGAAACACTTGGATGAATGAAACCCTTTTCTAAAAGTTCCTCTAACTGAATACGAAGTTCCTCTAACTCCTGAGTCTTCATTCTATAAGGAGCTCTAGATATAGGTTCAGCTCCAGGAACTAGATCGACTCTAAAGTCAATATCCCTCTTCGGTGGCATTCCAGGAATGTAATCAAGAAATACGTCTGTGAATTCCCTAAGAATAGGATGTTCATCAAGAGATACCTCTCGATTCTCACCCTCTTCCAAATTAGTAACTGTTGTTGCAAACAGTTGACATCCCTGACGAAGACATCTCTTTAATTGCATAGCAGATATCATCTGCAAAGAGATAGGTCTTTGAATACCTACGATTTCCACTTTCGCACCTAAATCATTAATTCAACTAACTGTCTTAAGTCGACAGTCAATTACAGCATGATAAGATGCTAACCAATCCATACCTAAAACTATGTCATACGATCCTAAGGGTGTAACATATAAATCTACTAAGGTAGTTAACGTACCAATTTTAAGTTCACAATTATGTACTAAGTTTTCTACTGCTACTTTCACCCCTGAAGCGAATTCAACTTACCACTTACCACCTTGCTTTACCGCGACAAGACCACAATGGTCAACAATGGTCGATGAAATAAAGGAGTCAATGGCTCCAGAATCAAAAAGTATAGAAACACTAACACCATGTAACTTACCTGAAGTTTCGACCACCGTGTTCTGGTGATCGGCTTAGCGGTCATTAACCGCAGAATATACTATATGTGACCATCCTGCATCACCCACTGTAGGCTCTGAAACTGTAGGTCAAGTCCCATAACTAGTAGGACCTCTCATTGGACACTGCCTAGCTATGTGTCCCTGCTGCCCACATGAATAACATCTTGTGCCTCTGCCAAATCCTCTACCACCCGAAGGTGCATTGGACTGCTGGAAACTACCCCTACTGACAGTAGACTGAGCACTCTGCGCAGGCTGATCCTGCCTATTGCTCTTGTTGCGCCACCAGTTACGACCCTTTCCTGTTTGAGGACTATTTTGTTGTTGTGGTTGAGGGTTATTATTCTTTTGAGGTGTGCATTGTTGTTGTTGCTGCCCACCCTTTATGGGTGTCTATTGGTTCTTGGAAGAACCACTTTTCTATGCCTATCCACCCCGTGGACTAAAACCTGCCGCAGGGGCACTCCCAATCTGCACTCCTGTGTGCCCACCTAAAGCTATAACAAGGTTCTCCTCTACAATGCGAGCCTTCTCCACCATGACTTCCATAGTCTTTGGCTCAAAGACTCAAACACCACCACTGATACAAGCGTTTAAACCCCTGATAAAGTGTTGTACTAACATAGGCTCATCGTCGCCAATACTAGCATATTGCTTGAGTTCATAGAACCTACGTTAATATTTCTCTACAGAAAGAGCCAACTGATGTAGATCATGGAACTCATCAGCCCTACACTGCTTCCAGTGTTCTGAAAGGAACCGTGCTCTGAACCTCTCAAGAAACATCTCCCAAGACACATAACCAATATCCAAGTGGAGCTTCTGCTCCTCTAGGCACCACCAAGTAGAGGTGAATCCTCTCAAGTGCATAATAGTGCATCTGGCATGAGTATTGCTACCGTAAGGGTGCATGGCAAAGCATCTACCCAAATCCAGTAGCCAGGTCTCAGCCTCTAAACCTCCTCCTGAACCATCAAAGGTAGGAGGGCGTGCCCTCAGTAAATCCCTCATATGGCCTGCAATAATCACATCTTGATGTATTGTGTCCTCTACTCTTCTAGGAGATCTATCTCTCTCTCTGACAACCTCCTACTCATCTACCTGTCTAGGTCCAAGATGAGCTAGGACCTCCTCTAATAGTGGACGTATCTGAGAACCCTCTACTGCTGACTATTTGGGATTCTGTCCCTCATTTCTCTGACCCATCTATTCTGCCTGATCACTGTGGTGAGGGCTAGGAGGGGGAGTAACCTGAGGGATCGGCCCTCGGCCTCCACCTTGACCTCTCCCATGACCTCTTCCTCCTCGCCTAGGCATGTTCCTATACATAACAATAACGAGTCTTAGATACTATTCAACCAAGGCTAACAGTTGTGACACTACGTACTAGGTCAACCTAATGGGCTCGTGATTACCCATAGTGTCCAGTGTTTGTAACCTTGGCTCTGATACCAATCTTTAATGCCCCGTCTTAATAACCTAAGAATGTTGCATTTGTGTATAAAGGTGTAATAAATTTTTTTTAAAGTTTAATTATTAAGTTAATTAATTGCATACATTCATTAAGATACTAGACGTTACACTACTTTGAGTTTCCATAAGTGACTTAAGTATTTCGTATTGCACATATTATTTTATAACATAAAGATAAACATTGCATAACATTGAATTTCATTCAAGATATAATAAAGTACAAATTTGTTTCATTCATTGCATTTGATAATATATACAATACTCATCCATCTGATGAGGTAGATCAATAATGGTTACATTTTACAAGTGTTCAACTCACAACATTTGAGGGATGTTTAACAATACAAATTTACAAATAACAATGAAGAAAGTACATATAAATTTCCATGTGCGAGCTCTCCATCCATGAAGCTCTCAATGCCATAATCAAACTGGGGACCCAACGGAGTAAGGTGCACGTTCCACCCAACCATGTGGTACCCGTAGGTCCACCCCCCCGTGCTAGGAGATAGTAATAAGGTTACCTAGACCTAATCTATTAACCCTAGACACTAGTACACAACAGACTATTGGTTACATTGCTTCCAGATTTTTGACAATTGATTATATCACAAATACAAGGTTAATTGTTATTCTAGGTGGAGTTTCATCACAAAGCTGCAAAGGTTACCTTGGTGTTTCTTCCTAGGTTTCGGCCCCCAATCCTTGGGTTACCCTGGTAACCTCTTACGAAACCCAGCCCCTATTACATACTGTTGTGGAATCGAATGTATCTTGGAGAAACAAGACATCGATTTTCCATTCCAAGCCTTCTCATCTTATACTCAAGACTGAAGTAGCTCAAGATTCATAAGCGAGGCATGATTCAACTTGTTAAGAGTTTTATTCTAACTATTGTATCATTTAATTATCACTTACTTAACTATTTGTAAGTTACCCTGACACCACTTTGTGTGTCGGCCCTTACAAATAGCCACTCCCCTAAACATAACATGGAAATCTATGTTCTCTGACTAAGGTTTATAAGGTGTACATACAACCAAAACTCTATATAAAAGACTAACAGTGTTGTAACAGACATCAAGTCATTGTTCATAAAATAGGTGTCAAACCTCCACGCAAAGTCATGTACACATCCTTAGTTAACATAAGAATTTAACTTAACATTCACAGTTCCCATTTAATAGTTGGTCTGGAAGACTTGATCATTAGAGACTTTCCCCATTTACCCAATTCACAAAATTAAAATAATTTAAAGAAAATTCTTGTCTATCATGTGGATCTACTAAATCCATATGTATGAGTTTGAGTACAACATATTTATAAATCATTTTAATGAAATATCTATTTTGAGAACAATGAATGTAATTGTTTTCTTTTAATTCACTCTTCTAATTTTCACAAATTTACATATGATCATTTTCTATACTTTCACAATTTCAATTTTCTCATGAAATTTTAAAATATCAAAATTATTTTTCTAATTTAATAATTTCACAAACTTAACAAATATCTATATATAAACATATAATCATATGTAAATATATAAATATTATTATAAAAATACTATATTTAATTCAAACAAATATATATATATATAATTCGAATTATAAATTTTACTTTTAAAATACTAATAAAATTCATATGAAATTTAAATCAAAAAGTAACAAAGTTTTTTTAACAATTTCGCAGCCTGTACCTGGCCACGGTAAGGGTTTTGGTAGGCGACGGCCACAGCCGAGTCGGTCTGTGCATGGGCGAAGGCGGTGGGAGTTACTCCCACCATCGCCTCCCTTAGGGGCGGCAGCTGTGGGAGCGGTCGCAACCACCTCCCACTGTCGCCTCCCTTAGGGGCGGCGACTGTGGGGAAAACCCCCATGGCCCCCCCATAAAAAGCCCTTATATATTTCATATATAGTCTACATAGAATAAAACGAAATTTCTTTGGTATAAAGGATTTAAAACCCTACAAATTTTGACAATTATAATCCTCATTTTAAAATAATAACAATATAACAAAACTTCAATCTGGTAATTTCGTCCATACGGCGGCGATTTTAATAAAATAAATATTCATTTAATACAAAATATATACATTACTTTCACAATACAATTTATATATGAAAATCAATATATATATAAATAAATATACGTTTTCAAATTCAACCGGGAATTTACAACAGGGAAATTAAATAATCTTCTACAAGGTTTTCAAATGAAATCACACACAAACATTTTGTTTCATATCCCAATTTATTCCTTGAAGAATCATTTCCCCTTTTAAACAATTATTTCCCTTTACAAATTTAAAATACATTCAACAGAGAATTTTTTTACAGAAGCTTTCCTGAAGCCATCAAGAATTCTCACAACAAAATATCTACAGAAGCTTTCCTTTCCAAAACAAAATAAAATAAATTTTTACAAGAGGATTACCTGAATTCCTTTGCTGACTGGTGAAGAGAACCTTTGTGTGCCTCTATTGCCTGAAGCTTCTAATCTCTTCCCATACAGTAAACCCCAATCCAAAATGTAAACAAAAGATTTTCCACAAATATACAATATTTCAAAAAAGCACAGACAGAGAAGTTTTGTCAAAAAGCTCTGATAATTTCCCCGTGAGGAAATTGAATAACTTCTGTGTTTTTCCCGAGATCCAAAATATCCTCCGTAACAAATTTTTCCAAACAATATTCAATTAAAGCATTGGCACACATGTCGAGAAGTACAAATATCTTTTAACAACTTCTCGGCAATTTCGCCCTTCAATATTTGCATGCAATTTATTTATTTTATTTAAATTTTACAACCACTATTCAAATCTCATGCATTTTTTTTTTAATTTAAATTTACAATTTTCCACAATTTATTTAGTTTTCAAATAGAACTATTTACTCACTTAATATTTTAATTTAATTAATTTATTTATTTAATTAAATAAGTTTGATCTTTTAAAATCAAACCATTTAACCAAATAAGCTAATTAATTAATTAAATAACCAAGCAAGTAATTTCTTCCACATTTAAAACATTAATTTAAATAACAATAATTTAAAATACTATATACTATCATTTAAAAATTACCAAATTTACCTTTCAAACATTTTATCCAAACAAAAGAATGCAAGACAACCCTATGACTCAAACTAAAAACAGACAATGTACTAAGACCAGGTTTATAGACTAGACTAGGGTAAACCAAACTACTATCTCCTGATCAACGTATCCGTTGAGTCTTGACACGCTCAGACCTGAGTACCCAGGTGGAGTCGGTGTCATGTACCAACAATTTCCTGCAACCAAGCAAATAACATGCATATATATATATATATATATATATATAAAGCATTAAACAGGCACACCGTGCGGAGAAAATCACAGATATCACAGGGCACTCAGCAAGCAAGTGATGTGATTCCATTCTCCACACCAATACACGTCACAGCAAACTAACCAAATAAATAGCTATTAGTTCATCATAAACATGTACATAGCAATAAACAACTGAAGGTAAACATCTACGCTATACCAAATCATGTCTGAAAACAATAATCACCAAACAATGTATCATAATGTCACAAAATAAATCCACTGTCGCTCAAAACTAGCGATCAAAATATCCAACAAAATATCATAGGTCTAACAGTATAAAAAACACAACAGCATAAAGCATAAGCATAAACGGAGGGGTACTACATTGAAGCCTATATAAGATAATAAAATTAGATATTATTAAAAGCCTTAATTGTCACATGTATGTAAATGATTATATGAAATGGTTCAATACTTTATTTTCTTGAAAGTCAAATTTTCCAAGCACTCTAGTTGTGAATTTTGCATCCATTATATTTTGGGTCTACAATATTTTCTTAAAAGAACAAAAAATAAAATAAACTTTTGTGTTCTATCTTCCATTTTAGAGAGGTATTGTTTCACATGTATAATTAAAATAATATTTCACATCATTGCCTAAAGAAACTTAGTTTCTTCACAATCACCTCATCCCACCATCTAAACATTTGTATCACAACAAATATGTAGCTCAATTTAAAGGATAAACAATCATAAGTTTTCAATTATTTCAATTTTGACTCAATATTGTGAGGCTAAATTGATGAGAATGTATATCATGAATGATAGATTGAATGTTTTTATTGTAAATTTTATTTTATTCCTTTTCAATCTTCTAGAAAATATTATTGAGTTAATTCTTATGGAAAATTAATATAAATTTTGATATTAACTATCATGAAGAATCTAGAAATAGTTGTATTACATGGTCAATTATTTGAATTCATTTTGTTGGTGAGATTGCAAGATATTGAAATCCACTATTGCTAGTTCTAAACTCATTTTGCTCCATTCACTTCACACCCTAAAAGAAAGAATTATCAAAACCATTAAGATATGATACTTTAATTGAATTGTCTTTCTATTTCAAAAAAGGTGTTAGGGCTTACTTATATATTCCCTCCAGCAACATCCAATCATTTGTGTCTTGTCTAAATATTTGGATAAAGTTCAACACCTCCCACTTGGATACTCTACATCTACATGGGTGTTTCATAACATATTCCACCTATATGAAATAGAGAGTTATGATATCATCTAGTTGTTAACATACAATGAACTTGAAAATCATTTAATAATAAAAAGAAAGTTTGTATACTTTCTTCTGCTAGAATTTGGGTTTTATCTTTTAATTGATGACTCTTTTAGGGTGCTTGTATTTTGTATTATATATCTGGAGGTGAATTCTTTAGCCTATCATGATACTATTTCTTTGAAAATAAATCTTAGAGGCCATATACAAATCTAGCACGGTTCTTATTTTTCTTTCAAATTTTTTTTCGGGAAAATGAATTTCCTTTTTTAGTTTAAGGTTGTGACTAAAAGTTTGTTGGATACATTTGTTTAATAAAAACCATTTTCTGAAAAACTCTATGTCCATATTTTCTTGTTGCTAGACTTGAAAAATAATATGAAGACTTTGATAGAAAAAACATACTTAGAGTCAGAATATTCATTCGAAAAAAAAAAGATTGAAATCCCAATATGATAGTGTTGAGATCAATAATGTCATTTTTCCTCCTCCAAGAAATACATTTTCACTCAAATATCTAATATTGTAGCAATCATTTAACATAGATCTAATTATTAAATAGTTTGTAAGAAAAGGAGATAATAAGGTGCAAGGGGTATAGACATACTTATATGTATAATTCAAAATTGATTTTATTTCTTCTCAAAATGGCTATCGATTCCAAGAGGATGTCGGGGAAGATTGCAAAGACTAGCTTCACACATTCCAATTTAATTTGCTTGTATAGCCTTGTCAACAAACTATTTTGTGCCTATCTTGCAAACATAGCATTCCATGAGGCCACATTTCTTTGAGGTATTTTATTGAATAGTTCATGTGCCTTGTCTATGCTTTCACTTTTTGCATACTTGTCTACTGGAGAGCAGTAGCAACTACAACATCAAACAAATTTTCTCTATCCTTTATGCTTTAATGGATGCCCATATGTTGTTCCAAAGCTCTCATTTGGCACAAGCTGGGAGGATGTTGGTAAAGGTTGCAAAGACTAGCTTTACACCTATAAATTGCATTTTCTTGAAATGAACATTTCTAAAGACATTTCAACAATCCATTTTGTGGATATCCTACAATCACTGCATTCCATGAAACCACATTTCTTTGAGGCATTCGGTCAAACAACTTATGATCCTTGTCTATGCTTCCACATTTTGAAAGCCATTCCAACTGCATCTGATAAAAAGATGCATATCCTTTATGCTTTTATGAAAAAGAAAATTGCATCCACCAAACTTTCATAGCAACACGGGAACAAATTTTGAACTTGAGATTTTGTTTCTCTTATGCATGGGAATTGCTAACCATTGGAACTATTGATCATTGATTGTAACAGTGAGTGTCTACTAGAACATAAATGGGTTAGTGAACATGAGAAATTAAGTGGGCCCCAGCTGAGCCATCTAAATGGTCAATGCTTAGTGTATGTCGATTAAGTCTAGCCAAAAGGGAGCGATGCACTTCTAAATGAAGTGTGAAATGGTGGTTTTCCCAACAACCATGAATTGTTCACCATTCATACCCATTATTATGAGTTATATGGGTTTCATGTACCTCAAATAACTTTTTATATTCATACCAAGCATGCTCTTAATATTTTGCTTTTTGCTCTTGTATAATATATTATAAAACATATTATAAAATGAATTAAATTTATAAATTTTTAGTAGACAAAATTTTGGGGTTTTATTGGTGTTTTTTTCAAAGAAGGTATTTAATATTGTTAATATTTTCTTATTTTAAAAGAATGAGTGTTTTGTTGGCTAGTATATCAAAAGAAAGTATATGTTTGTTGTTGTTCAATGAAATAAAGCATTCTTTCAAAATAATCTAAGGTGATTAATTAAAGAAAATAATCAATAAGTACAATTGTTCTAGATAATATAATTGATTTCAAAATACATAAAAATATATTAAAATTTTGATTAAAATGTTTAGAAATACTTATCTGTAGATTTGACACTTTTATTATGACATGTATTTTGTGGTCCAATAATATTTTTTGTTATCAAAGGATTGTGAAGTGTCAATAAACTAGGAGATGAATATTACTTTGTTTTGGTCCAATCCTACACTTACAACTTCAATCCTTCTTCTATGGTTCTAAACCTAATTGACACCTTTGAAGTTACAACATATTAGGAAATGTCCTTTTCTTTATTTTGGTTCAATCACACACCTATGGCTTTGCTCTCACTTCTAATATTTTGAACTTGAATTACTATTGTAAATTTTGCACCTTTAGTCTTTAGAATCATGTTTGTCTTTGATGGTGGTGCTTAGAAGTACTATTTATTTACATGTTATAGGCTTCCAATATTGCACCTTCAAGACCACCTTAGGCTAACTCAACATTTTAAAGAAGTTTAAAGATAGCTTAAGAAAAAATGCAAATTCCTATGCATGTCCTTGTCATCTCAAATATATATACAAAAGCCTATAAGATGATAATGAAATAATAAGATAAGAGATTATTTGTGACTTTTACAACACATCTAAAATTTTCAAACTTGAACCCCCTTTTATTTTTACTAATTTTTCCTATTTGTTTAGTCTAGTTTGAAACTAATCCCTAATGCATAAGATCTAAATATTAAATTCAATCAATTTAAATTATTAAATGTATATATTTAACTAAATAATGTTGGGTGAATTTTGTATATTGTCAAGTTTTATAAGTTGGATACAAGCATAGGTGGGATCCCCAATAGAGTCCCTCATGTATCTACTATTTAAAAAAAAAAATACAAATTAGATAATCATTCTTCTAAAGCATTCTATAAAATGTAAACCATTTTTAATTGAAAAAAGAAAGGGTTGTAAAAAAATTTGAAGATTTTTTTTTTTAATCCACTTATCTTAATATATATTCTTTATTATAATTTTAGATCTACATACATTATATTATATGAGTATTTTCCAATTGAATATTGTTTTAACCAAAAAAATTATCCAATGACTTTGTGAGTGGTGTATACCCTTAGATAATTTGCATAGTACTATAGTGATCACCTTAGGTCTTGTATGTTGCTTAATTTTCAATGAATATTGTATCATCTTTGTGTACAAGTTGTGTTAGTTTAACTATTTCTAGGGTACAATATTTAAGCTTTTGGATTCGACTGTGTCAATTTTTTTGTCGACGTTTCAGATCACACTCAGTGATCCATCATCAGGAAGAGGAAAAAAATGAGATGGGATTGCAGAACAAGTCTTAATAAAGGGTGAGATGGAGGAGGAAGAGAGAAGAGACTTAAAAAACAATATAATAATAATGCCAAGGAAAGAAAAAATAAACAAGTAAAATCTAATAATAGAATTGTTTATTTTTTCTTTCCTTGGCATTATTATTGGCTTTCAAATTCAATTATTGGCTTTTACTTGTTTATTTTTTCTTTCCTTGGCATTATTATTTTATTGTTTTTTAAGTCTCTTCTCTCTTCCTCCTCCATCTCACCCTTTATTAAGACTTGTTCTGCAATCCCATCTCATTTTTTTCCTCTTCCTGATGATGGATCATTGAGTGTGATCCGAAACGTCGACAAAAAAATTGACACAGTCGAATCCAAAAGCTTAAATATTGTACCCTAGAAATAGTTAAACTAACACAACTTGTACACAAAGATGATACAATATTCATTGAAAATTAAGCAACATACAAGACCTAAGGTGATCACTATAGTACTATGCAAATTATCTAAGGGTATACACCACTCACAAAGTCATTGGATAATTTTTTTGGTTAAAACAATATTCAATTGGAAAATACTCATATAATATAATGTATGTAGATCTCAAATTATAATAAAGAATATATATTAAGATAAGTGGATTAAAAAAAAATCTTCAAATTTTTTTACAACACTTTCAAATTCAATTATTGGCTTTTACTTGTTTATTTTTTCTTTCCTTGGCATTATTATTTTATTGTTTTTTAAGTCTCTTCTCTCTTCCTCCTCCATCTCACCCTTTATTAAGACTTTTTCTGCAATCCCATCTCATTTTTTTCCTCTTCCTGATGATGGATCACTGAGTGTGATCCAAAATGTGCACAAAAAAATTGACACAGTCGAATCCAAAAGCTTAAATATTGTATCTTCATGGACTGTGGAAAACTCATACCAACTATTTCTAGGGTGATTTCTTATATCCTCATTTGGAGAGACATGGAAACTAATGGTGGAGTTCAACTTCGCATGCCTCTCTCTATCCCTTTTCTCTCATTATTTGTAATCACTTTAATACTCTTCAAGTCTAGTTAATTTAAGATTATATTAGAAATAGAATATGTCTCATTTTTCCTTTTTAATATCATTTTAAACATATTAATAAATCAGCTAAATTATTTTCTTAATACACATGTTTTAATATTTTATTTTTTGTTATGAATTAGAGGAAATATTTATTTGTAACGTTGCATGTATTATTTTTACACAAACCTTTAGATTACTAGTATCTTCTTATGGAAATTTCATATTACTTTAGAGTAAAAGTACACATCGTAAATTATAGGGTATTTGAATCCTTTTCAAGTGAGAATAATTTATTTTATCTAAATTGGTATGTTAAAAATGTGTCAATAATTTGGCACTAGAAGGATGAAAAAATCATGTGTAACCCATTCTAGGTTCTCATCATAAAACTTTGAACTATATTACTTGATTGAGTTTAGAAACCCAAGATCTAATAAATGGAAATCAAAAGATGTTAAATTTTTTGATTTATCGCCTTAGGGAAACCTTTTCTCATGATAACATAAGTTAATCCTTCATCCTAGAATCCTCATAACATGGACAATTATTTTCTATGAGGATAAACTCTAGTAAACTTTGAAGGTGCAACACATAATTTACCAAATAATGTTGAAAGACTCTTGCCCAAATTTAACCGTGGAAGAATGAGAAGTGTGGAAGAGCACATCCAAGGTCTTAAAGATGCTCTCGATATCATAAAATTATAGCATGAATATGTGACTTATAGAATTTTCTTATTTTCCTTTAATGAGTAATCTTATGAATATGTGACATATTAAAACTAGGTCAATAACTAGATGGATCCAATTTGAAAGATATTTTCTTTGCCAAGTTTAAATTTTCATAGATCTAAGCATCACAATTGTTTACTATCAATTTACTTATTTTTGCAAAGAATCCAATAATCTATCCAAGTTTTTAATGTATTATTCCAAAATATGTATAATTGGAGTTCAAATCCTCTTTAACCTAATGAAGCTACCAAAATTTAGATTTATATACATGCCTTACACTTGATTTTTTTGCACGATAGTGTGTAATCTCTTGATTTAAACACAATGTGAGTAAGGATTATTCCACAATTATGGAGGTGAATATGGAGTTAATGTTGCGAGGGTTTGGTATGGGCAACATACTTCTCAAACCAAGATCATAAATCAAGAAACTAAAATCACAGGAGTGATTTTTTTTATAATGTCCCCAAACACCAATTTTTTCAAATGGTCAAAATCTCACATGTATAAAAAAGTCCCCTCCAAGACATATTGACCATCTTATCATACAAAATGATACATTTCATGATATAAATGGGACAATATGCATCAAACCTATATTAATATCTCCCCTCCTCTATAGATTGAATGATTCACGCCATCCACCAATCCATCGCCCCACCCTTCCCATATGGTTGAGACAATCTTAATCAAAACCTTCCACACATATAATATTTCCCTACATAATCTATTCCAAAGATAATCTTCATAAATAAAAAAGGTGACTAGTGAAGGCCTTATGTCCATTCATGTTACATCAAGAACTAAGCACATACATGATATTCACATATAAGTAAAATTATTATGTTTCAAACATCATCCAAAGAGATGGCCATCTCCCCTATTGAGAGCATAAAAATTACCAACATGAAATTTTTGTCACTACTAAGACAATGAATATACTCACATAAAACCATATTTCATGCAACTCCAATATTTACTATTAGGCCATGTTGTCACCTCTCTCAAATAAAAATGAAATAATGAAAAACACATAAAGTTACCATTAGTACACAAAATCATAATGTAAAAATCAAGAAACCAACTAAAGAAACAAATACAACATGATTAAAAATGAAAAAGGGACCATACTAGAGAAAAAAATCCACCACTAGAGAAATAAAATATTCATTTTAAAAAATATATGACTATATCTAATATCAAATAAAGCTATTCAAAAACCCAAAAGCTAATACAAGTAGCCCTTGTTATCCAGATGGCCTCATGGCCTAGCCTTAGTAACTAGCCTACTTGTTTCAATGAAACTTAACTACCACCTTAGACATCCTAGTTGAACTTTGCCACTTGGTCAATTGTCCCAACCAAGCATGGCTACCAATATACCAACTAGTCTAGGATGGGGCTACTACACCAACCACCCCTAATGCAATTTAATCACCTAAGTAACACCAACTCAAGATTGCAAAAACCTAAGGAACCCCAAGCCTAGTGTACAATGGTTGAGGAGGCTACATCTAGGGCCCACAAACCTTAAGCCTAGACAAGGTTTCCACATGACTCCTCCACCCACATGCGTAAATTTTTCAAAAAAATCTTCTAAAAATATAGAAAATTCTAAAAAATCTATTTTTCCTAAAAACCTAAAAAAATATAACTCTAAAAATACCAAAACTCAACTCCCCTCACTAGGGGAGAGGGTCCCATAGTAGGGTGGGAGCCTATACTAGGTACAGAATTAGTCCCACGTGAGCCCCACAGTAGACCACCTTAATATGCAATTGTACACCAGTTTTCAACCAGAAAGTCAACAAGGGTACTCAATTCACTGTACCGTCAAAATTGTATTATAATCGGTTTATATTTGTCCTTAACACAAATAATATATCACGGTATTACATATTAGAGAATATTCAAAGAACATCTGACACCACAAACATACAAGCCATATTGATTCTTAATGGCATGGGGCTTTACAACTTACACCCATAATAAAAAATTAATATAACCCATGCTCCCCTTTAATATAACCATTTGCATTAGCTCATAGCCACTATTTTAATACAAGTGGCACGATGAGAATAACTACGAGTTAAGAATGTCCCATCGGCCAAATCCAATCCAACCCACCCCCTATCCCACTATGGCATCAATACAACATTGAAATATGTTAGAAATCATTCATAATTGTCCCATCTGTCAAATCCATTCGCACGGCAACTGATTCAAACTCCATTTTTTCCACCAAAACAATGGCACTAAGGCCACCACATTCATCTGACTAGAAAACAAAAATTGCACACCATAAATACATACAAACTAGACTGTTTCAAATTGTGCACCCAAACAAATTTGAAAATGGAGGACCGAAATTAAAGACTCCATACCAAACAACATTGAACATATAAAGAGATTTTTAAATTCAAAATTGAATTTCCATTAACCACATCTCACTTTCATATTCACTGCAACGTTTTCCTTGAGGTAGACGAACAAAGAGGAGAAGAAGAAGCAACACTAGCAACATACTATCAACATTTAGGTACTCTACACAAACACACTGTTTATGCCTATGAATGCCAATCTCAAACTTCTTGTTTATGCCTATGAATACCAATCTATTCAATGCTATGAAAGTGATTTTCACCATATAGTACATACCTTTTCTTTTTCATATTAACTATTCATGTTCCTATGGCAATATGTTGTATGTGACTATAACGTTTCTCAAAAAATCTTGTTACTCAACATATGGGGTTTCAACTTACACTGCTTCTGAATGTCCAAGAAGTTATTTTCATTTTTGGGTTCTTCTTATGTTCTTATTGTTTCCAATATTCACTGTAAAAGTTATGTGAGCAACAAACCTGTAACTCAATATCTGGGGTTTCAACTTACAGATTTTATGTATGTCAAGTCATTTAAGTTTTTTTGTTGTAATTTTCAATATGGCTTCCAATATAGATTAGTTCTATGCACCCTAACTATTTTTTGAGCATATGAAAGTGACAATTATATTAGGTGTTTCAACTTTCTCTATTTATGAATGTCAAGTAATTTCAGTTCAATGACTAGTGCTTTTGTTATGTTCTATATGCCTAGGTATATAAATCAGTTATTTGCACTGTAAATGTTTCTCACCCACTACATGTTGACTCAATATCTGAGGTTTCAACTTAACACTATTTATGGATTCCATTGCTTTCCAGTTCCTTAGATTGTGATTGTTAAACTCTATGTGATTGTTGCACAAGTCCAAGTCACTTTTTTGTATGGAAATGTCATTGTTGCAACAGATTCTTTCTAACTCACTTTCTAGGGTTTTGACTAATATTTTTTATGATTGTGTATGAATGTTCAATTTCAACATTTTCATATATCAAAAACTTGTAACTCAATATCACGTTGTTTCATGCTTGATGCCTCTTGATGAATGACAATGAATTTCAGTTATCTGCATTGTTAGTTCCAATCGGCTTTATGGCATTACACATACTGCTTTCATTTCAATCAAAAAAGTTTTAAACATGTTCAATTCAAACAAAATAGTACTATCAAATAAAACTTTGACACTTATCGAATTTACCATTAAAAAAAACAAGCATGCATCACTTTGTCTTTAAGGGTGTTCAATGGTGTTTCTTATCATTGTTTCAAACATGTCTCAATAATGTGTGTAGGTTCAATATAAATTTGATATGAGGTCCAAGCCAATGAAGAAGAGAGCCACAACGAGGTGGCCTGCAATTCAAAGAGGAGTTTCATTCCCCCCTAAAGAAGAACAAAATGTAGAAGCAGAGACAGTTGTCATAGTTACTGCTCCATCAGGCAAGTAGACAACAGCATCACGACATTGGGAATTGACAATGAATGAAACAGTTAATCTTCAAACATATGACATGTTGGATAGCCAGCATGAGGAACATAACAACAGCCTAACTCTTCCCTCAACCCCTACCCCACTATTTTGGTTAGAAGATGGATCTATGAATATGGGTAATGATAGTCTAAGTCTTCCATCACCCCCTGCCCAACCCTCTTTGTTGGTAGAGGGAGCTATTGATGAGGGTTATGATGGTTTAAGCCTTCCCTCGTGCCCTACCCAACGATCTTGGTTGGCAGATGGAGCCAAAAAATTGGGTATTGTCTTGCAGTGCAAAGAAGAGTAAGGAAATTATTCATTGCCTTCTCCACTTGACACTTTTTCCATACCATAGTTGCTAGATTACTATGCAAATTTGAGAAAGGAAATAGAGGAGGAAGATAGAGCTAGAAAGCAACAAGATAGGAAGGAGAAAGAGCAGAAGAAGGAGCGAGAGATAGTTCAAAGGATACAAGATATGAAGGAAAGAGAGAAAAAGAGGGACCAAGACTAAGCTCAAAAGAAACAAGATAAGAAGGAAAGGTAGGACAAGATGGAGCAACAGAGGGTTCAAAAGAAACAAGATAGGAAGGAAAGAGAAATCAACTGGGCCCATAGGTCATTGCAGCAAGAAAGACATATAAACAATCCTACAAACCTATTTGCACACAACCATGCCTTGTTTCAGGATATATTGAACATATGCATCCCTCTATTTGGGGAGTTGAATGTCAATTTGAGTGTCATCCCAAATGTAGGTTGCACTCCACTCTCCGTTGCAAATAGTTGTTCAGCACTATTGCATCTAATTAGCACTCAATTTACAAATGCAAATGCAAATCATGTAAGGACAACTCAGAACACACAAGAAAGAGACAAGAACACATCTCCAGATGTTTATCTCGGCATGCTTGATTGATGTTGGGAGGGACCATCACTACAACTATATGAATGATCGGCTACTTTTTTGCTATGTATTCTAGACTGCAATATATAGTTCAATTGTTGGCCATTTAATTTTGTTGTCGAGGACTATAATACCCTAATATTAAGCAGAAAAATTTTCCCACCATGTCACCCTGCCACTTGTGCATCAAGCCCAATATTTTATTTTGAAAAAATCGAGCACCCTGCCACCTGTCAAGCACCATTTACACCGACATGTCCAAAACAGGCCCATTTTTCCTTCCACCTCAAAGTGGAGCCCATCTACCTCCTTAATCGATGAACACATCTACGTATAGTGGATTGGATGGTTGTGTGTCCAGGATAGCCTCGCCACCCTAAACAAATAGTTTAGAGAATTGATCATTCACTGCCTACTTCATTACCTCCACTAACCATGATGATATTGTTGGTAGTGTAATGCAATTTCTTGTTAATGGAAGTCTACTTAATTATACTCAAACTTTGTTTATGGTGATTGCTTGATTGGGTTGAAATGTACAACACACTTCACATAAATATTGCATGTATACAACATTATGCATTAACAGCCACTAACAATATCACTTGAGTCTTCATATAGTCATGTAAATAGCACTGGCAACATCATTTACATGATATAGAATGTATAAAGTGCAACAACCTCTTCTATATAATATAATGGAATTGGTGATGGGACAGTCTTGGCTCTTTGTTGTTCTCATGCCATTCGATGTATGAAAATATTGGTAGTGATGTAATGCAAGTGGTGATATATTAGGGGAGTGTTGGCTATACAAATTTTATATTTTGGCTGCATGTTTTAATGCTACAGGCCATTAACAATCAATATGTCTTGTATGTTTGTGGTATCGAATGTGCTTTGAATATTCTATGACATGTAATACTATGAATAACTATTTCTGTGTGGGACAAATATAAACCGATTATAATACATTTTTTGTGGTACAATGATTTGAGTACACTTGTTGACTTTCTGGGTGAAAACTATTTTACAATTGCATATTAAGGGGTTCATATACACCCTATGTTTGGAGGTCCACATGTTTCTACATGATACTGCTTACAATTTCTTACATGAATTATTTTGCTTACCAAGAATATAGAATTGCTAGAATTGATGAGGCAGAATACACACACACACATATATATATATGTGTGTGTGTGTTCAAAGTTGACCCTCCCTACTTATATTCATTTGTTCCTCATTGCACAATCAATCATTGTGGAGATACATATATATGTATATGCATAGATTACTACATGTACATACATAGTGAATGTCCATATGTATGTACATACACTAATCTATGAACATTCATACCTATGTTCATATATATGTATGTGCACAATAACTTTGTCGATTAATTTGGAAGGTTGTGTGCCATGCACTTGTATTATTCTATTCTTCAATGCACTTTTTTATTAACTTGTATTGTATATAAATGTATGTGCATACTTTCGTACATATATGCATATACATATGTACATATATGCATGAATATATGTGTACAATTACGCATAAACATAAAAGTACATATATGCATATACATATATAAACGTGTGTACATATATGCATCTACAAATATATGTGCATATACATATTAAAAGCATAGGTGGCACAGTCACGTGGCGGGAAATTCAATGATGACAAATTTTGGCTAACCATGAGAGGAAAGAAACATAAGAAATTAAACCATTAAAGACAGAGTAATGCTACAAAGAAGCATTTTTTTCCTTGAAAAATAAAGTGTGTTTAAGAACAAAAAAATTTCAAGTGTTCATAAACACCATAGATGCCATACACTTCAAGCACATTCTGCATGTACCAAGAAAGCCATTAAATTCCTTCAATTTAAGAAACACCAAAAAATATGATCAACATCAACGAGACAACGTAAAACCATTTACTGATAGGAGACAGTGGTAGAGCCTTAGTGAGATTAGAAACCTCACCTATACAGTACGGATTTTCCCGATGTTGTGTCTTGTTGCACTCACCTTTATCCTGCTTGCTGCAAGAAAAAATGAAAGGAGGGATCAATCAATACATAAAGAATATTACACAAATGTAGGAAGTTCTTAGCTTAATACACAAAGAATATTAAAAAATTGTATACCTTTTAATTGCAATTGACCATCAGTGAAGCTTGGAAGGAACAATGGGTTGGGCTAAAGATGTATTTCTTTACACGTTGATGAAATAGAGTGAACAAGACACAAAATGACAAGGTGTCAGCCGAATATACCATAATCTCTATGATATATAGACATACATATATATATGTATATATATACACACATACATATAGATATATATATATATGTATATATGTATATATATACACACATACATATATATGTATATATATACATACATACATACATATATATATATGTGTGTGTGTGTGTAAATATATGTATGTGTACATATAGAGACATATATATATATATATATGTATGTATGTATACATACATAAATATATACATACATACATACATACATACATACATATATATGTATATATATATATATATATATATATTGCCTCATCAATTCTAGTAATTCTATATTCTTGGTAAGCAGAATAATGCATGTAAGAAATTGTATAGAGTCGTGGATATTGTTGCATTCAATAATGGATTAGGGAGACTTGATTTTATGAACGCTCCTCCAATGGAAACCTATGTTGCACTGCCAATTCCATTTCAATTGTGAAGTGTTGCATAGGGTGACATTGGAAGCCTTCACAAAACCAAGTCCCCTAAGTGATTCAAATACATAAATAGATAGACAATCTAAAAGGGATGTGCATTAAAAAGGAGTGTACATAATAATAGCAATAATTGTTTGATGAACATAATTATACAAGAGTTTAAAGAATAAAATGAAGAGCAATTGCTACGTATTAAGAATTGAACATTTCCCTCACTTACAACAAATTGAAATTCCCTACCATAAAGAATATAGATGGAAAACCCAATGTAAATAGTATCATGTAGAAACATGTGGACCTCCAAACATAGGGTGTATAGGACCCCCTTAATATGCAATTGTAAAACAATTTTCACCCACAAAGTCAACAAGGGTATTCGAATCACTGTACCACCAAAATTGTATTATAATTAGTTTATATTTGTCCCAAATAGAAATAGTTATTCACAGTCTTACATGTCATAGAATATTCAAAGCACATATAATACCACAAAAATACAAGCCATATTGATTGTTATTGGCCTGTAGCATTAAAACATGCAACCAAAATATAAAATTAGTATAACCCACACTCCCCTATAATATCACCACTTGCATTACATCGCCGCCAATATTTTCATACATCTAATGGCACGAGAACAAAAAAGATCCAAGACTATCCCACCACCAAATCCAATTGAACCCACCCCCTATCCCAATTAAGGGCATAGCATAGAACAGATTGATAAAAAAAGTGAAGTTGTTCTTCTATGATGGAAAGTGTAACAGTGTTGTTGCTTATGGTCTTGCGACCACCCCACATTAAAATTATTTTGAGCATATCCCTTTGCTATGCATTGTTTGTTCCATTCGTTAGACTTTCCATCTAAGAGAACAACTTCACTTTTATATTTGGGGAGTTGAATGTATGCAATTACATGTAGATATGAATATGGAAGTGAATCTTCAGTCAATGGAAAATAGAAAAGATTGAGAAATGCATTTTTTAATTTGTAAATCTCTAATGGTGGTTTGTTATGGAGTCTTTAATTTGTGTCCTCCTTTTTCAAATTTGAAAACTTGTTTGGATGCCTTCAATTGTAGAGATTGTATGTATTCATGGTGTGCAATCCTTGTATGCTTCTCAAGTGATTATGGTGGGCTAACACATTGTTTTTTGGTGGTTGCATGTGGAAAAAAAGGATAAGGAAACTATAGTTGTCTATTGTAATCTGACTAGTGGAACACATGAAAGATTGATTTTCCATGAGTGTTGTGTTGGTGGGAAAATGGGAATAAATAATTAATAAAAAAGTGAAGTTGTTCTTTTCGATGGAGAGTGTAATGCATCGTTTGTTTCATTTGTTAGACTCTTCATCTAAAAGAACAACTTCAATTTTTTATTTGGGGAGTTGAATGTCTATAGTTCCATATAGATATGAATATGGAAGTCAGTCGTGGTAAATGGAAATTGGAAAATATGGAGATATGCATTTTTTTATTTGTAAATCTCTTTATATGTTCAATGCTAGTTTGGTATGGAGTCTTTAATTACATGGCAGAATATCTTTGAATATAAACAAGTTAACTCGTTTTCATATTTGGGAATACCAAAAAAATAGCAAAGGAAAATTGCAGAGTGAAAGTTTGTGCATTGTCGAACAAGTGAATACAATTGCATGGTTGATAACCCTCTAATTGTGAACCAGTCAAACCCTTTCCATGTTTGGTAGTATGAATGAAATGAAAAAAAACATCTCGTGGACAAAAGAATTATGCATGGAAGAACATAATAATACAATTGCAGGGTAGAATATCTTCGAAATGAAAATGATTGATACCATACTCATATAATTATATGTTCATTGAAGGTCAATGAGCACCAATAGGATATTGTGGATAAAGAGAAAAGATAGCATGACAAGAGGCATGAGCTTGATGCACAGAGGCTTCATGAAACATTCTGCACTCTTGACCCCTTCCTCCTTAATCACATCAACTATTTCATGAAGCCTTTGTGCATCAAGCTCACTCCTCTTGTCATGAATGGTAAGTTTTTTCTCATGTAAGGGTTAATGCATGTTGGCAATGTTGTACGGTGGCACGGGAGGAAGTAAATGCAGCATTGAATGTTGTAGTGTGATATATATATATATATATGTATATATATATATATATGTATGTATGTATATGTAATTATATATGTGTGTGTGTGTAATTATTTATATATGTAATTATATATATACATATATATATACATACACACACATACATATATATACATACATATATATACGTATATGTATATATATAATTACATATACATATATATATATATATATTTTATATACATATATATGTATATCTATACATATATATATATATATATACATATTTAATATATATATATATGGGCAGATGTTAAAGTAAGGTGACATGGTAATATATATATATATATAGTGTATATATATATATATAGATATATATATATATTAATATATATAGATATATACTATAATATATGATATATATATATATATATATTATATATATATATATATGTATATATGTATATATCATATATATATATATATAGATATATATATATACTATATACATATATATATATATATTATATATATATAATATATATATATACATATATATATACATATATATATATATATATATATATTATATATATGTATATATATATATATATATATATATATATATATATATATATATATATTATATATATATATATGTTATCTATATGGCATAAAATATTTGAGTGGGAATAACAAAAAAGTATCAAAGGAAATTTGCAGAGTTAAAATTTGTGCAATGTCAAACATGGGAATAGTATTGCATGCCACAAAACCTTGTAATTGTGAACCAATCAAACACTTTCCATGCTTTATGTATTATTTTGTTCTTCCATGCACAATATGTATATATATGTATGGAAAGACAAATACATATATAAGAACATAATAGTATATTTGCATGGCAGATTAACTTCGAAATTAAAACAAGTGAATCCATTTTCATATTTGGGAATAACAAACAAATATTAAAGGAAAATTGTTTGTGCATTGTGAAAGAGAGGAATACAAGTGCATGGCAGAAAACCCTTTAATTTTGAACAAGTGAAACCCTTTCCAATGTTTGGTAGTAACAATGAAATGAAAAATGCATTTCACAGACATTACTATTGTGCATGGAAGAACAAAATAATACATAAACATACCAAAATATCTTTGAAATGAAAACTAGTCATACCATTTTCAAATTTTGGAATAAAATGAGAATATTATAAGCAAATTGTAGAGTTAAAGTTTGTGCAATGAGGAAGACACGAATGCAAGTGCATGGCAGAAACCCTCAAAATGATAAACATTAAAACTGTATGAATGTTTCCTAATAACAAGCAAATATATTGTATCCATTCTGATATTTGGGAATAACAAACAAATATTAAAGGGAAATTGCAGAGTTAAAGTTTGTGCATTGTCAAAGCAAAAGCTCTATAAAATTTAATGAGTGAAACCCTTTCCATGTTAGGTAGTAACAATGAAATGAAAAATGCATTTCGCAGACATAACTATTGTGCATGGAAGAACAGAAAAATACATAAACATGCCAAAATATCTTCAAAATGAAAACCATTCATACTATTTGCATATTTCAAAATAACATGAGAATATTATAAGCAAATTGTAGAGCTAAAGTATGTGTAATGAGGAAGACATGAATGCAAGTGCATGGCAGAAACCCTCAAAATGATAAACATCATACAAGCAAATATATTGCATCCATTTCCATATTTTGGAATAACAAATAAATGTAAAAACCAAATTGTAGATTTAAAGTTCATGCAATGTAGAACACATGAAAACAAGTGCATGGCTGAAAACCAGTCAAACCCTTTCCATATTTCGTCAAACAATTCTAGTAATGAAAAACCATTTTAAAACAGTAAAACCCATTTCATATTTCGTATACGGAAGCAAATATGAAAAGCACAATGCAAAGTAAACATCGTGCAATGAAGAATAGAATAGGAGTGCATGGACGAGTATATAGGAAAAGAAAACCACTTAAACCCTCCCCACATTTCATTTTATGCATTGGATTGAAAGAAAAAAATTCGCAAATATTTTTTTAAAAAAACTAAGTGCATGGCAGAATACCATCGTATTCATTGAGACCAGTAGAGGTTGGGTGAGGTTATAAACCTCACCTAAAAGAGAAAGGGAGTTGTCAAGAGTGCAGAGCCGAACGAAGAAGCGTGAAGAGCTGAACAATGAAGTGTGGAGAGCCAAACAAGTTTCAGTGTGAAACTAAATGAACAGTCGAGAATGTTTCCAAACAAAAGGAATGAGAGTGAGTAGGATATGCGAGAATGTGAAGCATTGAATGAACCTTGATCTCTGAATAACACACCCAATAGACAGAGTAAATGTGAAGCGACACATAAGGAAAGTTGGTCAATGGAGGAAACAAAGGAGGTAGTGAGCATTTAATGCTCTAAATTGTTGGTAGAGGGTAGTGAGGTTGTCGTGTACATGCAGTCATCTAATCCAGTGCACGTAGATGTGCTCACCGATTATGGCCTGATGCACAAGTGGGAGAGTGACGTGGCAGGAAAATTTTTAATTTTTTTTGGTCCACATGGACCTACAAAGTTGACCCACCCTACTATGGGCCCCTCTACCCTAATCCCTCAAAAAAATTAAAAAAACACAACAAAAATTGAAAATTAATGCACATACCTAGCAAGTGAATACTTAGGCAATAGGTTCTCTCAAACATGATCCAAATAATGAGGCTTATACTTATTATGCTAAGGTGTCATGCCCCACCGTGCGAACCCCAAAGGAACTAATAACAACGGAACAAATTTTTTTTTAAAAGAATATAATAACATACTTAAGTATTATAACATAACAATGTATTAAGAGGCACAACTAGTTCCAATGGGGTACACAAAGTGACATGACTACACTAACCCATAACAACGATAATAACATAACAATAATTAATCCATTACGTAAATCTATACATTCCCATATCATCATTTAAATATCCATTAAACAATAACCATATTAATAACATACGCACATATGGCAATACATGGAATTAAAAGATATAAAGTGTTACATAATTTCGATAGATATAATTCAACATAACCAACTATAACAAAAGATCCTGAATAAATACAAGGCCTGAATAAACATTACATCCCAATGATAGAAGAATACAACTGTCTGAAAATACATCTCAATAACTACATATACAAATCACATCAAGGTCATCCCAACACACGTGGGAGACAATACACCAATGAATACATTACATATGAAGTATATACATCAATCTGGTACATAAGGACACTGGATCATCAACATCCGCCAAAACCTGCAAGTAAAAGATACATCTGCAACAGAAGAGGGAACCCAATGGGGTACGAAGCACGTTCCACCCAACCACCCCCGTGCTGAGAGTAGACAAGGAAGGGTCCCCGACCAAGCATGCTAACAATAACAAAGACTAACTCCAAATAGACAACTTTAACATCAAAGACCTCTAGAGAACTCACAACAACAATTCCAAAGGCACAACAACACCACTTCAGAACATAACAACAAGTCATAATCACAACATCAATGAAAACTCAAGACATAATATCAAAGACTACTTCCAACAATAACCAAAGACAAATCAATAAATCCCTTAATCACACAAACACAAAATCACTTAACATCTACAATCACGAAGTCACTTACAACTACAACCACAATATCACTTAACACGAGGTTACAATGCTTCCAGAGAACAAAGATCATGAACATCGCACAATAACTGATCAACTGTCGACATAGGAAGAGTGTCATGCATAAATTGCCATGAGTTACCCTGGCTCAACCTTCCTAGGCTACCGGACCCCCATCCTGGGTTACCCTGGCTTGCCTCTACTGGCCGCTGGACCCTCACGCAAAACTATGTGTCCCATCTCATCTCGAGCCTTATCATTCACTTGCTTAACGAGAGAGACATCCTTTATCTTTATTAGTGTGAAAGCCCCCCCATTAATTAATTTAGATTATCACTTAATTAAACTCTAGGTAGGTTACCCTGGCGCCCCTTTGTGTGCCGAACCCCCACAAAGAGCCACTCTCCTATCGACAACACAACAAAGTACAATACCACAAAAGTAACTAGACAACATAACCTCTCCAATCCAAGGAGAATAAAACCAAGAACTCACTCCGAACACTGGAGGAACCAAATATGGAAACACACTCCTTCCAAAGGAGGTGCAAATCTCGTTACCCACTCCTATTTCCCAGGAGGCACAAATCCCCGTTCATGGAAACCGGGTACAACATCATAGTACAATACATCAAGGCGATTCACAAAAGAACCTCCACACCAAACATCCCACTCTAGAGAACTTCTCTGGAAGACTTACATAGACCTTAATCCCATTTGCCCGACATGGAGAGTAAAGAAACCATAACATAATAGAAAAGCATTCCATCTCTAGAAGCCTGTAACAAGAACTTAAACTCTTACGCAAGGTAAAGTAAACCTAGGTTTTTCCCATACGACACATTTAAACCAAGAAGAGAATACCACAACAACTTAACGAATAACCCCCAGAAAATGATTACTTAAGAACAACTCCATAAAGAAATATTTCCAAACTCAAAATTTCGTCAAACAAATAAATCGACAATACGAGATTATTCAATCCAAAACAAAACACACTGTTAAATTCAAATTCGCACAATTACATTATAACATCATATTCTTAAAACTTTAACTATTCAATTTAATTCCAAGCACACAATCAATTAAAAATTCGCACAACTACATTAATCATTGCGATTTTCTCAAAAATATATTTTCTTCCCTCGCAACCACAATTGGTCATATATATATAAATACATAAATACTCATTTTATTAATAAAATCCTTTTACAAAAAAAAAACGTATTTTATAAAACAGGATTCAAATTAAATCACATTTGAATATTAAATCATTTAAAATTGAATTAATTTCCAGTAAATGTAAATATAAATATATATATATATATTATAATATATATTATAATATAATATATATATATATTTATATATTTATATTAAATATATATATTAAATACATTTTAAATAATATAATATATATATATATTTATATATTTATATAAATTAAATATAATAAAAATAAAACGCATTAAATAAAAACTAAATAAAGAAATAACATAAAAATAAAAATTTAAATAACTAAATTAAATTCCATTTTGCTGTACCATGCCAGGGAGGCCGCAGCCCCCCACTTGTGGCCGCAGCCCACGGACTGTGGTACTATGTACCACAGTCTGTGGTGGCCGCAGGCCATAGTCGGCCGACCCCCACCCCCACCCCCAGAAAGTTTAATAAAAGCTTTTCCTTTCATATTTTAAAATTAGATTTATATATATATATATATATATATATATATATTTTTTAACATTATTTTTCACAATATTCAACATACGGAAAAACTCGAAATACACGCCATTAAATATTTAAATGCACAGTTATATATATATATTCAATTTAATTTTCTTGAAATACAAACTAAATAGAAATTTATATTTATATATAAATAAGGAATTTAAACAATTCATATGAATAAATTATTTTTCCTAACAACTTCAATATAGATTTAGGCAAATAAAATCAAACAATAATAAATTAATTTTTTTTTACAAACAAATTTTGTTAAATAAATTTTGAAGGGTTTTACTATAGTTTTCTGTAGAGGATTCGAGAGTATAAATACACTACGTTTTCAAATCACAAATCTCATTTAATTACTTTTCGAAAAACATAACAACTAGATTTGTTTACAGATCAACCAAGTATTAAAATTTAAAAGGAGAAAACCTGGAGTCCTTCGTCTGAAAAGAATCCTCTCGGTAGCCTCCTCTCGATCTCCTCCTGCTGGTCTCTTTTCTCGATCCTCTGCCTTCAACGTTCTACTGAATAATCTTTTCTTTGTAAACTCACAATAATTTTTACCCAGAAGAAAACCTCCAAACTCCAAAACTATCTTTCTTATTTTTATTTTTATTTTTTTATTTTTTTATTTTTCTAGATCTAAAAACACAGAGCAAAACCTTTCTGTGTGTGAATGATTCCCTCATAAAAATAATAAATCACTAATTAAAATCAATAAATCTTTTTCCGCTTTCTTTTTCAAAAAGCCTCTTTCCTTATTGGTCCTTTTTCAGCTTTTAAAAGCTCACATTTATCTAAAACTTTAATTGAAATAATTTATTTAAATTTAGATATTATCTTCACATAATTTCCTATTTTAATAAAAATAATAATATTTAATTACTCTCAACAATATTAATTTAATTATAATTATTTGCACTTTTAATTAATTAAATCACTTTTAATTTATTATATATTTAATTTTAACATTTTTCTAACTCTCAATTAAATCAAATGACAATGCAACATTAATTAATTATTTTATGCAATACGATTAATTAATTAAACATTAACCAAGAATAAAATAAATTCTCAATAGAGAAACTACATACAAGGCAAAGACAAAACTTCAGTCATAACGCAACGACTCACAACAGACGACAGACTTGGGACAGGGACACTTCCAAACCTACTCCCTTTTTCAACTTTTACCCATTGGGTTAATTTATTGCTCGCCCTGTCCTGCCGAAGCAGGTGGAATCGAGACTTATTCCTGCAATCCTGCATCCAAATAAACGTCAAGTAGCACATGTATATATATATATATATATAATCAAACATCCTATCATGAGAAGGAATTGCAGTGTAGCAGGGCACTCGTGAACGAGTGATGCTACACTGTCCTCTCACCTAATCTATTCTAACAATTATAATATCAATAATGAGCTAACATTTCTAACCAAATTGACATAAGATAACATGATATTAAACTACTGCATCTTAACTAATTATTAAACAATTGTATTATAAAATATTACTGAATTCAAATAACATGATCACCGTAGGATTATCACATCAACATATAAAAACATTAATGAAAATTTATTTGAATAACTAATAATCCAAATCAACACATCGAGTATCACAAATCATACTAATAATGCCACACGCAACAATTAACTAAACCCCGCATCCACACACACCAAACAACAATACAGACCATCACCGTCACAAAGCATCAATCAAAACCACATAAATGTCAAATCCAACAACACAAGAGAAACCAATAGTAGCAAATAGTATTAGAAATATGGGGGTATTACATCCTCCCCCCTAGAATATGGCTTACTCCTGGAAGCCAGTAACTATATATATATATAAAAGATAAGATTAAGCATACAACAACCACAGAGAGAACACGCCATAAATCTCTATAACTAACCACATATTCATTCATTTCCTATTACCCTATTCCATAATTCCATACAATGCAACACGCAAAAGCAACTCCAAAACCACATTGGGTCAATCAGGAAATCGCTTGCACAAAGAGGTAAAGCATAAGAAGACATATAAGAGTGGACATAACAACAAAGCTGGTTGTCATCCACCACACACAACACACAAAATTCACACACAACACAATTTTCCATAATGCATTCTTCCAGTAGGAAGGATATCGGTGCATTGTACACTACACCGAGGGTCCTATCCCTTCCACTAGTTTTCTGCGTCATTGGATCTACACCACGCAACAACATTTGGGTAGCCAAGTTAGACCAACCCAAAAAGAAAAACATAAACTAACGAACAAAGCACCTAGACTGACGCCATGGCTCATAATGCCTGGAGTAACACCTACGCAACTAACAACTTAATGGGTCCACATTATCCTAGAGCGCCCAGTGTTTAAACTTGGGCTCTGATACCAAGCTGTCACGCCCCGCCGTGTGAACCCCAAAGGAACTAATAACAACGGAACAAATTTTTTTTTTTAAAAGAATATAATAACATACTTAAGTATTATAACATAACAATGTATTAAGAGGCACAACTAGTTCCAATGGGGTACACGAAGTGACATGACTACACTAACCCATAACAACGATAATAAGATAACAATAATTAATCCATTACGTAAATCTATACATTCCCATATCATCATTTAAATATCCATTAAACAATAACCATATTAATAACATACGCACATATGGCAATACATGGAATTAAAAGATATAAAGTGTTACATAATTTCGATAGATATAATTCAACATAACCAACTATAACAAAAGATCTTGAATAAATACAAGGCCTGAATAAACATTACATCCCAATGATAGAAGAATACAACTGTCTGAAAATGCATCTCAATAACTACATATACAAATCACATCAAGGTCATCCCAACACACGTGGGAGACAATACACCAATGAATACATTACATATGAAGTATATACATCAATCTGGTACATAAGGACACTGGATCATCAACATCCGCCAAAACCTGCAAGTAAAAGATACATCTGCAACAGAAGAGGGAACCCAATGGGGTACGAAGCACGTTCCACCCAACCACCCCCGTGCTGAGAGTAGACAAGGAAGGGTCCCCGACCAAGCATGCTAACAATAACAAAGACTAACTCCAAATAGACAACTTTAACATCAAAGACCTCTAGAGAACTCACAACAACAATTCCAAAGGCACAACAACACCACTTCAGAACATAACAACAAGTCATAATCACAACATCAATGAAAACTCAAGACATAATATCAAAGACTACTTCCAACAATAACCAAAGACAAATCAATAAATCCCTTAATCACACAAACACAAAATCACTTAACATCTACAATCACGAAGTCACTTACAACTACAACACAATATCACTTAACACGAGGTTACAATGCTTCCAGAGAACAAAGATCATGAACATCGCACAATAACTGATCAACTGTCGACATAGGAAGAGTGTCATGCATAAATTGCCATGAGTTACCCTGGCTCAACCTTCCTAGGCTACCGGACCCCCATCCTGGGTTACCCTGGCTTGCCTCTACCGGCCGCCGGACCCTCACGCAAAACTATGCGTCCCATCTCATCTCGAGCCTTATCATTCACTTGCTTCACGAGAGAGACATCCTTTATCTTTATTAGTGTGAAAGCCCCCCCATTAATTCATTTAGATTATCACTTAATTAAACTCTAGGTAGGTTACCCTGGCGCCCCTTTGTGTGCCGGACCCCCACAAAGAGCCACTCTCCTATCGACAACACAACAAAGTACAATACCACAATAGTAACTAGACAACATAACCTCTCCAATCCAAGGAGAAAATAAAACCAGGAACTCACTCTGAACACTGGAGGAACCAAATATGGAAACACACTCCTTCCAAAGGAGGTGCAAATCTCGTTACCCACTCCTATTTCCCAGGAGGCACAAATCCCCGTTCATGGAAACCGGGTACAACATCATAGTACAATACATCAAGGCGATTCACAAAAGAACCTCCACACCAAACATCCCACTCTAGAGAACTTCTCTGGAAGACTTACATAGACCTTAATCCCATTTGCCCGACATGGAGAGTAAAGAAACCATAACATAATAGAAAAGCATTCCATCTCTAGAAGCCTGTAACAAGAACTTAAACTCTTATGCAAGGTAAAGTAAACCTAGGTTTTTCCCATACGACACATTTAAACCAAGAAGAGAATACCACAACAACTTAACGAATAACCCCCAGAAAATGATTACTTAAGAACAACTCCATAAAGAAATATTTCCAAACTCAAAATTTCGTCAAACAAATAAATCAACAATACGAGATTATTCAATCCAAAACAAAACACACTGTTAAATTCAAATTCGCACAATTACATTATAACATCATATTCTTAAAACTTTAACTATTCAATTTAATTCCAAGCACACAATCAATTAAAAATTCGCACAACTACATTAATCATTGCGATTTTCTCAAAATTATATTTTCTTCCCTCGCAACCACAATTGGTCATATATATATAAATACATAAATACTCATTTTATTAATAAAATCCTTTTACAAAAAAAAAACGTATTTTATAAAACAGGATTCAAATTAAATCACACTTGAATATTAAATCATTTAAAATTGAATTAATTTCCAGTAAATGTAAATATAAATATATATATATATATATATATTTATATTAAATAATATATATTAAATACATTTTAAATAATATAATATATATATTTATATATTTATATATTTATATAAATTAAATATAATAAAAATAAAACGCATTAAATAAAAACTAAATAAAGAAATAACATAAAAATAAAAATTTAAATAACTAAATTAAATTCCATTTTGTTGTACCACTGCCAGGGAGGCCGCAGCCCCCACGGACTGTGGTGGCCGTAGCCCCCACAGTCTGTGGTGGCCGCAACCATTCCACAGTGGGGCCGTGGGTGGTACGGCCTCGGCCGACCCCCACCCCCAGAAAGTTTAATAAAAGCTTTTCCTTTCATATTTTAAAATTAGATTTATATATATATATATTTTTTTAACAATATTTTTCACAATATTCAACATACGGAAAAACTCGAAATACACGCCATTAAATATTTAAATGCACAGTTATATATATATATATTCAATTTAATTTTCTTGAAATACAAACTAAATAGAAATTTATATTTATATATAAATAAGGAATTCAAACAATCCATATGAATAAATTATTTTTCCTAACAACTTCAATATAGATTTAGGCAAATAAAATCAAACAATAATAAATTAATTTTTTTTTACAAACAAATTTTGTTAAATAAATTTTGAAGGGTTTTACTATAGTTTTCTGTAGAGGATTCGAGAGTATAAATACACTACATTTTCAAATCACAAATCTCATTTAATTACTTTTCGAAAAACATAACAACTAGATTTGTTTACAGATCAACCAAGTATTAAAATTTAAAAGGAGAAAACCTGGAGTCCTTCGTCTGAAGAAGAATCCTCTCGGTAGCCTCCTCTCGATCTCCTCCTGCTGGTCTCTTTTCTCGATCCTCTGCCTTCAACGTTCTACTGAATAATCTTTTCTTTGTAAACTCACAATAATTTTTACCCAGAAGAAAACCTCCAAACTCCAAAACTATCTTTCTTATTTTTATTTTTATTTTTTTATTTTTTTATTTTTCTAGATCTAAAAACACAGAGCAAAACCTTTCTGTGTGTGAATGATTCCCTCATAAAAATAATAAATCACTAATTAAAATCAATAAATCTTTTTCCGCTTTCTTTTTCAAAAAGCCTCTTTCCTTATTGGTCCTTTTTCAGCTTTTAAAAGCTCACATTTATCTAAAATTTTAATTGAAATAATTTATTTAAATTTAGATATTATCTTCACATAATTTCCTATTTTAATAAAAATAATAATATTTAATTACTCTTAACAATATTAATTTAATTATAATTATTTGCACTTTTAATTAATTAAATCACTTTTAATTTATTATATATTTAATTTTAACATTTTTCTAACTCTCAATTAAATCAAATAACAATGCAACATTAATTAATTATTTTATGCAATACGATTAATTAATTAAACATTAACCAAGAATAAAATAAATACTCAATAGAGAAACTACATACAAGGCAAAGACAAAACTTCAGTCATAACGCAACGACTCACAACAGACGACAGACTTGGGACGGGGACACTTCCAAACCTACTCCCTTTTTCAACTTTTACCCATTGGGTTAATTTATTGCTCGCCCTGTCCTGCCGAAGCAGGTGGAATCGAGACTTATTCCTGCAATCCTGCATCCAAATAAACGTCAAGTAGCACATGTATATATATATATAAATCAAACATCCTATCATGAGAAGGAATTGCAGTGTAGCAGGGCACTCGTGAACGAGTGATGCTACACTGTCCTCTCACCTAATCTATTCTAACAATTATAATATCAATAATGAGCTAACATTTCTAACCAAATTGACATAAGATAACATGATATTAAACTACTGCATCTTAACTAATTATTAAACAATTGCATTATAAAATATTACTGAATTCAAATAACATGATCACCATAGGATTATCACATCAACATATAAAAACATTAATGAAAATTTATTTGAATAACTAATAATCCAAATCAACACATCGAGTATCACAAATCATACTAATAATGCCACACGCAACAATTAACTAAACCCCGCATCCACACACACCAAACAACAATACAAACCATCACCGTCACAAAGCATCAATCAAAACCACATAAATGTCAAATCCAACAACACAAGAGAAACCAATAGTAGCAAATAGTATTAGAAATATGGGGGTATTACATAAGGAATCTTCTCCAATAAGATTTTTTCTCTATAAATTTACAATGTCCAAATGAACACTTTCCCTCCACAAATCCCATTTTGTAAATCTCTAAAGGTAATATCTTCTCCTAAAAGGGATGCTTTTAAAAAAAAATCTACCTTCAGTAAAATGTATTTTTTAGGAGCTTTATCCATCCTTTTTCAATATTTTTTATTGTAATAGATTGCATTTTTGTCTTATATATTTTGACCATACACATGCCCCTACCCTATAATCTAATTTTTCATCATTTTTTTAGAATTTTGTACTATACCTTGTCCTCTCCAAAAATATTTTTCATAAAAATCTAGTTTTTCCATGCCACAAATGTGATTATTTGAGTCTAAATTGTATTGACAAACCATTTTATAAACTAAAGGAATCCATAATTATTGTATCATTTTATTTTATTTTATTTCACACTTTTTTTTTCATTAGTGTGACCATTTTTCCAAAAGTGCATACAAAATCCTAGGACTACAAATGATTGATTCAAATAGTAACATCTTGTATTTATGCACCAAATCAATTTATATTTTCTATAGTGTTAGCTACCAATATTTATTCATGGGGTGGCTCTCACCAAATTTCCAAACCAAACTAGTTTCTAATTTCCTTTAGATTAGCTTCAATCTTTAGCCACAAGGTGGCTCTCACCAAACCACCAAATTTCTACTTCCAAATTATCATAATTAGTATCTCATTATTACCCTAGCCTAACTCTTTCAAATGAAACTCTTTAATAGCCATTGTGACCATTATCATTATCCCAATTTCTAGTTGCCTATTTTCAAGATATTCATTCTAATATCTAATATAGGTCACTATTATGCTTCCATAATTTTTTTTAGGGATTGGATATCCATACAATAGTACATAAACAACAATAAACTATTGAAAAAACTACTAAAAACTACTTATAAATGACTGAACTTGGTCACGTGACCATTAGTAGTTTACTACCAGTCATATATAACATGACCAGATTGATGACTAAACAATTTTTAGTCATTTATTGGTTTTTTTGATTGATCAATTTGGTAGTATATTTAGTTGTTGATTTAGTCATTGATTGTTCTAATCTAGTCACTTATTTAGTCATTTTTTTTCACTAATATATTTATTTGTTGATTTAGTCATTGATTGTTGTAATATGGTCACTTATTTAATCATTTTTTATTCACTGATATATTTAATTGGTCACTTATTTAGTTGTTGATTTAGTCATTGATTGGTGTAATTTGGTCACTTATTTATTCATTTTTTTATTCACTAATATATTTAGTCATTTATTATTGTTAACTGGTTACTTATTTAGTCATTTTTATTCACTGATTTCCGTGCATCAATTGGTAGTGTATTTAGTCATTACTTTTAATCATCATTTTGATCAATTTGGTAGTATATATAGTTATTTTTATTCACTGATTTCACTAGTCATATATCTAGTCATATTTATTCACTATTCACTAATTTTTGTCAATTGGTGGTATATTTAGTCAATTTAATTATTAATTTATGTCAATTAGTAGTATATTTAGTCATTTTAATTGACTGATATTTGAGGATTTAATCATAAAACACATAAATACACATCAATCATCAAGTGCACACAATAAGACAACCATTGAGAAGGAAAAATCAGTGAACTTTATTAATAAAAGAAAGGTGTTCTAGTTACAACTTAGAAATAGAGTATTACAATTGTTATTTTTAGTCACAAGACTAAAAATATAAGTTACAATATTGCACAAAAATGACTGCAAGAAAGAAACTTCTCCAAAAATCTTTTGCAATGATGGAAACACATGCTTGAATCCCTTCAATGAGAGCACATGCCCCTTTCATCTCTTAAAACTTCTACAACATTGGAAATCTTCTTGGAGCAAGTTGTAACGTGTAGAATCCAAGGAGAGTGTCGATTGTGTCTCACATATGAAGCTCTCTCCTTCAATGCAATCAACAATAACCCAGCTAGAATCTTTCCTCCTTTATATGCAACATTCCATCTGATATGAGCAATAGGGTGTTGCCTTTTTTGCCATGAATGAAGATGTGCCTCAATACAACCAAAAAAATTATTATTAGTCTCAATTTAGAAAGAATTAAAGTGTATTGTATCTTGTAAGTTTACAAAAGTAAGTCCAAACACAGTAGAAAGATAAATCAATTAAAAAACTATAGATTTGTTAACAAATGCCTTAAACGGAGTGTTCAACATAGGCCTGAAATATGCATATTGAACCCTTGATTTTAGAACCTTGTTCAAAATTTAAGAAAGTTGATACGCTCAGATTATAGAATGAAGGCTATCAACACTAACCAGACTGGAACAACATTATCAACGGAAATTTCCTAGAAACCAAGCCCAAGAATGCCATCAAACTTGGACAACAAAAATGTCAACCTCGATTCATGTGTTATATCAGTAAAGACCTACACCATGAAAGAATCCATTTATACATAAATTCCATATTAAGTTGATGAGAAAAGATCTTTGATATCCAACTGGGAAGCCATAACATCCAAAAATTACTAACCTAATGTTTCACAACAAGTTTCTCAACTATGACATCATCTTTACTTAAGAAACCAGATATTGATCCACTACCATATTGGATCTCAAAGGATTCTCCTTCACAAACAAAAAATGATATATATTAATTGTTTAGCAACTTCCTTAATATCCCCATGTAAGTAGACTAAACTAAGTGAGGTTGAGGGTTTGAAGTAGAGTACCATCTTCTTGGTATGTGCTTGACTTTGATCATAACTTGTATCTTGAATGAAAATATCAAGCTAGTTGCACTGTAAAATCATCATTAATCATTGTTATAAAAATAACCACAAAATCCTCTTTAATTAAAATAATCCTTCTAGATATTTCAAGACAAGATATTTCAGTTAATTTCTAAGAGAGCTAATTTCACTATCCAAACAACCAGCAATCTATTTATTGTATATAATTTCCCAAAATTCAAAATTTGAATGCAATGAAACTAACCATAATTACCAAAAATTTTACACCAAAATGTAGTACAAAATGAATTGTTTGACATCAAATGTGTTTTGATAAACCAGATATACCCTTGATATATTGATTTAAATAAAAAGGAAAAATCAAACTAGAGACAACAAGATAACATTCAGTAATTCACTTCAACAAACAGTTGAAACCAGAATTCGTCCACCAATTATAACTTCATTCTATTGATCTTCAAAAATATTTTACAATACATTTCAAAATTTTGTCCTAACTGACATGTCAAAAAGTGTTTTTTCAATTACCCACTTTTAACATAAATAAAAAAGTCTTAATTATTAGTGTTTACATAGGATTACATAAAAGCAACAAAAGATGAGAAGTGAAGAGAAATGATCAGATGTTGAATTCCAGAGCACTCACAAGATACGAAATTCCATTACTCATCATAAGGTACCCATGATCATTTAGATCTAGCAAGGTTCTCTCTCCATGATAGTATCTCCAAGGCTTGGTACTTCACTACAAGGCCTATTCTTCTCCAGGAGATAGATATGTCTGCTCCCATTGGCACACCGTGTAATCATGAGGCCATTTGTACATATTTTTTGTGTGTTGGCCAAGTGACTCTTCCGTCTATTTTCTAATAACCCTTTGCTATCCTTGATGAATTTTGAGTATCTAGCATCTAGTGCAATTATTCCATCCAAGGTTAAATTGAGGCAGTGAATATTTATGTCACCATCCTAAGTGAATCTGCTCATTACATTGGGTATCCCAAAAGGCATGACTAACTACTCATGCAGGCCCTCCTTGATATTGAAGGTGATCTTCCATTCATCTCCCTCTCGAATCTAGATCTGATGATATCCACTCTTCAGATTGATCTTTGTGAAGGACTAAGCTCCACTCAAACAATCCATCAGGTCATCCATCCTTGGCAAGCAAAATTTGTACTTGATTGTTATCTTGTTTATGACCTGGGAGTTTGTACACATCCCCCACTCCCCATCCTTCTTCGGTGCTAATATTGCAAGTACTGCACATGGACTCGGAATCTCTTGAATCAAACCCTTTCTCAACAACTCCTGAACTTGTATGTTCAACTCCTCATTTTCTGCAGGGGTCATTCTATGAGCTACTTTATTTGTAAAGCTGGCTCCAAGGATCAAGTCAATCTTATGAATGATCTTCCTCATCGGTGGTAAACCCTCAAGAACATTATCAAAAACAATATCCTTTTCTTTAGCCTCCTTTAGGGGTTTCAACTTATGGCAGACTCCATCCTTCGTCAGGGAATAAGTGTTTGCATGGCCATCATGTATAGCTCTGTTGTCGAACTACCATGGCCTCCCCAACAACATGTGACATGCATCCATGGGGATGATATCATAGAGTACCTCATCACGATAGCTCCCAATCTTGTACTTCACCAAGAACTACTCATTGACCAGAACTTTGTGGTATTTCTGCAACCAGGCAATCTGATACGGATGTGGATTCCTTTCCCTCTTCAGCTTCAACTTCATAACCATCTCTTCTGACACTAGATTACCAGTGCTCCCACTATCAATAATGACATCATAGCATTTTCCTTCACACTTGCACCTTGTGCAGAACAAATTCTTCCTTTGTCCTGGCTCCTTCTCTTCAATCACCAGGGCTCTTCTAACCACTAGGGCTTCTCCTCTTTCAGCATCATCTGAATGCTTAGATTGAGTCTCCTCATCTACATGTGCAACCCTTCCATGACCTTTCGCCCTTTTGTCTATCCTTCCTTGGCATTGTGGGAATTCATAGGCTCGATGCCCTTCTTCACCACACTAGAAACAAGTTCCTCTAAAACTGCCTCTTCTGGGTCCTTGTCCAAATATTCCTTGTCCTCTACCTCTTTGATCGCCATTGTTTTGATCACGAGAGTGATAGAAGTTATCATTCTTTTGTCTTTGGTTGGTACCCACATCTTCATTTTTCTTCTCATCCTCAATTCAACTTCCAGAAGATCTTCCACTACTCCTTCCTCTTTGACCTCCTTGTCCCTTTTGCCTACTGTCAAATCTTTTGTTCAACTTCTCTTCAACTTTTAAGCAAACTAGTACACATCCTCAATGGTGATCATTCTGACCAGGCTTAGCTCCTCTTGAATGCTTGGTCATAACCCATTGAGATAACGAGCTAACTTCTCCTTGTTGGCCTCTACATGGCTCGTTCTGATGATCATCTTGTGAAAATATTTTGTGTATTCTTTCACAGATTTGTTTCCTTGCTTCAACCCTTGAAATTTCTTCAGCAGATCTAACTCATAGTCCACTAGTATGAATTGCTTCTTCAATTTCTCCACCATGTGATCCCAACTGTAGATCTTTCATTTTCCTCTTCAATTTCTTTCCAATTGGACCTCTTTCCACCAAATACTTGTGTAGCCCTTCAGCTTCACTTTTGAAAACTTAACCCAATTTGGGTCCTCTATTTCTTTATACTCAAAATACTCTTCTATTTTGTTGATCCAGTCAATCAACTCTTTCAATTTTAGACTTCTGGAATAACTAGGAACTTCTACATTGATTATTTTTTTGATCTTCGAAATGGCTCTTATTATCCACATTTCATCTTGGTCAATCGCTTCTTCTTCCTCTTCTACATCTAAATCTTTCACCTATTCTTCATCCTTGCATCTTCTCTCCTTCTCGAGTTTAACCCTCTTCTCATTTGTTCTTGCAATGCATCAATTTGTCTCTATAGGGTTCTGAAACCATCGACCGCCAATGGATCTCTTCCACCATCATTTATGCCACCTTTGGCATCACCAAGCCTACCAGGCATCACTCTTGGAGGCATCTTGAATATCTCAAACCCACAACCATGATCCTAGTGCGAACTTCCTCATGATCGGCGATATGTCCACATGCTCAAGAAAACATGCTCAAATACCACCTAACGAGGGTGTTACACAAACTACAGAAATTCCCCCTTTTCACAGTATGCGATCTTTTCCCTAAAAAGCTACCCAAAAATTAAAAACTAGCCCATAAATAACCCCTTTTTGGTTTGGAGCCAAAAAAAAAATTGAATTATGGGTTTTGGCGGTTTGGCACCAAAAAGTACAATTTGATTTATTCAAAATTTAAATCCACATTAAAAAATTAGTACTTTTTTGAAAATGTACCAACATCCAAGAGCCATAACTTTTGATCTGAGACTCCATTTGACAAACCGTTTGAACCATTGGAAATGCCTTAGAGTGAAGAACGCACTAAGAACTACCTATACTATTTTTGACAATTTTTAGGCTCATACGGGACCATTTAGTGCCTCAAATTGGACTCAAAATATTTTTCAAAACAAAAAGAAAAAATTGAAACTTGAATAACTTTCAAACCGGGAATGATCTTGACCTGATTCTTTCGCCAAAGTGTTTATTTTTCTTTCTTGAAGTTTCCCATAAATTTCTACCTCCTCATGCCTTCAAATTCAAAACTGCTAAAATTAAAAATTGAACAGAAATGCAATTCTGAAAGTTGGGAACTCTTATTCGACGAACAGGGTATCCATAAATGTAAAAACATCTACAAAAAGCTAACAAAAGGAAACATAAAGGAAAACATATATTTGGGTGATGCAGGATTTCCCTTACACCACTAGATGCTCCTGCATCAAACACCTAGGGTAATTTGAGAAGTGACCCTGTCACGTCTTAGATAGTTAAGGAAAACCCAAATAGTTAACATTTTCCTTAGATAGCTAGGATGAATCTTCCGCAGGCCTTCCTCTCCACTTCACCAGATATTCTTCATACTACCTATTTTTGGTACTCCTTCCCACATGGCTATCCAGAATTGCTTCAATTTCCTCCTTCTCTGAAGTAGTCGTTGGAATGTCACATTGTTCCATTGTTGATACTTCCTCTGTTCCACCATCATGATACTCTGTCAAATCTAAAATATTGAACACAAGGGAAATGTTGACTCCATCCGGAAACTCTACTTCATATGTGTTCCCTAAATTATGCCTCTTCAAAATCTTATAGGGGTTGAACTTCTTCTTCTTCAATTTTTTATAGGTTCCCACTGGAAACATTTCTTTCCTCAAGTGGACAATCACTTCATCACCAATCTAAAACTCCTTATACCTCCTCTTTTGATCTACTTTATCCTTATACTACATATTCATCTTGTTAATATGTTCTCTTACCTTCTCATGTATATTCTTGATGTGCTCTGCAAAGTCTTTGGCTTCGGCACTTGTCTTCTTCTCTTGGTCCATCTTTCTCAGTTCTGGAGCAGTCTTGGGACTGCCTCCATACACAATCTAGAATGGTGATCTACCAGTGCTTCTGTTGCTAGAATTTTTGTAAGAAAATTCTACCTGGGGTAAGTTCAAGTCCCATCCTTTGGGTTTATCTCCTACCAAGTATCTCAATAGGTTACGCAGACTTATGTACACAACCTCAATCTACCCATCAGTCTATGGATGGTGAGCAGAACTAAACTTCAACTTTGTTTTCAACTTCTTCCACAAGGTCCTGCAAAATTATCCAACAAATTTGGTGTCACGATCTAAGACTATACTCTTTGGCAGATCATGTAGCCTCACCACCTCTCTAAAGAACAAGTTAGCAATGTGAATGCATCATGGGTCTTCTGGCATGGGATGAAATGTGCCATCTTCAAAAACTTGTCAAGTACCACAAATACTGAATCATTCCCTCTTTGTGTCCTTGGCAAACCAAGAATAAATTCCATACTTATATCCTCCCACGACCTCTCTGGTGTAGGTAAGGGTTGATACAACCCTGTATTTTGGCTCACTCTTTTAGCCATCTAACATACCTTGCAACTTTGCACAAACTTTTGCACATCTTGTGATAATTAAGGCCAATAATAATGCTCACTGATAATGGAAATGGTCTTATCCCAACCAAAATGTCATTCCATTCCTCCACTATGCTTCTCCTTTATCAGGTTCTCCCTCATGGAACTCCTCAAAATACACAATTGACTTCCCTTAAAAAACATGGCATCCTGGATTATGAAATCCAGCCACTTTGTCCTGTCAGTTGTAACAGGTTCCTTGCAAGCTTTCCAAGCCTCTAAAAAATAGGATCTTTAGGATACAATGTCTTGAGTTCATTGAACCCAACCACTTCAATCTGCATCTCTGTCAACAATGTCTACCTCCTACTTAAGGCATCTGCAACCCTATTCGACCTCCCACTCATATGCTTTAAAACAAAGGTATAACTCTACAAAAATTCTACCCATTGCATATGCCTCTGATTTAATTTTTCCTGACTATTCAAGTACTATAATGCTTGATGATCAGTATACAGAAAAAATTCCTTTAGAAATAGATAATGCCTCCATTTCTTTAATGCTTCAACTATTGCATAAAATTTTTGATCATATACAATGTACTTTCTCTTTGCATCATTTATCTTTTCACTGAAATAGGCAATGGGCTTACCTTCTCGGTTTAACACTAATTCAATGGCACAACCATTGGCATCACAATCCACCTAAAATACCTTATTGAAATCCAAAAGGGCTAAAATTGGTTGCTCTATCACCTTCTGCTTCAACAGGTCAAAACTCTTCGCTGCTTCAGTGCTCCACTTGAACTCTTTTATATCCCCTCTCATTGTTTCAGTTATGCGTGCAAAAATACTACTGAAGTTTCTAATGAAATTTCTATAAAAAATTTCCAAACCATTGAAAGATCTCAGCTCAGTAGTATTTCCTGGGGTACACCATCCCAAAATAGCCTTCACCTTCTCTAGGTCCATTTTGAAACTTTTTTTCGAGAAAACAAACCCCAAGTACACTAACTCCTTCACAAAACTACACTTCTTCAAGTTAATCAACAATTTCTCCTCTCTTAACTTCTCAAAGGCTCTATGAATATGCATTAAATTCTCATCCAAAGTCTTACTGAAAATCAAAATATCATCTAGATACACAATAACAAAACTTCCAAGAAACTCTTTCAGTGCCTCATTCATGAGCTGCATGAATCTACTCGACACATTGGTTAGCCCAAAAGGCATGACTAACCACTCTTACAGGCCCTCCTTGGTCTTGAAGGTAGTATTCCATTAATCTCCCTCTCAAATCCATATCTAATGATATCCACTCTTCAAATCAATCTTTGTGAAGTACTAAGCTCCACTCAAATAGTCCATCAGGTCATCCATCCTTGGCAGGGGAAATTTTTACTTGATTGTTATCTTGTTTATGGCCCAAGAGTTTGTACACATCCTCCACTCCCCATCCTTCTTCGGTGCTAGTATTGCAAGTACTATACATGGACTCAGACTCTCTCGAATCAAACCCTTTCTCAACAACTCTGATACTTGTCTGTTCAACTCCTCATTTTTTGCAGGGGTCATTCTATGAGCTGCTTTATTTGGAAAATTGGCTCCAAGGATCAAGTTAATTTGATGACTAATCTTCCTCACTTGTGGTAAACCCTCAGGAACATTATTAGAAACAATATCCTTTTCTTCAGCCTCCTTCAGGGGTTTCAACTTATGGTGAACTCCATCCTTCGTCAGGAAATAAGTGTTTGCATCACCATCATGTATAGCTCACCTATCAAACTTCCACAACCTCCCCAACAACATGTGACATGCATCCATGGGGATGATATCATAGAGTACCTCATCATGATAGCTCCCAATCTTGAACTTCACCAAGCACTAGTCATTGACCAGAACTTTGTTGTCTTTCTACAACCAGGCAATCTGATACAGATGTGGATACATTTCCCTCTTCAGCTTCAACTTCATAACCATCTCTTCTGACACCAGATTATTGGTACTCCCACTATCAATAATGACATCATAGCATTTTCCTTCACACTTGCACCTTGTACAAAACATATTTTTCCTTTGTTCTGGCTCATTCTCTGTAGTCACTAGGGCTCTTCTAACCACTAGGGATTCTCCTCTTGTAGCATTATCTGAATGCTTAGATTTAGTCTCCTCATTTGCATGTGCAACCCTTCCATGACCTTTCGGCCTTCTGTCTGTCCTTCCTTGGTGCTATGGGAATTCATAGGCTCAATTCCCTTCTTCACCACATTGGAAACAAGTTCCTCTAAAATTTCCTTTTTGGGTCCTTGTCCAGATCTTCCTCATCCTCTACCTCTTTGATCACCACTATTTTGATCACGAGAGTGATAAAAGTTATCATTCTTCTAGCTTTGACTGGTACCCACATCTCCATTTTTCTTCTCATCCTCATTTTAGCTTCCAGAAGATCTTCCACTACCCCTTCTACTTTGAGCTCCTCATCCCTTTTGCTTGTTGTCAAATCTTTTTTTCAAATTCTCTTTGAATTTCAGAGAAAACTAGTATGCATCCTCAATGATGGTCATTCTAACCAGGCTTAGCTCCTCTTGAATGCTCGGTTGTAACCTATTAATATAATGAGCTACCTTCTCCTTGTTGGCCTCTGCATGGCCCATTCTGATGATCATCTTGCAAAAATATTATGTGTATTCTTTCACATATCTATTTCCTTGCTTCAACCCTTGCAATTTCTTCAGTAGATCTAACTTGTAGTCCACTAGTATGAACTGCTTCTTCGGTTTCTCCACCATGCGATCCCAACTGTTGATCTTTCCTTTTCCTCTTTGATTTCTCAGCAACTGGACCTCTTTCCACCAAATACTTGTGTGGCCCTTCAACTTCATTTTTTCAAACTTAACCCAATCTGTGTCCTCTATTTCTTCATACTTGAAATACTCTTCTAGCTCGTTGATCTAGTCGATCATTTCTTCTAGGTTCATACTTCTAGAATAACTAGGAACTTCTACTTTGGGTCTTTTTCTGATCTTTGAAATGGCCTTTATTAGTTGCATTTCATCTTAATCAATCACTTATTCCTCTTCTACATCTAAATCTTCCACCTCTTCTGCATCCTCGCTTCTTCTCTCCTTCTCGAGTTTAATCCTCTTCGCATATGTTCTTACAATGCGTCAATTTGTCTCTAGAGCACTCTAAAACCATCAACCACCAATGGATCTCCTCCACCAGCATTTTTTCCACCTCTGGCACCACCATGCCTACCAAGCATCACTCTTGGAGGCATCTTGAATATCTCAAACCCACAGCCACGGTTCTGGTGCAAACTACCTCACGATCGGTGATCTGTCCACACGCTCAAGAAAACCTGCTTTGATACCACCTAAGGAGGGTGCTAACCTGAGACACAGAAAATCACACACAAAACTAGAGATTATTATTATTATTCAGAATAAGAAAAACTTTCATCTAGAGAATCTCAAATCCTTGAGTTCTACAATACATGCAAATTAAAGAAACTACATAAATTCCCCCTTTTCACAATATATGATCTTTTCCCCAAAAAGCTACCCAAAAATCAAAAACTAGCCCATAAATAACCCTTTTTCGGTTTGAAGCCAAAAACAACATTCAAATGATCAGTTTTGGTGATTTGGCACCAAAAAGTACAATTTGAAATTCAAAATTTAAATCCACATTCAAAAATTAAAGTTTTTGGAACATGCACCAACTTCCAAGAGCCATAACTTTTGATTTAGGACTTCGTTTGACAAACCGTTTGAAACATTGGAAGGTCTCAGAGTGAAGAATGCGCTAAGAACCTGCTGCACTAATTCTAATGATTTTTGGGCCCGTACGGGACCATTTAGTGCCTCAAACTGGACTCAGAAGATTTTTCAGGGGAAAAAGGATAAACTGAAACTTGAATAACTTTCAAACAGGGAATGATCTTGACTTCATTCTTTCACAAAAGTGCTTTTTTTTTTCCTGAAGTTTCCCATAAATTTTTTCATCCTCACACTTTCAAATTCAAAACTGCTAAAAATAGAAATTGAGCAGAAAAAGAAGAAATGTGATTCTAAAAGTTGGGAACTCTTATTCGACAAAAAGGGTATGCAAAAACATCTACAAAAAGCTAACAAAAAGAAACATAAAGGAAAATATATTTTTGGGTGATGTAGGATTTTCCTTACACCACTGGATGCTCCTACATCAGACACCCAGGGTAATTTGAGAAGTGACCCTATCATGTCTCAGATGGTTAAGGAAAACTCAAACGATCAACCTCTACCTTAGACAGCCAAGATGAATCTTCCACAGGCCTTCCTCTCCACTTCACCAGATATTCTTCATACTGCCTATTTCTAGTACTCCTTCCCACAGGGCTATCCAAGATTGCTTCAATCTCCTCCTCTGAAGTAGGTGTTGGAATGTCATATTGTTCCATTGCTAGTACTTCCTTTTTGCCACCTTCATCATACTCTATCAAATTTGAAATGTTAAACACAAGGGAACTGTTGACTCCATCTAGAAACTCTACCTCATATGTGTTCCCTGAATCATGCCTCTTCAAAATCTTACAGGGACCAAACTTTTTCATCTTCAATTTTTTATAGGTTCCCACTAGAAAAATTTCTTTCCTCAAGTGGACCATCACTTCATCACCAATCTAAAACTACTTATACCTCCTCTTCTAATCTTCATTAGCCTTATACTACATATTCATCTTTTTAATATGTTCCCGTACCTTCTCATGTATATTCTTGATGTGCTCTGTAAAGTCTTTGGCTTCAGTACTTGTCTTCTTCTCTTGGTCCATCTTTCTCAGTTCTTGAGCGGTCCTAGGACTACCTCCATACACTATTTGAAATTGTTATCTACCATTTCTTCTGTTGATAGAATTGTTATAAGAAAAAAATTTCTTGGGGTAGGATCAAGTCCCATCCCTTGGGTTTATCTCCTACCAAGAATCTTAGTAGGTTACCCAGACTTCTATTCACAACCTCAGTCTTCCCATCAGATTGTGGATGATGTGCAAAATTGAACTTCAACTCTATTTTCAACTTCTTCCACAAGGTCCTCCAAAAGTATCCAACAAATTTAGTGTCACGGTCTGAGACTATACTCTTTGGTAGACCATGTAGCCTCACCACCTCTCTGAAGAAAAATTCAGCAATGTGGACTACATCATGGGTCTTCTTTCATAGGATGAAATGTGCCATCTTTGAAAACCTATCAACTACCACAAATATTGAATCATTCCCTCTCTTTGTCCTTGGGAAACCAAGAAAAAAGTCCATACTTATATCCTCCCATGGCCTCTCTAGTACAAGTAAGGTTTGATACAACCCTGTATTCTGGCTCACTCCTTTAGCCATCTGACATACCCTACAACTCTACACAAACTTCCTCACATCCTATGATAATTGAGGCCAATAATAATGCTCACTGATAATGGTAATGGTCTTATCCCAGCCAAACTATCCTGCCATTCCTCCACTATGCTTCTTCTTTATCAAGTTCTCCCCCATGCAACTCCTCAGAATGCACAATTGACTTCCCTTAAACATGCCATCCTGGATTATGAAATCCAGCCACTTTGTCTTGTCAACTATAACAAGTTCCTTACAAGCTTTCCAAGCCTCTGAAAAAATCAGGATCTTCAAAATACAATGTCTTGAGTTCATCGAACCCAACCACTTCAATCTACATCTTCATCAAAAAAATTCCCTCCTACTTAAGGAATCTGCAGCCCTATTCAACCTCCCACTCATATGATTTAAAACAAAGGTATAACTCTACAAAAATTCTACCCATTACATATGCCTCTGATTTAATTTTCCCTGACTATTCAGGTACTATAATGCTTGATGATCAGTATACAGAAAAAATTCCTTCGGAAATAGACAATGCCTCCATTTATTTAATGCTTGAACTATTGCATAAAATTCTTGATCATATACAAAGTACTTTCTCTTTGCATCATTTAACTTTTCACTGAAATAGGCAATGGGCTTACCTTCTTAGTTTAACACTGCTCTAATGGCACAACCACTAGCATCACAGTCCACCTAAAATGACTTATTGAAATCCAAAAGGGATAAAACTGGTTGCTCTATCACCTTCTGCTTCAACAGGTCAAAACTCTTCGCTGCTTCAGTGCTCCACTTGAACTCTTTTATATCCCCTCTCATTGTTTTAGTTATGGGTGCACAAATACTACTAAATTTTCTAATGAACTTTCTATAAAAATTGTCCAAACCATGGAAAGATCTCAGCTCAGTAGTAGTTCGTGGGGTACACCATTCCAGAATAGCCTTCACCTTCTCTAGGTCCATTTTGAGACTTTTTGTCAAGACAACAAACCCCAAGTACAGTAACTCCTTCACAAAACTACACTTCTTCAAGTTAATCAACAATTTCTCCTCTCTTAACTTCTCAAAGGCTCTATGAATATGCATTAAATTCTCATCTAAAGTCTTAATGAAAATTAAAATATCATCTAGATACACAATAACAAAACTTCCCAAAAACTCTTCTAGTACCTTATTCATGAGCTGCATGAATGTGCTCGGTACATTAGTTAGCCCAAAATGCATGACTAACCACTCATATAGGCCCTCCTTGGTCTTTCAAGTGGTCTTCCATTATATCCCTCTCAAATCTAGGTTTGATGATATCCACTCTTTAGATCGTTCTTTGTGAAGTACTGAGCTCCACTCAAATAGTCCATCAAGTCACCCATCCTTGGCAGGGGAAAGTTGTACTTGATTGTTATCTTTTTTATGGCCTGAGAGTCTATACACATCCTCCACTCCCCATCCTTCTTTGGTGCTAGTATTGAAAGCAGTGTACATGGACTTAGACTCTCTCTAATCAAACCCTTTCTCAGCAACTCCTAAACTTTTCTATTCAACTCCTCATTTTCTACAGGGGCCATTATGTGAGCTGCTTTATTTGGAAAATTGGCTCCAGGGATCAAGTCCATCTAATGACTGATCTTCCTCACTTGTGGTAAACCCTCAGGAACATTATCAAAAATAATATCATTTTCTTCGATCTCCTTCAGGGGTTTCAACTTATGGCAGACTCCATCATTCATCAAGGAATAAGTGTTTGAATTGCCATCATGTATAGCTCGCCTATCAAACTGCCATGGCCTTCCAAAAAAAATGTGGCATGCATCCATGGGGATGATATCACATAGTACATCATCACAATAGCTCCCAATCTTGAACTTCACCAGGCACTGCTCATTGACCAAAACTTTGTGGTCTTTCTGCAACCAGGAAATCTAATACGGATGTGGATGCCTTTCCCTCTTTAGCTTCAACTTCATAAACATCTCTTCTGACACCAGATTATCAGTGCTCCCACTATTAATAATGACATTAGAGCATTTTCCTTCACACTTTCACATTGTGTGGAATAGATTCTTTCTCTATTCTGGCTCATTTTCTTTAGTCACCAAGGCTCTTCTAACCACTAGAGCTTCTCCCCTTTCCACATCATTTGAATGCTCAGATTGAGTCTCCTCATCTGCATGTGCAACCCTTCCATGACCTTCCGGCCTTCTGTCTATCCTTCCTTGGCACTATGGACATTCATAGGCTCAATGCCCTTCTTCACCACACTGGAAAAAAGTTCCTCTAAAATTACCTCTTCCTGGTCCTTGTCCAGATCTTCCTCGTCCTCTACCTCTTTGATCACCATTGTTTTGATCATGAGAGTAGCTGAAGTTATCATTCTTCTAACTTCGACTGGTACCCACATCTCTATTTTTCTTCTCATCCTCATTTCAGCTTCCAGAAGATCTTCCACTACCCCTTCCACTTTGACCTCCTTGTCCCTTTTGCTTGTTTTCAAATATTTTGTTCAACTTCTCTTCGACTTTCAAAGTGAATTGGTACAAATCTTGAATGGTGATTATTTTGACCAAGCTTAGCTCCTCTTGAATGCTCGGCCATAACCCATTAAGATAACGAGCTACCTTCTCCTTGTTGTCCTCTACATGGCCTATTCTAATGATCATCTTGTGAAATTTTTCTTTGTATTCTTTCATAGATTTGTTTCCTTTCTTCAACCCTTGCAATTTATTTAGCAGATCTAACTCGTAGTCCACTGGTATGAATTGTTGCTTTAGTTTCTCCACCATACGATCCCAATTGTTGATCTTTCCTTTTCCTCTTCAATTTCTCTCCAACTAGACTTCTTTCCACCAAATACTTGTGTGGCCCTTAGGATTCATTTTTTAAAACTTAACCCAATCTGAGTCCTCTATTTATTCATACTCAAAATATTCTTCTAGTTCATTGATCCAATTGATCAACTCTTTTGGATTCAGACTTCTAGAATAACAGGGAACTTCTACTTTGGGTATTTTTCTGATCTTCGAAGTGTCCCTTATTATCTTCATTTGATCTTGATCAATCACTTCTTCTTCCTCTTCTTCATCCTCGCGTCTTCTCTCCTAGAGTTTAACCCTCTTCTCATCTGTTCCTACAATGCATCAATTTGTCTCTGGAGGGCTCTGAAACCCTCAACTGCCAATGGATCTCTTCCACCTTAATTTATTCCACCTCTAGAACCTTTGGAACCACCACACCTACTAGGCATCACTCTTGGAGGCATCTTGAATATCTCGAACCCACAACCATGGTCCTGGTGCAAACTCCCTCACGATTGGTGATCTTTCCACATGCTCAAGAAAACCAACTTTGATACCACCTAACGAGGGTGCTAACCTGAGACACAGAAAATCACACACAAAACTAGAGATTATTATTATTATTCAAAATATGAAAAGCTTGCATGCGAGTATGTGTAGGATCACGATGGGCCAAAGAGTGGCAATATGATGGGTATTTGTAGAGTATGTGGCTAACGACTTTTTTTTACCCAAAATTGATGAAATGAAAAGGGTTTTTAAAGGAGATTCTCAGCCTTCCACCAATATAAATTATGCTTTACTTTGAATTTAATAAATAATTATTATTCATTTTCTATTTGAATTACAACTAAAGTCCTTATTAATAGGTTGATTGAAAAAAATCTATAGCTTTCAAACAGTATCACATTTTTTGAATCCAAAACATGCATCACATTCTATGCTTCACATACTATAGGATTAAAAAAATAAAAATTGAATTTCATGAAATTTTGACCAAGTTAAGGTGGTCAGACATACGAGTTTTTATATTTTTAAAAAGTTGTAATAAAAAAATCATAATTAATTATTTACTTGGAAAAAATTACCAAAAAATATGCATCACATCCGGACATGAGTCCTCTACTTATGTCTAAAATCTTATTAAAAAATATTATCATTTTATTATGATTAGGGTGGTTAGACAAACACCTACTAATTTTTTCCCTGAAATTTAAGCACTACTGCATTGAAATTTCAAATTTTCACCAAATAGATTTTTTTTTTAAAATAAACCTAGTAGTTTAGAAACTACATTCAATTTGCTACAAATTATATTCTTACATATTTTTGAAATAATATAGATAACTTATTCAAATTTTTACGTCAAGTTTCCTAACTCTGATTTTTCTAAATTTTTCGCCACTTAAGGGCTTGTTTTTTCCATCATGATCCTGCACATACCCATGCAGAGGATCTCAAATCCTTGAGTTCTGCAATACATACAAGTTACAGAAACTACAAAAATTATCCCTTTTCGTAGTATGCGATATTTTCCCCAAAAAGCTACCCAAAAATCAAAAACTAGCCCATAAATAACCCCTTTTCAGTTTGGATCCAAAAACAACATTCGAATTATGAGTTTTGGCAGTTTGGCACCAAAAAGTACAATTTTAAATTCAAATTTTAAATCCACATTCAAAAATTAGTACTTTTTTGAAAATGCACTAACTTCTGGGAGCCATTACTTTTGATTTGGGACTCCGTCTAACGAACCATTTGAACCGTTGGAAAGGTCTTGAAGTGAAGAATGCACTAAGGACCTACTCTACCGGTTCAAACAATTTTTGGGCCCATACAAGACCGTTTAGTGCCTCAAACTAGACTCGGAATATTTTTCAAGGCAAAAAGCAGAAACTGAAACTTGAATAACTTTCAAACCAAGAATGATCTTGACCTGATTCTTTCGCCAAAGTGCTTATTTTTATGTTGTGAAGCTTCCCATAAATTTCTACCTCCTCATGCCTTCAAAATCAAAACTACTAAAAATAGAAATTGAGCAAAAAAAGCATAAATGCAATTCTAAAAGTTGGGAACTCTTATTCGACAAAAAGGGTATCCATAAATGCAAAAACATCTAGAAAAAGCTAACAAAAGGAAACATAAAGGAAAACATATTTTTGGGTGATGTAGGATTGCCCTTACACCACTAGATGCTCCTACATCAAATTAGTATATTGTTTTCTAAGACCAATTTTCTTACTTCTTAGGGTCTAACAGTAATTTCATTAATCTTGAGTTCTTCAAGAGTCTAGGAAAAAATTTGGTCATGTTGTGACTCCTCAATGCCCATCTTATTAATTTGGATTCTCACCTCAAATTCTTTCATTTTCATCTTAAACCAAAAATCCATAAACTCAAGAGTTTGAATAAATTCATCATCTTCAATAAATATAAGGGCAGCAATAACCCTTTCACCATCATGCACTTCTTGATCATTATTCCCATGTACATACACTCTTTCTTCTAGTTTGTGAGCATCATTTGCAAGCTTAGACGGTGGCAAATCAACTTCATCATCTTTAAAATTCAAAAGTACATTGACTACCTCTTCAATATCCCCTACTCCACTTATTTCATATGCCACTAAGGGGGCCACTGCATGTGTCTTCTGTCTTTTAGGACTTGGTTGCTCAGGGGATGCTTTTGATTGTAGTGTGGAAGTGTCTAGTAGGGGCTCTTTGATTACAATACCACTTGGTTTGATGGGAAGCTTGGAGGGTTTTGAAGACTAACCCTTAATTTTCTTTTCAGCTTCAACATATAATCTTTCAAAGTTGTGAATTATTATGTTCATCCTTTTGATAGGATCCTTTTCTTCAACATAGAATCCTTGGAATCCATTGTCCCTTTTCTTCTTCTCCTCCTCAAGCCTCTTTATGATTTCCCACTTCCTCTTCCTCTGAAAAACTTCATCAAGTGTAAAGCAATTTCTTATTACATCTTCATAATCCATTACAAGGGTAATCCAAGCTTTAGTGAGAAGTGTCTAATTTATAAAATTAATATGCCCTTTAGGATCAAAGACCCTTTCTCCTCGTGACTTCAATGAATACACCGTATTCAAATAGTTCTACAGTTCTTCAAGAGTGTCAGACCCTATGGATAGCTCCTCACATTTAGTTAGGTCAAGGAGGAATGTCCCCTTTTTCTATCTTTTCATAACATCCTGCTCCATCCATAACAATTACCACATAAATTCTAACAATTCAATTCAAATAGAAACAAATTTAGGTAAAACATGTGGGGCTTGAGAACACCCATAGTCCCTTATTACTATTTTCTCTACTAAGAAGAACCAGTCACCAAAAATGTGAGTGTGTCCCTGCTTTGGCTTCAATGCTAAAGGTCTTAATACTTGCATGATTTTATTAGGAAATCTTGGTGAAATATGACCAAGATCGGCTATGACCTTTACTACAAAATCATCACAAAATATTACATAATCACTATTTTTACATCTATTATCCCAGATGTAACAGCAGTTTTGTATAGGCAACATATTCCCTTCATCATCAGTAATTCCCAAACACAATATTTTAGTCCATTTGTTTCTTTGGTACAATATTAAATGACACAACAAAGAGTATTTCCTAAAAGTGATGGGAGCTAAGTTCTCTCTTACTTGCAAAAATCCCTCATGTAGCCCTTTCTCAATTTTAGTAACAAAGTCGTACTCAATGTTGACTTCAGGATTTTGTATCTTTATTGCCATCATCATGAGATAGGTTGGTGTCCTCTCTTCAGCATCTATTCCAAGCACTTGGAATAAAGCAAAATAAGTTCTTTTGAAATATACTTAGAAGCCTTCTATGGAAAATGGCTCAATTTGGGAGGGGGAGATAGGTATCCTCCTATTGTTTACACCCCTTTTCATGTGTAAGGGAATTTCATCACTCTTGTAGGTTTTTCTCAATCTCCTATAATCCTCCTCACTTCTATCCAAGTCGATCTTAGTGATAGCTTACTTTTTTACCATAAAACACTCTATAATTGCTTCTTTAGTCAGCACCACCAATGGTGAACCATCGGGCATTCTTATGGTCCTAGTAGTCAGGTGATAATATTGTGCCAATAATTTAATAAACTCAACATCTACGAAAACATTTGGGACTATCAATTTTTCCAAATTTAAAGTCCAAGGATTCGAAACTGGAATCTTTTCATCCCTTTTTTTATAGAAGTACCAAAATAGATCCCACCCTGAGATAGGGATAATTGGGTCTCTACATCTATGGTTTGTATCTTTAAACACCTTTTTGAATCCTTTGTCTATAGAATTAGGTAACACGTCTAAAATGGATTGTTGCAAGGACCTCTTCTTTGATTTAGAAACTATGGACTCTTCCTTTTTACTTGCAAGTTGACTTCTTTTGGGTGGCATGATGAATTTACTCCTACTTATTTTCTTTAAGTCTCTACTTGTAGAAGAAAATTCGGTTCTTATACACTTGCTACAGAGGGTTTTTATGAACTTACCCAGTGAAATAATAGTTTTAGAGTTTTCTCACTTCAACTCCCTTGCCTCTGGTATGCTAAGCTATGTGAATGATTGCCAAAATTTCATCGATTCCCAAGTAATTTTTTTTTTTAGCTCGGTCACCTCACTATTAATGTTAATTTCTGCAAAATATTTCATAATCTGCCCATATTTTGAGTTTGAATACATGCCTTTGATCTTGGGAAATTGAATGATGTAATCATTTAATGCTTTGACAGCTTGTACCATAGTACCACTTTATCATTTCAATACCATTGTGGGGTAGCATTAGCAGTACTACCACCCCATGCACACCCCTTTGGACTCTCGCAGGATGGCAAGTTAATTCTAGCAGTTGAGTGATTGTTCACTGCCATACTGCTCTGTCATATCAAGACCACTACGGGGTAGTGTTATGGTGGGTTTAGATGTACTTCCACCCTCTGAAAACCCCTTTGGACTCCTACAGGATGGTGGGTTAATTCTAGCAGTTGATTGATTCTTCACTGCCATACCATAGTGTCACTGTTTACACCTTTTGGGGCTGCAATTTACTTTAGTTGTTAACATGTTCTCACCGCCACCCCACGGTATTCATATTTGGTTGTCGTGGTATTTCAATAAGCATTTTTACATTGACCTATATGTCTTTCAATCCTGCACATACCTCTATTGATTGTTGCAGTAGTGTGGTATTGGATTTTATTATGAATGCAGTATTTTAGATATCATTTTATTGAAAAGATTGAACAATTTTCTAATTTTGTAGTCTCTCAGTTTTAGTTTTCAATTTCATTCAAACCTAAGAGGTCATTTCTTTGTTTGTAATGGGGAGGATTAGTTCACCTAATGTTAAGATATCTATATGTGTTTATAAATCACATATTTTCATTATATGTTTGCATCTAGAAAACATGGACATACAAGAAATTATATTCTAACTAAACAAAATTAATTTCAAATTTTCAACCAAAGTAAGAAAACTAAGAAGAATAATTGAACCTAACTTTAAATGCACTTCAAATCAGCAGTGAACATCTCAAGTTTTGTATACAATGTATCAGTAAAACAACAATGAATAAGCATACATATACTCGAATCTTTATTGCATTCAATAATAAATTACACCATTCATATAACCAAAGTTTAGGTGACAAGCTAACCTCTGAAGGTGAAAAAACATCATCATAATCATGTACATTGCCAGCAAGATCAAAATCCTGATCATTCATGTCTACATCTACTTGATTTTCTTCCTCATCCTCATCTATGACATGCAATGCATTCTCTCTCTCAATCTCTTCATTGGTAATCAAAATTTCTTCTTCAAACACTTCATCATTGTCTTCATCCACTTTGAATGTTTCTTATAAATTAACATATTTCCCATCAGGCATTATATCAACAACTTCCATGAATTTTTATTTTGAACAAGACTCTGTTTGAATGGCATACGACCATATTGGGCTTCTTACATCATCAATTAGAAATGATTGGTTAATTTGAAGAGGGGAAACATACGGCTCATCCATTTCTGATAAAAATTGTCTTGTATTTGTGCGTACAAATCCATTCTCATCAAATTGTATTGCAGATGGTCAGATCCACTTACATTTTAATAATATAGGACTATTTTCACCATAGTCCACTAGAATAATTTTTTGGATGAATCCAACATAAAATTTCTTCTCAATTTTGTGAAGAAATTCAGCACTAACAACACAATCACAATTTATCTTTCCTTTGTCTTTTTCTTCCACTCTTAAATGACTACCATAGGCCATATTCCATTAAAACGTGTATCCCATTAATGTGGAGATTGTGAAAGCTCACTTTCCTCCATTGTTATATCTTGACCTTCTTCTTTTGCATCACTGACTGCATTAGCAATCCATTCTTCAAATTTTGGAAAAGAAACACCTCCAATCAAATCAACATGACATTTGTGCTTTTGAGGTTGATGTTGCATCCAAGCTTGATTTTCTTCTTCATATTTTCTACATAGAATATTAACATACAAATAGTAAGATTGATAATATAAATGTGTAAATGCAATTGAGCAAATAAATTATTGTGTAATTTTTTTTACCTTATCAAATGAAGATGTCTTTTCAAGAATATAGGCATGTATCACACTTATTTCTTGATGTGATAGCTTGAAGTGACATCCATTTCCTTCTAATACTTCACCTAAAACTATCTCTTCTTCGTCATCATCCCATACACGTTGATTGAAATTTTTAAAATCCTTCATATATTCTATGCAAAATCCCACGGCCTCTTGCATTGAATATCCCTCAGACATGTTGCCTTCTGGTTTTTCCCTAGTACAAAAAAAATATTTTCAAAACCTTCATATATCATTCTATAGGATACATCCATCTTGTTCCTATTGGGCCACAATGCTTTAGTTCATATTGTAGATGTATCAAAAGATCCATAGAAATTTTAAAGATTGTTGGTGGAAATTCTCATTCCAATAGACAAAGGACTTCAACAACCTCCTCCCTCAAACTATCAAAGTTAAAAGGATCTAATACATGTAAACTCATTCTCTCTAATATTAAGCCCAGCCTTATAACTGCCAATCTTGGCCCCTTTTCCAAATTTAATATATTTACCACAATAGGTAAAATATTCTCCATTATGACATGATAGTCATGGGTCTTGAGGCCTCTTAAGCCATTAATGTCATTTTGGCTTCTAATACTACCACTTACATATCCAATGGGAAAGCAAGTCTGAAACATCAACTATAAGAATTGTGCACATTTTTCCTTTGTCCTAATGTAAGGAGCACTAGGTTTTCTATATTTTTCATCACCATATTTTTCAACCCAAATATTTTGATGAATCCTTAGTTGTTGAAAGTCTTCACGTGATGAAATAGTATCAAAAGCACCAAAAAGAGTTTCTATAATAGCATAGGCTAAATTTTTCTTAGTATGCATAAAGTCAACAGTATGCCTAATGGCTATATCCTTAAAGTATGGCAACTTACAAAATATGCATGACCTTTTTACACCGCTTTCATTACATGGATCATATCTACTACCGGTAATCCCATCATTTTCAATAAATGACATTCTTTTTTGTCCATTCTCAACAATGTAATTGCATGTTATTAGCAATGGTGCTTCACGATTCTCTTCTTGACCATTGAACCATGTTTTTTATTGAAAATGTGGATGGTCCATTTTAAGGTAAGTACAATGTCCACAATAAATACACTTACAAAAACTTCTTGAGTGCCTCACAAAATCCTTAAAGTTGCAATCAGAACATCCATTGTGTCCATGAATACTAAGACCAGACAATGTGCCATATACAGGAAGATCATGAATCGTCAACAATAAGGAATCTCTTAAAGTGAATTTGATTGAATGACCATCCCTTAAAGATTGAATTGCTTCAATTCCTTTCCATAATTTCATTAGCTCATCATATAATGGATCTAGATAAGCGTCAATTGTATCTAAACTTACACTTTTCTTTCCTAGTATAATCAATGATAGCATTAAGAAAAATGGTTTAGTTGCTAACCATGGAGGCAAGTTATAATTTATTTAAAACACTGGCCAATTTAACCATTTAGTACTTTGATCTGAGAATGGGTTCACCACATCTAGAGCCAAACCCAACCTTATATTACGAGGATCTTGAGAAAAATTAGGCCATCTATTATCAAATTTCATCCATGTCTTAGAATCAAGCACATGTCATTGTTTTCCATTAGTTCTCTTATTTTGGGCATGCCATTGCATAAGTTCAGCAATGTCTCTGCACCTATACATTCGGATTAATCATGGGATTACCGCAAAGTGGCGAATAACCTTTCTAAGAACCACAACTAATTTCAACCCTTGTTTATTCCTCGCTTCATGACATTTCGGACATTCACTCTCACTTGCAATATTCTTGTGAAATAATACACAACCATTCATACATGTTGGATGTTTTCATACCCTAAGTCTAGCTTAGTGATTTCCTTTCTACATTGACTTTCTTTTGTTGGCAATGTGGAGTTAGGTGGTAACAACGAACTTAATAATGCCAATAACTGATCTACACTCTCATTTTTCCAACCAAACACCACTTGCAAGTTAATAATTTGAAGGATTATTGTCAAATGACTTAACCTACAATTTTCATACACAGGATTTGAAGCATCCTCCATCAACATGGCCCAATCATCGTTTAGACCCTCATTCAACATTCTATCAACTTCAAGCCCTTTGTATAACATTGTTGCCTCTTCATCTATGTTTGGTGCCACTTCATTTATGTGTGTTGCCTCTCCATCTCTTACACTCTGTCATTCTATCATATCTTCATAATAATTGAAATTCTAAGGGATTATACCACTATGCCCATATCTTACCATATGTCAATAAATCTGACTTCTTTTTTTCACCTTTCCACCAAGACATTCATTACATGGACATGGATATTTTTCCATGTCACTCTCATCGTCTATTCTCTCATCAAATGCATGGTATTGATCTCTAGTCAACCTTCGACATTGATCCATCTATAATGTTCTACACATAGCAACAAAAAATTGTAGACTAAGAGAAAAACTATTTTTTAAATTGAAAGGAATTTCCATAGCAATAGAGAAAATAAAATACAGAGTTTGACTAATGAATTGTAAAAAATAGATTTTTGTAGTTTATATTCAAATTGTTGATTACATTGTAGTGCACGTATTTCAAACTCAAAGCATTACTTCACATTGCATAACTAATAACTAGATGTTGATAGATGACAAAATATAAAAAATTGTTGAATAAGAGACAAAAACTATTTTTAATTGAAAGGAATTTCCATAGCAAGAGTTATAGAGAGAAAATAAAATGGAGAATTTAATTAAATGAATTGAAAAAATAGATTTTTGTAGTTTATATTCAAATTGTTGATTACATTGCATTGTGCATCTTTCAAACTCAAAGCATTACTTCACATTGCATAACTAATAACTAGATGTTGATAGATGACAAAATTCCAATTACAATATAGTTTTTACAAAGTCAACCTAAGCAATTATGCAGTTACTTCACATTGCATAACTAATAACTAGGAGCAGTTTCCAATTGCATTTGATTGTCATGGCATTCCATGAGACCACATTTCTTTGAGGAATTTTTTCAAAAAGTTCACTGTCTTGTCTATGCTATGACATTTTTCATACATGTCTACTAAAGCATATGGTGTAAGTGCTCCTTGGTTTGCTTGCACAATCAATTAAGAAGACTTTTCACTATCTTCATCTAGGAACCTGATCCCTTTCTAGGTTCTTGCTAGGCTTAGATTATTGGCTAAGTCCTGTCTCAACTCTTCTCCAAGAGTCTCACTCCCTGTGCTTCACCTTGGAGGACTTGACACCACTTGAACTTGTAAACTATCTCCTACACTTAGAAGAATCTAAGTGCCAACTTCACTCTCAACCTTGAACTGCTCGCAGGGGTGTTAGAGATACTGGAATCATGCATTTCACATCCATTTAGATCCATCTTTGAGGAACTTCAATCTGATGTCTTACCGATTCCAAGATTTTGCTTTGAGAAGGCCTATTTGCTTGTAGCCCTTGACAGTGCCCTTTTTACTTTTCTTGCTCAAACTTTCCAAACAACCTAGAAAAAAAACTTCACATTCAGATACCCTTTTGGATCCTCTAAAAGATTTACAAGGTTTCAGTTCTCTGTGCCCTCCGTACACCAGTCTCCTATAACCTAGGGCCAATAGGGCTAATAGGCCTAATTCCTAGGAATCTACTGATCTCTTGTTCCTTACTTCAACAAATGGATTGACTAGACCTCAATCCTTTCAACATACTAAGATAAGTCACTGTCCCACCTGGAACTATACTTGTTCTGTACAGTACCTCTTTCCCCTGCCTATGTTCCTCAATATTTCACTATCAAACTTCTAACTGGACTTTCCAAGCTCGCCTAGGGTTTTATTTTAAAAATACTTGCTTGACTCCACATGAACCCTACTACTAAATATGTACAGATACATGGCTCCCCTAGCAAATCCATCTATGCTCAGGAAATTTCCGTGGCTAGATTTCATGGGGGAGCCATCAAAAGACTAACTGCTCAAAATAGAAACAACAAACCCTCTAGACCCTAATCTATGAATTCAAAGCACCAAATCAACTCTAAACAACTTGATTAAAAAATAGAAAATGCTCAAGACTACTCTATGAACACAAGTATAATAGCAAATCAATACATATAATTCATATAATAGCACTGTCACTCAAGAACATTCGGTATACATAGAAAATGCAAAATTCTCTCTATTTTTCAAAACCAAAAACTTGATTACAATCCACTAACTGCTTGCCTTCGAGCCATTACCTTACATAGATGCCTTTTTCCATGTTTCAAGGGATGTTGGTCGATCCCACACTCCTACCTTTTAGGGGATTTGAGATAACTGAGTTTCATGCAACCTGACAAATGTTGTCATGCAACTTTGTAACAACTTTTTGCAACTTCCCATCATTGTGTCCTCTTCCTAACTTCTAGGACCTCTAACTCCTTGATTTCGAGCCATCAACTCCCTTAACTGCCTCTTGGCATCTTCTAACAACTTGGATGTGTTTAGAACACATTTAATGCTCTATTCCAAACTTAAGCTACTAAGGCTAGTTAAGCAAAGATAATTAACAAAGACTAAACTATGGTGACCTTAGTCCTAATGAATAATTCACCAATTCCACACACAAGCAAGACCTTCTAAGGTCCAAAATAAACACACTAATACCCTGACTTAGCTAAGGTCAGGTACAAGCCAAAATTGTCAATTAACCCAAAATGGAGGTTAGCCTAGGTGCTCCTGCACCAGCATATTATCAAAAATTTCACTACCTTATTACTATGGCTAAAATCCTAAAACAAGTTCTTTCGAACAAGCTATGGATGCTTGGAAAAAATCTATCAAATCATAATAGTAAGCAATAGCATAGACAAGGCAGTGAATTGGTTGAAAAAATGCCTCAAAGAAATGTGGTCTCATGGTGATGGATTTCCATGACGATCCATAACAATTCACTTTCCATGGCATTCATCATGGTATTCCATCACCATGAGACCACATTTCTTTGAGGCATTTTTTCCAAAGTTCATTGCTTTCTCTATGCTACCACATTTTCATACATGTCTACCATTTGAGCATTTTATCAAATAGTTCACTGCCTTGTTGCTATGGCTAAAACCCTAAAATAGGTGATTTCAAAAAATCTATGGATGCTTGGAAAAAATATATCAAAGCATAATAGTAAGTAACAAGATATGGTCTCATGGTTTTTTTTGGCACGAAAATCAGCATGATTTATTTGCATTTTTTTGCAGGTTTTAAATGCATTTTTTTTGAAATTTTGCTATTTGAAATGGGAAAAAATCTTTGTGGTCAGTTTTTTTCACTTTTTAATCGTAGGATTCTCATAGTTAGTGAAAAAGGTAGTGTTCATGAAGGAATGGAAAATATGCATAGAGCCTTCGAATTATACCTATACTGTGCAATGGCATTGAATCATTTAGCAAACCATTTTTTCTTCACAGGGCAACATTTTCTTGTGGAACAGATGACTAAGACAACTCTTGTTTCAACTAACCACACTCTCATGAAATCTCATTTTATTATAACCATGCACGATCTTATCATAGTAAAGGTGATTATGAAACAACTGACCACTACTACGCGGCATCAGTTAAGGAAAGCAAAAGGCCAGAAGACTTTGTGGAAAAGTTCAATTAAAGTTGGGAGATCTTAAGAGTTCTCTCTCAAATTTTGAAAAGGTTTTGGAGGTCCACCCTGAGAACTGTGAGAGCTTAAAAGTTGTAGGCCATATATATGCTTAGTAAGGGCGGGCAGAGAAGGCTTTGGAAATATTAAGAAAGGAAACTCACATAGATCCACATGATGCTCATGCATTTATCAAGATGGGTGAGTTATTAAGATAGCCAGACCCCAATGCAGCCTTAGATTCTCTTAAGATGTCAAAGTCTCTTATGAAGAAGAGCAGAGAAGAAGTACCAATTCAATTGTTAAACAACATTGGGGTTCTTCATTTTGAGTGTGATGAACTAGATTTGTCTCAAAAAACTTTTATGGAGGCATTAAGAAATGATTTTTTTCCTCTACATAAATCTCTGTGGTCAATTTTTTTCATTTTTTACTTGTAGGATTCTCAAAGTTAGTGAAAAAAGTTAGTGAAAAAGGCAGTGTTCATGAAGGAATGGAAAAGATGCATAGAACATTTGAATTATACATGTACTATGCAATGGTATTGAATCATTTAGCAAACCATTTTTTCTTCATTGCAAGGCAGCATTTTCTTGTGGAACAGTTGACTGAGGCAGATCTTGTTTCAACTAACCACCCTCTCATGAAATATCATTCATATTATAATCTTGCACGATATTATCATAGTAAAGGTGATTATGACACCATTGGCTGCTACTACATGACATAGGTCAAGGAAAGCCAGAGGCCGTAGGATTTTGTGGATAGGTTCAATTGAAGCTAAGATATCTGTCAAATTTTGAAAAAGTTTTGGAGGTCCACCCTAAGAACTATGAGAGCTTAAAAGTTGTAGGCCATATATATACTCAAGAAGGGCAGGCAAAGAAGGCTTTGGAAATTTTAAGAAAGGAAACTCGCATAGATCCATATGATTCCCATGCATTTATCAAGATGGATGAGTTATTAATATTGTCAGACCCTAGTGCAGCCTTAGATTCTCTTAAGAAACCAATGTCTCTTCTGAAGAAGAGAAGAGAAGAAGTACCCATTCAATTGTTAAACAACATTAGGGTTCTTCATTTTGAGCGAGATGAACTTGAGTTGGCTCAAAAACTTTTATGGAGGCATTAGGAAATGATGTTCTACCTCTACATAAATATATGTGGTTAGTTTTGTGCATTTTTTACTTGTATAATTCTCACAATTGGTGAAAAATGTAGTGTTCATGAAGGAATGGAAAAGATGCATAGATCCTTTTAATTATACCCGTACTGTACAATGGAATTGAATCATTTAGCAAACCATTTTTTCTTCACTACAAGGCAGAATTTTCTTATGGAGCAATTGACTAAGATAGCTCTTGTTTCAGTTGACCACCCTCTCATGAAATCTCATTCATATTATACTCTTGCATGATCTTATCATAGTAAAGGTGATTATGACACCACTAGCCACTAATACATGACATCAGTCAAGGAAAGCCAGAGGCCAAAAGATTTTTTGGATAGGTTCAATTGAAGTTGGGAAATCTTAAGAGTTCTCTCTCAATTTTTGAAAAGGTTCTTGAGGTCCACCCTAAGAACTGTGAGAGCTTAAAAGTTGTAGGTCATCTATATGCTCAACAAGGGTAGGTAGAGAAGACTTTGGAAATTAAGAAAGGAAACTCACATAGATCCATGTGATGCCCATGCATTTATCAAGATGGGTGAGTTATTAATATCGTCAAACCCCAATGCAGCCTTAGATTCTCTTAAGGCAACAAAGTCTCTTCTGAAGAAGAGTAGAGAAGAAGTACCCATCAATTTTTAAACAACATTGGGGTTCTTCATTTTGAGCATGATGAACTAGAGTTCCCTCAACAAACTTTTATGGAGGCATTAGGAAATGGTATTTGGGTTGAATTCATAAATAAAAGCCCCAGTGCTAATTCTACAGTTTTTCCTATTCTCTTTAAGGATACGAAATTCTTCCATCGACTAGAAGAAGGTGGTGTTTCTCTTGAGTTACCATGGGATAAATTCACAATACTATTTAATCTTGCTAGGTTTTTTGAATAGCTACATGATACTAAAAAAGAAAATATTTTATAAAGGCTAATATTGTTCAAGTTTCTTGATTATGTGGATGCATATCTACGTCTTGCAGCCATGGCTCAGGCTTGGAATGAGATCCAACTAAGTCTAGAATTGATTGGGGATGCACTTAAGGTGGATAAAAACTCAACAAATGCTTTATCTCTGCTTGTAAAAATGGAATTGAAAATAGATGGTTGGCTTAAAGTAAAGAAACAATTAAAGTGAATCAAAGTGAATCAAATGCAAAGAATTCTTATGTTGACATTTCACTTGGAAATTGGAATTATTTTGCAGATTTTCACAATGAGAGGAGGGATCCAAAGGTGGAGGAACAACATCTTGAGAAGGCTAGAGAACTGTATTGTAAAGTGTTGGCACAGAAACCAGGAAATTTTTATGTTGCAAATGGGGCAACCATTGTGCTAGCTGAAAGGGGTCAATTTGATATTGCAAAGGAAATTTTTACACGGGTACAAGAAGCTACAACGGGAAACATCTTTATTCAGATGTCTGATGTGTGGGTAAATCTAGCCCATGTTCACTTTGCACAAGGATAGTTTGCACTTGTAGTGAAAATGTATCAAAATTGTTTGAGGAAATTCTATGTTGGCACTGACACCCAAATTTTATTATATTTAGCTCAAACACATTATGAAGCAGAATAGTGGCAAGATTGTAAAATAACATTATTAAGAGCAGTAGATTGTAACTACTGTAAGTTTCCAATCAGAAATCTATAAATGTGTTTAATGTAATGATGGTTTTGAATTACCTCTAAATTCACTGTTGAGGGTGTCCCCAAATCTAACTTCACTACAGAGGGCCTCGCCAACTTCAAATTCATTGCAACAAACTCCAAATTCCTTGCCATTGCTTGCCTTTTTAGAAGTCTCCAAATCCTCTCCAAATCTTTCAGTTCCAGGCTAACCTGCAACTAACAAATGAAGCAAGGAATATTTTTGCAATGAATGCAAATAAACACAAATAAGCGCCAATACATCGACACATGCAATACATCGTGCCAATAATTGGCCGAAATGTGTTTCTAAAGTTTTGTCTAATTTTTATTTGGTGACTAACTATTTAGTCATTTTTTATTTTTTGTGACTAAATAATTTTTTAGTCAATGACCAAATTAGTCATTTTTAGTTGTTGTGACTAAAATTGTTAGTCACCTAGTCATTTATTTACCAAATTATACTAGTGATAGGTATCTCTCACTAAAAACAGGTTAAGATCAAGCTTATTTCTATACAATTTTCAAACCTATTCATAATATATTATTACAGATTATGTTATTTTTATTATATACACATGTTAGATCCTACATATGATATTATATCCTTTGTGTGTGTGTTTAGCCTAGTTTTCTTTAGTATTATAAAGTGAATACTCTATTTTGGTCCTTTACAATAATAGGTACAAGGATAAGAGTGATAATAAGATCAAGATGAAGATTGGTAAGTTTTCTTTTCGGTATCATATACTTAAAATTTCATTATTTATGTTACTATACTCTTCCTTTAGAATACTTCGTCTTATAGCTAAGACATCCCAAGTCTAATAAAGTGGGGGTAAATTTTAATAATAGAATTTAAATATCCTAAAACTTATTACATTTTTGCTACTATTTTATCCCTAGTTCATTTGTTTGTCTTCTATGTTATTTTGATCCCATTTTCCAAGCCTAAGTTTCCCCTAGCCATTCATATCCCCTTTCCTATGTTGTTCCCATGGTATTGTATAGAGTTAATTAGTGTCCATTTTCATTTAATTTTTATCCCCTTCCATATCCTAACATTACATTTAATTTCCATTTTATTCATCCCCCTTTACCCCCTTTTAAAACCTTTAAATTTTGCTCCTAGCCCTATCCTATGTTAAAATAGCACATTTTTCCTTTCCTATCCCACCTTAATGACCTTAAAATGAATGAAACTACCCAAGAATAGATGGCCTCATTCAAGCTTAAGTTATCGTAGAAAATTGAGCTTAATTTTCACTCATGAATAATGCCCATAGTTTGACACCTAATAGAGCAATCTTGAATTTTTATTCTCCCACCATTTATTTGAAAGAAAATATGATTAATTGTTAGGGATTCCCACCTACTTTTTTATCTTTGAATTACCTTAGCGATCTCCTTAAAATGGAACAAATTTACTTCCTTTTTTATATAATTTTTATTTATTTATTCACTTTCTTTTAGCTACTCCCATTCACAAATGACACCCCAACATTACTTTGAAATTTCTAGGATTGAACTATCTTCTTCCCCAAAATCTTAGATAATTTTTATTTTACAATTGAACAATGTTGCAATAAGATCTTTGATAGTCTGTGGTTGATTTATAAAGTTCTAATACTAAGATATTTTATGTACAAGATCCTCTTAATACCTCTCCCCCATAAATGCCTCCAAACCATTACCATCCATTTTCTCTTGCTAAAATCCACCATTAACCCACCTTTATTCCTTAAATTTGTAGACCCTAACCCATATTATTTCATTTCCATTAAACCCTATTGATTCATTTTTCAATTTCAACGTGTTTCTATCACCCCTTTGTGGATACAAGCCTTTTTTTGACACCTTTAGGAGTTTTGATCCATTCCTATACCAAACTCTCACTTGAGCAGTTCAAACTTATTATTTTTATTAATATATTAGTCCTCTTTGAAGCCCCAAAATAAATTTTGGTTGAATCATCACCTTTTTCCAAAAACCATTCTCCCACCCTACTTCCTTTATTGAGTTTTTGTGTTATTTTCCATCATCAACAATGTTTTCATCGTTATGATTTGACTTGGAGTAATTTATTAGCATAGATTATTTTTATATCATTATATATCATTATTTTAATGTGAAATTATGCTTGAAAGGCCACAAGGGAGTTTACTAAAGTAGATCCCCCTTTAACCTTTATGTTTTGTGGGGTTCCCTCTCACAAAAGTCTACTTGCAATTCAAATATAAACAATTATATAGACCTTCTTATTAAGCTAAAAAATGATTCACCCCCTCAAATTAGATGAAAACCCCTTAAAAAATATTTAGAAGATAGTATAGCATGGTCAAGGTTACCCTAGAAGTTCAAGGTTTCCTAGTAGGAAATCACTCATCATTTTCAAGCCTTGATCTTCTAATTTTTAGGTCCAATTTGTTGTCACAAGTTTGTAACAATCCCTAGGACCCATACATGATTAAAAAAATATAATTTCATTATATATAAATGCTTTATTTAGTCCTTTTTTGTCTCTTTTTCAATAAATCAAGAACATACATTTCTTGTTCATTTTGATGGCTCCCTTAGAAATTAGAACTTGAAGTATTTTGAGATATTTTCTTATGGTGTTTTTTATTAGATAAGCAAGGAAGGGCCCTGATCCCATGGTTACAGCAATAGACAAAAAAGAAACAGAAAAAGGTAGGAAACAACACCATCAGCAAACCATAAAACAATAGTATTAGCTCACAGGCCAACATTTAACATAGTAACCATAGTCAAACTAGTTATAATAAAAAATAGTAAGTTTCTACTAGCATACTTAGATTTACGTAAACCATTAATTAATTCAACAGTTTCCCAAGTGGTATTCCACCATATCATAGCTATAATAAAATAGCAGTCTAAGAGATTAAAACAAAAGGCAGAAAAACTCATCATAAACAACAAAGCAGCAACATAAAGCCATTAATTGGCTTTTGTGCCATATAAAAATGGACCCTTTGCTTGGCATGGGATTAATTCATGATAAAATGGACTTAATGAGGTCTTAATATAGTGTTGTGAGGCATTTTATGCATCTGCACTAGGTCTTGGACCTTTGCAAATCAAATAACATGTGTTTATTGACGTCTTGTAAAGGTGTTGTAAAGTCTTGTCAAATGATTTCATGCTTTTCTAGACTTAATAAACCTATTTCTCCCTAATTCAACATTATAAAATATATTTAATAACATTATCACATAAATTTAGAAGGCTTGTAAGATAAATTACTGTTGTAATGTGTCTTGCACATTCACATTTATTTTTGTGCCTTTCTAGGCTATGTGGACCTCATTTTAGTGTTGTAAAGTGTATTTAATCACACTTTCACATTGATTTATGTGTCCCAAGCCCCATTTTACATTTACATCATCACTAATAGTCTCCTATTAACCCATACTGTGCATCCTGAGGCTTTAATTGATCAAATACCTGACAAAGTTGCAATTTAAACCTTATTTGCTTATCTCCTAGCTTCTTAGTTGTTAGAATGGCCCCTGTTGGACCCATTCGCCATGCATGGTGAATTAGTCCCATCTAGGTGGGACCCATTTTCCATGTGTGGAAAATGAGTCCTATCTAGCCCCATATTGACCTTTGAGCAGGAAAAAGTGAAATTTAAAGTTTAATTTCACTACATGTTGGCCTATGATGAGGTATAATCGGGATACTAAGGCACAATTGCCTATAAATAAGTGTTTTTATCCTCATTTTACATTTAACAACTCATTTTTGCATCTCTCATCATCAATTCATCATCTATCTTCTCATC
>VDFB02270651.1:464225837-464246115 GCA_007258455.2 Sequoia sempervirens | reverse complement strand
TTGAATTAATTAATGGTTTACGTAAATCTAAGTATGCTAGTAGAAACTTACTATTTTTTATTATAACTAGTTTGACTATGGTTACTATGTTAAATGTTGGCCTGTGAGCTAATACTATTGTTTTATGGTTTGCTGATGGTGTTGTTTCCTACCTTTTTCTGTTTCTTTTTTGTCTATTGCTGTAACCATGGGATCAGGGCCCTTCCTTGCTTATCTAATAAAAAACACCATAAGAAAATATCTCAAAATACTTCAAGTTCTAATTTCTAAGGGAGCCATCAAAATGAACAAGAAATGTATGTTCTTGATTTATTGAAAAAGAGACAAAAAAGGACTAAATAAAGCATTTATATATAATGAAATTATATTTTTTTAATCATGTATGGGTCCTAGGGATTGTTACAAACTTGTGACAACAAATTGGACCTAAAAATTAGAAGATCAAGGCTTGAAAATGATGAGTGATTTCCTACTAGGAAACCTTGAACTTCTAGGGTAACCTTGACCATGCTATACTATCTTCTAAATATTTTTTAAGGGGTTTTCATCTAATTTGAGGGGGTGAATCATTTTTTAGCTTAATAAGAAGGTCTATATAATTGTTTATATTTGAATTGCAAGTAGACTTTTGTGAGAGGGAACCCCACAAAACATAAAGGTTAAAGGGGGATCTACTTTAGTAAACTCCCTTGTGGCCTTTCAAGCATAATTTCACATTAAAATAATGATATATAATGATATAAAAATAATCTATGCTAATAAATTACTCCAAGTCAAATCATAACGATGAAAACATTGTTGATGATGGAAAATAACACAAAAACTCAATAAAGGAAGTAGGGTGGGAGAATGGTTTTTGGAAAAAGGTGATGATTCAACCAAAATTTATTTTGGGGCTTCAAAGAGGACTAATATATTAATAAAAATAATAAGTTTGAACTGCTCAAGTGAGAGTTTGGTATAGGAATGGATCAAAACTCCTAAAGGTGTCAAAAAAAGGCTTGTATCCACAAAGGGGTGATAGAAACACGTTGAAATTGAAAAATGAATCAATAGGGTTTAATGGAAATGAAATAATATGGGTTAGGGTCTACAAATTTAAGGAATAAAGGTGGGTTAATGGTGGATTTTAGCAAGAGAAAATGGATGGTAATGGTTTGGAGGCATTTATGGGGGAGAGGTATTAAGAGGATCTTGTACATAAAATATCTTAGTATTAGAACTTTATAAATCAACCACAGACTATCAAAGATCTTATTGCAACATTGTTCAATTGTAAAATAAAAATTATCTAAGATTTTGGGGAAGAAGATAGTTCAATCCTAGAAATTTCAAAGTAATGTTGGGGTGTCATTTGTGAATGGGAGTAGCTAAAAGAAAGTGAATAAATAAATAAAAATTATATAAAAAAGGAAGTAAATTTGTTCCATTTTAAGGAGATCGCTAAGGTAATTCAAAGATAAAAAAGTAGGTGGGAATCCCTAACAATTAATCATATTTTCTTTCAAATAAATGGTGGGAGAATAAAAATTCAAGATTGCTCTATTAGGTGTCAAACTATGGGCATTATTCATGAGTGAAAATTAAGCTCAATTTTCTACGATAACTTAAGCTTGAATGAGGCCATCTATTCTTGGGTAGTTTCATTCATTTTAAGGTCATTAAGGTGGGATAGGAAAGGAAAAATGTGCTATTTTAACATAGGATAGGGCTAGGAGCAAAATTTAAAGGTTTTAAAAGGGGGTAAAGGGGGATGAATAAAATGGAAATTAAATGTAATGTTAGGATATGGAAGGGGATAAAAATTAAATGAAAATGGACACTAATTAACTCTATACAATACCATGGGAACAACATAGGAAAGGGGATATGAATGGCTAGGGGAAACTTAGGCTTGGAAAATGGGATCAAAATAACATAGAAGACAAACAAATGAACTAGGGATAAAATAGTAGCAAAAATGTAATAAGTTTTAGGATATTTAAATTCTATTATTAAAATTTACCCCCACTTTATTAGACTTGGGATGTCTTAGCTATAAGACGAAGTATTCTAAAGGAAGAGTATAGTAACATAAATAATGAAATTTTAAGTATATGATACCGAAAAGAAAACTTACCAATCTTCATCTTGATCTTATTATCACTCTTATCCTTGTACCTATTATTGTAAAGGACCAAAATAGAGTATTCACTTTATAATACTAAAGAAAACTAGGCTAAACACACACACAAAGGATATAATATCATATGTAGGATCTAACATGTGTATATAATAAAAATAACATAATCTGTAATAATATATTATGAATAGGTTTGAAAATTGTATAGAAATAAGCTTGATCTTAACCTGTTTTTAGTGAGAGATACCTATCACTAGTATAATTTGGTAAATAAATGACTAGGTGACTAACAATTTTAGTCACAACAACTAAAAATGACTAATTTGGTCATTGACTAAAAAATTATTTAGTCACAAAAAATAAAAAATGACTAAATAGTTAGTCACCAAATAAAAATTAGACAAAACTTTAGAAACACATTTCGGCCAATTATTGGCACGATGTATTGCATGTGTCGATGTATTGGCGCTTATTTGTGTTTATTTGCATTCATTGCAAAAATATTCCTTGCTTCATTTGTTAGTTGCAGGTTAGCCTGGAACTGAAAGATTTGGAGAGGATTTGGAGACTTCTAAAAAGGCAAGCAATGGCAAGGAATTTGGAGTTTGTTGCAATGAATTTGAAGTTGGCGAGGCCCTCTGTAGTGAAGTTAGATTTGGGGACACCCTCAACAGTGAATTTAGAGGTAATTCAAAACCATCATTACATTAAACACATTTATAGATTTCTGATTGGAAACTTACAGTAGTTACAATCTACTGCTCTTAATAATGTTATTTTACAATCTTGCCACTATTCTGCTTCATAATGTGTTTGAGCTAAATATAATAAAATTTGGGTGTCAGTGCCAACATAGAATTTCCTCAAACAATTTTGATACATTTTCACTACAAGTGCAAACTATCCTTGTGCAAAGTGAACATGGGCTAGATTTACCCACACATCAGACATCTGAATAAAGATGTTTCCCGTTGTAGCTTCTTGTACCCGTGTAAAAATTTCCTTTGCAATATCAAATTGACCCCTTTCAGCTAGCACAATGGTTGCCCCATTTGCAACATAAAAATTTCCTGGTTTCTGTGCCAACACTTTACAATACAGTTCTCTAGCCTTCTCAAGATGTTGTTCCTCCACCTTTGGATCCCTCCTCTCATTGTGAAAATCTGCAAAATAATTCCAATTTCCAAGTGAAATGTCAACATAAGAATTCTTTGCATTTGATTCACTTTGATTCACTTTAATTGTTTCTTTACTTTAAGCCAACCATCTATTTTCAATTCCATTTTTACAAGCAGAGATAAAGCATTTGTTGAGTTTTTATCCACCTTAAGTGCATCCCCAATCAATTCTAGACTTAGTTGGATCTCATTCCAAGCCTGAGCCATGGCTGCAAGACGTAGATATGCATCCACATAATCAAGAAACTTGAACAATATTAGCCTTTATAAAATATTTTCTTTTTTAGTATCATGTAGCTATTCAAAAAACCTAGCAAGATTAAATAGTATTGTGAATTTATCCCATGGTAACTCAAGAGAAACACCACCTTCTTCTAGTCGATGGAAGAATTTCGTATCCTTAAAGAGAATAGGAAAAACTGTAGAATTAGCACTGGGGCTTTTATTTATGAATTCAACCCAAATACCATTTCCTAATGCCTCCATAAAAGTTTGTTGAGGGAACTCTAGTTCATCATGCTCAAAATGAAGAACCCCAATGTTGTTTAAAAATTGATGGGTACTTCTTCTCTACTCTTCTTCAGAAGAGACTTTGTTGCCTTAAGAGAATCTAAGGCTGCATTGGGGTTTGACGATATTAATAACTCACCCATCTTGATAAATGCATGGGCATCACATGGATCTATGTGAGTTTCCTTTCTTAATTTCCAAAGTCTTCTCTACCTACCCTTGTTGAGCATATAGATGACCTACAACTTTTAAGCTCTCACAGTTCTTAGGGTGGACCTCAAGAACCTTTTCAAAAATTGAGAGAGAACTCTTAAGATTTCCCAACTTCAATTGAACCTATCCAAAAAATCTTTTGGCCTCTGGCTTTCCTTGACTGATGTCATGTATTAGTGGCTAGTGGTGTCATAATCACCTTTACTATGATAAGATCATGCAAGAGTATAATATGAATGAGATTTCATGAGAGGGTGGTCAACTGAAACAAGAGCTATCTTAGTCAATTGCTCCATAAGAAAATTCTGCCTTGTAGTGAAGAAAAAATGGTTTGCTAAATGATTCAATTCCATTGTACAGTACGGGTATAATTAAAAGGATCTATGCATCTTTTCCATTCCTTCATGAACACTACATTTTTCACCAATTGTGAGAATTATACAAGTAAAAAATGCACAAAACTAACCACATATATTTATGTAGAGGTAGAACATCATTTCCTAATGCCTCCATAAAAGTTTTTGAGCCAACTCAAGTTCATCTCGCTCAAAATGAAGAACCCTAATGTTGTTTAACAATTGAATGGGTACTTCTTCTCTTCTCTTCTTCAGAAGAGACATTGGTTTCTTAAGAGAATCTAAGGCTGCACTAGGGTCTGACAATATTAATAACTCATCCATCTTGATAAATGCATGGGAATCATATGGATCTATGCGAGTTTCCTTTCTTAAAATTTCCAAAGCCTTCTTTGCCTGCCCTTCTTGAGTATATATATGGCCTACAACTTTTAAGCTCTCATAGTTCTTAGGGTGGACCTCCAAAACTTTTTCAAAATTTGACAGATATCTTAGCTTCAATTGAACCTATCCACAAAATCCTACGGCCTCTGGCTTTCCTTGACCTATGTCATGTAGTAGCAGCCAATGGTGTCATAATCACCTTTACTATGATAATATCGTGCAAGATTATAATATGAATGATATTTCATGAGAGGGTGGTTAGTTGAAACAAGATCTGCCTCAGTCAACTGTTCCACAAGAAAATGCTGCCTTGCAATGAAGAAAAAATGGTTTGCTAAATGATTCAATACCATTGCATAGTACATGTATAATTCAAATGTTCTATGCATCTTTTCCATTCCTTCATGAACACTGCCTTTTTCACTAACTTTTTTCACTAACTTTGAGAATCCTACAAGTAAAAAATGAAAAAAATTGACCACAGAGATTTATGTAGAGGAAAAAAATCATTTCTTAATGCCTCCATAAAAGTTTTTTGAGACAAATCTAGTTCATCACACTCAAAATGAAGAACCCCAATGTTGTTTAACAATTGAATTGGTACTTCTTCTCTGCTCTTCTTCATAAGAGACTTTGACATCTTAAGAGAATCTAAGGCTGCATTGGGGTCTGGCTATCTTAATAACTCACCCATCTTGATAAATGCATGAGCATCATGTGGATCTATGTGAGTTTCCTTTCTTAATATTTCCAAAGCCTTCTCTGCCCGCCCTTACTAAGCATATATATGGCCTACAACTTTTAAGCTCTCACAGTTCTCAGGGTGGACCTCCAAAACCTTTTCAAAATTTGAGAGAGAACTCTTAAGATCTCCCAACTTTAATTGAACTTTTCCACAAAGTCTTCTGGCCTTTTGCTTTCCTTAACTGATGCCGCGTAGTAGTGGTCAGTTGTTTCATAATCACCTTTACTATGATAAGATCGTGCATGGTTATAATAAAATGAGATTTCATGAGAGTGTGGTTAGTTGAAACAAGAGTTGTCTTAGTCATCTGTTCCACAAGAAAATGTTGCCCTGTGAAGAAAAAATGGTTTGCTAAATGATTCAATGCCATTGCACAGTATAGGTATAATTCGAAGGCTCTATGCATATTTTCCATTCCTTCATGAACACTACCTTTTTCACTAACTATGAGAATCCTACGATTAAAAAGTGAAAAAAACTGACCACAAAGATTTTTTCCCATTTCAAATAGCAAAATTTCAAAAAAAATGCATTTAAAACCTGCAAAAAAATGCAAATAAATCATGCTGATTTTCGTGCCAAAAAAAACCATGAGACCATATCTTGTTACTTACTATTATGCTTTGATATATTTTTTCCAAGCATCCATAGATTTTTTGAAATCACCTATTTTAGGGTTTTAGCCATAGCAACAAGGCAGTGAACTATTTGATAAAATGCTCAAATGGTAGACATGTATGAAAATGTGGTAGCATAGAGAAAGCAATGAACTTTGGAAAAAATGCCTCAAAGAAATGTGGTCTCATGGTGATGGAATACCATGATGAATGCCATGGAAAGTGAATTGTTATGGATCGTCATGGAAATCCATCACCATGAGACCACATTTCTTTGAGGCATTTTTTCAACCAATTCACTGCCTTGTCTATGCTATTGCTTACTATTATGATTTGATAGATTTTTTCCAAGCATCCATAGCTTGTTCGAAAGAACTTGTTTTAGGATTTTAGCCATAGTAATAAGGTAGTGAAATTTTTGATAATATGCTGGTGCAGGAGCACCTAGGCTAACCTCCATTTTGGGTTAATTGACAATTTTGGCTTGTACCTGACCTTAGCTAAGTCAGGGTATTAGTGTGTTTATTTTGGACCTTAGAAGGTCTTGCTTGTGTGTGGAATTGGTGAATTATTCATTAGGACTAAGGTCACCATAGTTTAGTCTTTGTTAATTATCTTTGCTTAACTAGCCTTAGTAGCTTAAGTTTGGAATAGAGCATTAAATGTGTTCTAAACACATCCAAGTTGTTAGAAGATGCCAAGAGGCAGTTAAGGGAGTTGATGGCTCGAAATCAAGGAGTTAGAGGTCCTAGAAGTTAGGAAGAGGACACAATGATGGGAAGTTGCAAAAAGTTGTTACAAAGTTGCATGACAACATTTGTCAGGTTGCATGAAACTCAGTTATCTCAAATCCCCTAAAAGGTAGGAGTGTGGGATCGACCAACATCCCTTGAAACATGGAAAAAGGCATCTATGTAAGGTAATGGCTCGAAGGCAAGCAGTTAGTGGATTGTAATCAAGTTTTTGGTTTTGAAAAATAGAGAGAATTTTGCATTTTCTGTGTATACCGAATGTTCTTGAGTGACAGTGCTATTATATGAATTAGATGTATTGATTTGCTATTATACTTGTCTTCATAGAGTATTCTTGAACATTTTCTATTTTTTAATCAAGTTGTTTAGAGTTGATTTGGTGCTTTGAATTCATAGATTAGGGTCTAGAGGGTTTGTTGTTTCTATTTTGAGCAGTTAGTCTTTTGATGGCTCCCCCATGAAATCTAGCCACGGAAATTTCCTGAGCATAGATGGATTTGCTAGGGGAGCCATGTATCTGTACATATTTAGTAGTAGGGGTCATGTGGAGTCGAGCAAGTATTTTTAAAATCAAACCCTAGGCGAGCTTAGAAAGTCCAGTTAGAAGTTTGATAGTGAAATATTGAGGAACATAGGCAGGGGAAAGAGGTACTGTACGGAACAAGTACAGTTCTAGGTGGGGCAGTGAATTATCTTAGTATGTTGAAAGGATTGAGGTCTAGTCAATCCATTTGTTGAAGTAAGGAACAAGAGATCAGTAGATTCCTAGGAATTAGGCCTATTAGCCCTATTGGCCCTAGGTTATAGGAGACTGGTGTACGAAGGGCACATAGAACTAAAACCTTGTAAATATTTTAGAGTATCCAAAAGGGTATCTGAATGTGAAGTTTTTTTTCCAGGTTGTTTGGACAGTTTGAGCAAGAAAAGTAAAAATGACACTGTCAAGGGCTACAAGCAATTAGGCCTTCTCAAAGCAAAATCTTGGAATCAGTAAGACAACAAATTGAAGGTCCTCAAAGATGGATCTAAATGGATGTGAAATACATGATTCCAGTATCTCTGATACCCCTGTGAACAGTTCAAGGTTGAGAGTGAAGTTGGCACTTAGATTCTTCTAAGTGTAGGAGATAGTTTACAAGTTCAAGTGGTGTCAATTCCTCCAAGGTGAACCACAGGGAGTGAGACTCTTGGAGAAGAGTTGAGACAGGACTTAGCCAATAATCTAAGCCTAGCAAGAACCTAGAAAGGGATCAGGTTCATGGATGAAGACAGTGAAAAGTCTTCTTAATTGATTGTGCAAGTAAACCAAGGAGCACTCACACCATATTGGTATTAGAGCCTTTGTTTGATCAGGCTTGTGATTGATGTTGCAACCCACTGAGTCAGTAGGAGAGAATACACCAGAGGAGGAAAGAACCATGGTGACTAATGCTGAGTTATCCAAGAAGGTAGAAGAAAAGGAGGAGGACTACCGGCTGCTAAGAGAAAGGTTGTCACGAATGGAGAAACTCTTGGATGAAGTCCAAGAAACAACAGACAAAGTAAAGGATAAAATAGAATTGAAGGAAGAGCTGGAGGCAAAGGAAAAGGAAGAGGACTTGGAGGAGGAAGCTCCAAAACCTAACCTTGTCCTTGTTGAGGAACCCTTCTTAAAGGCACTACAGGCCTTAAGTGGCAAAACTTTGGAAGGTGTGCCACTATTCAGTGGAAAAATGGACCCTGATTCAGTTGTGGACCGGATTGAAAGTATAGAGAATCACTTTGAATGTGATGGTATAACAGAGGCCCAAAAAGTAAAAGTGGCCAAGTCAAGGTTGAGAGGTGCAGCTCTCACATGGTGGAAATTTGTACAAGCTGAAAGAGAGAAAGAAGGAAAGGGTCCTATAGTTACATGGAGAGGCATGGTAACCAAAATAAGGCAGACCTATCTACCTGATGACTATGAAGTCCAGTTGCGTAGGAGGAGACATAACCTTAGGCAAAAAGATATGGATGTCCAAACATACACCGAGGAGTTTCAAAATTTGTGCCTTAGATCAAAGGTGGTTGAAGATGAAAGCATCAAGCTAGCAAGGTATTTGAATGGGCTTAAATGGTCTATCCAAGAAGACATGAGCCTAGTGAACTTCAAAACCATTTGCCAATGTTATCAAATGGCCTTAAAGATAGAGGAGAAAGGAAAAAAGAAGCAAGAGCAAACCTCCAAAAGTAGAGGTAAAGGAAAAGACAACAGAGGACAAAGAGGTGGTTATGGTGGAAGGAGTTCAGAACCAAGGGCCCAAGGAGAAGTCAGATACTCTAAGCAGCAAGAAGGAAGCTCTAGTAGAGGTGGTAGAGGAAGAGGCTCTAGCTCTAGAGGAAGGAGTAGTGGACAAGGAAGAGGTAATTACTTTACCAACATGAAATGTTACCACTGCAATCAAATGGGACACCCGACCTATAGATGTCCAGAGAAAGGTGGTACCTCTCATGGAGGTGACAAGAGAACCAATCTAGTTCATGATGAGACAACTACAACAGAGAAACATTCTGAAGTACCATTGAATTCTGAGGAAGGTGAGAACCTCATGATTAGGAGAACTTTGATCAAGGAGCCGGTTAAAGAAGAACCAAGCCAAAGGAGGTCCCTGTTTAGAATAAAGTGTAAGATGATGGGGAAAGTATGTAGAGTCATCATTGACTCAGGGTCTACTGACAATATTGTGTCAGAGGAGACAGTCAATAAGCTGAAGTTGACAAGGATACCCCACACCAATCCCTACAAGGTCACATGGCTAAATAAAGGTCAACATGTCTTGGTGAATGAACAAGCATGGGTGGAGTTCTCAATTGGAAGATACAAAGACAAAGTCTTGTGTGATGTGTTACATATGGATGCATGTCACTTGCTCCTAGGTAGACCATGGCAATTTGATCGCCAAGCTATGCATGATGGGGAAAATAACTCCTATACTTTCAAGACGGATAAGGTAACATTTAGAATTCAGTCACTGTTAGAAGAAGCAAAGGTGCAGACAACAGGTCCAAAATTGCTCATGGTTGGTGAAAAAGAGTTCTTAGAAGCCTTGGAAGAAGGAGAAGGATTTGGCTATGCAGTGATGCTAAGGCCAAGAGAGGTAAGTGATGAGAAAGTAGCTGAAAAGCCAGAGTTACCTAAAGAAATACAAAAAATACTGCAGACCTATGAAGGCATTGTGAGTAGTGGACAACCAACAGCTTTACCCCCTAAAAGAGCCATAAGTCATAGGATAGACTTGATACCAGGGGCTACCTTACCAAATAAAGCAGCCTACAAGATGAATCCTCAACAAAATGAGGAAATAGCTAGGAAAATTCAAGAACTCCTCAACCAAGGTCTCATTAGGAAAAGCATCAGTCCATGTGCAGTACCCACTGTATTAGCACCTAAAAAGGGAGGAGAATGGAGGCTTTGTACTGACTCCAGGGCAATAAACAAGATAACCATTAGGTATAGGTTCCCTATCCCTAGGATTGAAGACCTCATGGATTGTCTAGGTGAAGCTAGGTACTATACCAAGATAGACATAAAGAGTGGTTATCACCAAATTAGGGTACATGAGGGAGATGAGTGGAAAACAACTTTCAAAACCAATGAGGGTCTCTATGAGTGGCTGGTTATGCCATTTGGATTGTCTAATGCCCCCTCCACATTCATGAGATTCATGAATGAAATCCTCAAAGACTACATTGGAAAATTTGTAGTAGTGTATCTTGATGATATACTAATCTATAGAAAAACAAGAGAGGAGCACCTCAAACAGATAGAGTTGGTTTTCAAGAAGCTACAGGAGGAGAAGTTGATGATCAATTTAGAAAAGTGTGAATTCATCAACATAGAGCTGGTGTACCTTGGATTTGTGTTATCACATGGCAACTTGAAAATGGACAACAACAAAGTGGAAGCCATCCTCAATTGGCCTACTCCAAAGACAGAAACAGAGGTAAAAAGTTTTCATGGTCTTGCTCAATACTATAGGAAGTTCATAAGACAATTTAGTGCTATTTGTGCTCCTATGTTGGACACCATTAAAGGAGGAATGAAGACTAAGTTTGTATGGAATGAGAAAGCTAATAAAAGCTTTGAGTTGTTGAAAGAAAAGATAGCTACCCAACCTGTTTTGGTGTTACCAAGCTTTGAGAAGCTATTCACTATTGAATGTGATGCAAGCAATGTGGCTATTGGAGCTGTTCTCAGCCAAGAGGGAAAACTAGTGGCTTTTCATTCAGAGAAGTTAAGTGAAGCCAAGAAGAAGTATTCTTCTTATGACCTTGAGATGTATGCATTGGTCCAGGCTTTAAGGAAATGGAGGCACTACTTGCTTCCCAAGGAATTCATAGTGTATTTAGACAACCAAGCACTTAGTTTCCTGAATTCACAAGAGAAGTTGAGTCACAGACACATGAAGTGGGTGGAATACCTGCAAGCTTACACCTTCAATATCAAGCACAAGAATGGAGTACTCAACAAGGCGGCAGATGCCTTGAGTAGAAGAGTCCTCACCATTCAAGAGATTCAGTTGAAGAGCATGGGAATAGATCATTTCAAAGATCTATATGCAGATGATGAAGATTTTGTAGACATTTATAAGGTATGTGCTAAATACAAGAATCATTTTCATAGTAAATATGCTGAATATACTTTGCAAAGTGATCTTTTGTTTAAAGGGAATCAGTTATGTGTCCCTAGAGGCTCTATTAGAGAGAATTTGATACAAGAAAAGCATAATGGTGCATTGAGTGGTCACTTTGGGATCACAAAGACTCAAGAAATTGTTCAAAGGTTCTACTATTGGCCAAGAATGAATCTGGATGTTAGGAGGTATGTGGAAAGTTGTATAGTGTGTCAAAAGGCCAAGGGTACTTCTTCAAATTCAGGCTTATACCAACCACTTCCTATTCCTACTAGGCCATGGGAATGCTTGAGTATGGATTTTGTAGTTGGATTACCCAAGAAAAGACAGGGAATGGATAGTGTTTATGTGGTTGTGGATAGATTCAACAAGATGGCTCACTTTGTGCCATGTAAAACAACCAATGATTCCAGTCAAATAGCCTCTCTCTTCTTCAAATAGATAGTAAGGATACATGGATTACCAATCAACATTGTATCCGACAGAGACACTGAGTTCATGAGCCATTTTTGGAAGACACTTTGGCAGAGATTGGGCACTAATTTATCTTTTGGATCTGCATACCATCCCCAAACTGATGGTCATACCGAAGTTGTAAATAGAAGTCTTGGAAATCTATTAAGGTGCTTGACCAAGCAGTATGGTCAACAATGGGATCAATTGATTGGACAAGCTGAATATGCTTATAATGACACTGTGAACAGATCAACAGGGAAGAGTCCCTTTGAAATTGTCTATGGATTACATCCTAGAGGAATCTATGAGCTGAGAGACTTAAAGGATGGAGTCAAGGGAAGTGGATATGCTGATGATTTTGCCTATGCAATGTAGGAGATTCATGATATAGTCAGGGAGACATTGGCAGAAAATACCATGAAGCATAAGACCAAGGTGGATGAGCATAGAAGAGAAGTGCAGTTCAAAGTTGGAGACTTGGTGATGGTGCACTTAAAAAAGTCTAGGTTGCAAAAAGGAGTTACTCACAAGTTGCAAATAAAGAGGATAGGTCCCTGTCCTATCTTAGAAAAATATGGAAACAATGCTTTTAAAGTGCAGCTACCGGATGACAGTGGACTGTCCCCTGTTTTTAACATTGCACACCTGGTTCATTACAAAGGACCACCACCGAACATGGATAAAAGTCTCAATGAAGTCATCCAAGATGTGGAAGAACTCAATCTGCCTTCTGCTACAGTCAAACAAGCTGATAGTATACTGGATACCCGGGTCTACAAGAAGACTAGAACCAAGGAATACAAGGAACATCTGATTAAAAGGCATGGTCAACCTGATGCTGATGCAGTGTGGATCAAGGAATCAGAGTTCAAGAAGTTGGGCATTGATCTCAGCTTACTCAATCCAAGGATGGATTGAACTCTTTTGTTTTGGGGAGGATGGTGCAGGAGCACCTAGGCTAACCTCCATTTTGGGTTAATTGACAATTTTGGCTTATACCTGACCTTAGCTAAGTCAGGGTATTAGTGTGCTTATTTTTGACCTTAGAAGGTCTTTCTTGTGTGTGGAATTGGTGAATTATTCATTAGGACTAAGGTCACCATAGTTTAGTCTTTGTTAATTATCTTTGCTTAACTAGCCTTAGTAGCTTAAGTTTGGAATACAACATTAAATGTGTTCTAAACACATCCAAGTTGTTAGAAGATTCCAAGAGGTAGTTAAGGGAGTTGATGGCTCGAAATCAAGGAGTTAGAGGTCCTAGAAGTTAGGAAGAGGACACAATGATGGGAAGTTGCAAAAAGTTGTTACAAAGTTGCATGACAACATTTGTCAGGTTGCATGCAACTCAGTTATCTCGGATCCCCTAAAAGGTAGGAGTGTGGGATCGACCAACATACTTTGAAACATGGAAAAAGGCATCTATGTAAGGTAATGGCTCGAAGGCAAGCAGTTAGTGGATTGTAATCAAGTTTTTGGTTTTGAAAAATAGAGAGAATTTTGCATTTTCTATGTATACCGAATGTTCTTGAGTGACAGTGCTATTATATGAATTATATGTATTGATTTGCTATTATACTTGTGTTCATAGAGTAGTCTTGAGCATTTTCTATTTTTTAATCAAGTTGTTTAGAGTTGATTTGGTGCTTTGAATTCATAGATTAGGGTCTAGAGGGTTTGTTGTTTCTATTTTGAGCAGTTAGTCTTTTGATGGCTCCCCCATGAAATCTAGCCACGGAAATTTCCTGAGCATAGATGGATTTGCTAGGGGAGCCATGTATCTGTACATATTTAGTAGTAGGGTTCATGTGGAGTCAAGCAAGTATTTTTAAAATAAAACCCTAGGCGAGCTTGGAAAGTCCAGTTAGAAGTTTGATAGTGAAATATTGAGGAACATAGGCAGGGGAAAGAGGTACTGTACAGAACAAGTATAGTTCCAGGTGGGACAGTGACTTATCTTAGTATGTTGAAAGGATTGAGGTCTAGTCAATCCATTTGTTGAAGTAAGGAACAAGAGATCAGTAGATTCCTAGGAATTAGGCCTATTAGCCCTATTGGCCCTAGGTTATAGGAGACTGGTGTACGGAGGGCACAGAGAACTGAAACCTTGTAAATCTTTTAGAGGATCCAAAAGGGTATCTGAATGTGAAGTTTTTTTTCTAGGTTGTTTGGAAAGTTTGAGCAAGAAAAGTAAAAAGGGCACTGTCAAGGGCTACAAGCAAATAGGCCTTCTCAAAGCAAAATCTTGGAATCGGTAAGACATCAGATTGAAGTTCCTCAAAGATGGATCTAAATGGATGTGAAATGCATGATTCCAGTATCTCTAACACCCCTGCGAGCAGTTCAAGGTTGAGAGTGAAGTTGGCACTTAGATTCTTCTAAGTGTAGGAGATAGTTTACAAGTTCAAGTGGTGTCAAGTCCTCCAAGGTGAAGCACAGGGAGTGAGACTCTTGGAGAAGAGTTGAGACAGGACTTAGCCAATAATCTAAGCCTAGCAAGAACCTAGAAAGGGATCAGGTTCCTAGATGAAGATAGTGAAAAGTCTTCTTAATTGATTGTGCAAGCAAACCAAGGAGCACTTACACCATATGCTTTAGTAGACATGTATGAAAAATGTCATAGCATAGACAAGACAGTGAACTTTTTGAAAAAATTCCTCAAAGAAATGTGGTCTCATGGAATGCCATGACAATCAAATGCAATTGGAAACTGCTCCTAGTTATTAGTTATGCAATGTGAAGTAACTGCATAATTGCTTAGGTTGACTTTGTAAAAACTATATTGTAATTGGAATTTTGTCATCTATCAACATCTAGTTATTAGTTATGCAATGTGAAGTAATGCTTTGAGTTTGAAAGATGCACAATGCAATGTAATCAACAATTTGAATATAAACTACAAAAATCTATTTTTTCAATTCATTTAATTAAATTCTCCATTTTATTTTCTCTCTATAACTCTTGCTATGGAAATTCCTTTCAATTAAAAATAGTTTTTGTCTCTTATTCAACAATTTTTTATATTTTGTCATCTATCAACATCTAGTTATTAGTTATGCAATGTGAAGTAATGCTTTGAGTTTGAAATACGTGCACTACAATGTAATCAACAATTTGAATATAAACTACAAAAATCTATTTTTTACAATTCATTAGTCAAACTCTGTATTTTATTTTCTCTATTGCTATGGAAATTCCTTTCAATTTAAAAAATAGTTTTTCTCTTAGTCTACAATTTTTTGTTGCTATGTGTAGAACATTATAGATGGATCAATGTCGAAGGTTGACTAGAGATCAATACCATGCATTTGATGAGAGAATAGACGATGAGAGTGACATGGAAAAATATCCATGTCCATGTAATGAATGTCTTGGTGGAAAGGTGAAAAAAAGAAGTCAGATTTATTGACATATGGTAAGATATGGGCATAGTGGTATAATCCCTTAGAATTTCAATTATTATGAAGATATGATAGAATGACAGAGTGTAAGAGATGGAGAGGCAACACACATAAATGAAGTGGCACCAAACATAGATGAAGAGGCAACAATGTTATACAAAGGGCTTGAAGTTGATAGAATGTTGAATGAGGGTCTAAACGATGATTGGGCCATGTTGATGGAGGATGCTTCAAATCCTGTGTATGAAAATTGTAGGTTAAGTCATTTGACAATAATCCTTCAAATTATTAACTTGCAAGTGGTGTTTGGTTGGAAAAATGAGAGTGTAGATCAGTTATTGGCATTATTAAGTTCGTTGTTACCACCTAACTCCACATTGCCAACAAAAGAAAGTCAATGTAGAAAGGAAATCACTAAGCTAGACTTAGGGTATGAAAACATCCAACATGTATGAATGGTTGTGTATTATTTCACAAGAATATTGCAAGTGAGAGTGAATGTCCGAAATGTCATGAAGCGAGGAATAAACAAGGGTTGAAATTAGTTGTGGTTCTTAGAAAGGTTATTCGCCACTTTGCGGTAATCCCATGATTAATCCGAATGTATAGGTGCAGAGACATTGCTGAACTTATGCAATGGCATGCCCAAAATAAGAGAACTAATGGAAAACAATGACATGTGCTTGATTCTAAGACATGGATGAAATTTGATAATAGATGGCCTAATTTTTCTCAAGATCCTCGTAATATAAGGTTGGGTTTGGCTCTAGATGTGGTGAACCCATTCTCAGATCAAAGTACTAAATGGTTAAATTGGCCAGTGTTTTAAATAAATTATAACTTGCCTCCATGGTTAGCAACTAAACCATTTTTCTTAATGCTATCATTGATTATACTAGGAAAGAAAAGTGTAAGTTTAGATACAATTGACGCTTATCTAGATCCATTATATGATGAGCTAATGAAATTATGGAAAGGAATTGAAGCAATTCAATCTTTAAGGGATGGTCATTCAATCAAATTCACTTTAAGAGATTCCTTATTGTTGACGATTCATGATCTTCCTGTATATGGCACATTGTCTGGTCTTAGTATTCATGGACACAATGGATGTTCTGATTGCAACTTTAAGGATTTTGTGAGGCACTCAAGAAGTTTTTGTAAGTGTATTTATTGTGGACATTGTACTTACCTTAAAATGGACCATCCACATTTTCAATAAAAAACATGGTTCAATGGTCAAGAAGAGAATCGTGAAGCACCATTGCTAATAACATGCAATTACATTGTTGAGAATGGACAAAAAAGAATGTCATTTATTGAAAATGATGGGATTACCGGTAGTAGATATGATCCATGTAATGAAAGCGGTGTAAAAAGGTCATGCATATTTTGTAAGTTGCCATACTTTAAGGATATAGCCATTAGGCATACTGTTGACTTTATGCATACTAAGAAAAATTTAGCCTATGCTATTATAGAAACTCTTTTTGGTGCTTTTGATACTATTTCATCACGTGAAGACTTTCAACAACTAAGGATTCATCAAAATATTTGGGTTGAAAAATATGGTGATGAAAAATATAGAAAACCTAGTGCTCCTTACATTAGGACAAAGGAAAAATGTGCACAATTCTTATAGTTGATGTTTCAGACTTGCTTTCCCATTGGATATGTAAGTGGTAGTATTAGAAGCCAAAATGACATTAATGGCTTAAGAGGCCTCAAGACCCATGACTATCATGTCATAATGGAGAATATTTTACCTATTGTGGTAAATATATTAAATTTGGAAAAGGGGCCAAGATTGGCAGTTATAAGGCTGGGCTTAATATTAGAGAGAATGAGTTTACATGTATTAGATCCTTTTAACTTTGATAGTTTGAGGGAGGAGGTTGTTGAAGTCCTTTGTCTATTGGAATGAGAATTTCCACCAACAATCTTTAAAATTTCTATGGATCTTTTGATACATCTACAATATGAACTAAAGCATTGTGGCCCAATAGGAACAAGATGGATGTATCCTATAGAATGATATATGAAGGTTTTGAAAATATTTTTTTTGTACTAGGGAAAAACCAGAAGGCAACATGTCTGAGGGATATTCAATGCAAGAGGCCGTGGGATTTTGCATAGAATATATGAAGGATTTTAAAAATTTCAATCAACGTGTATGGGATGATGACGAAGAAGAGATAGTTTTAGGTGAAGTATTAGAAGGAAATGGATGTCACTTCAAGCTATCACATCAAGAAATAAGTGTGATACATGCCTATATTCTTGAAAAGACATCTTCATTTGATAAGGTAAAAAAAATTACACAATAATTTATTTGCTCAATTGCATTTACACATTTATATTATCAATCTTACTATTTGTATGTTAATATTCTATGTAGAAAATATGAAGAAGAAAATCAAGCTTGGATGCAACATCAACCTCAAAAGCACAAATGTCATGTTGATTTGATTGGAGGTGTTTCTTTTCCAAAATTTGAAGAATGGATTGCTAATGCAGTCAGTGATGCAAAAGAAGAAGGTCAAGATATAACAATGGAGGAAAGTGAGCTTTCACAATCTCCACATTAATGGGATACACGTTTTAATGGAATATGGCCTATGGTAGTCATTTAAGAGTGGAAGAAAAAGACAAAGGAAAGATAAATTGTGATTGTGTTGTTAGTGCTGAATTTCTTCACAAAATTGAGAAGAAATTTTATGTTGGATTCATCCAAAAAATTATTCTAGTGGACTATGGTGAAAATAGTCCTATATTATTAAAATGTAAGTGGATCTGACCATCTGCAATACAATTTGATGAGAATGGATTTGTACGCACAAATACAAGACAATTTTTATCAGAAATGGATGAGCCGTATGTTTCCCCTCTTCAAATTAACCAATCATTTCTAATTGATGATGTAAGAAGCCCAATATGGTCGTATGCCATTCAAACAGAGTCTTGTTCAAAATAAAAATTCATGGAAGTTGTTGATATAATGCCTGATGGGAAATATGTTAATTTATAAGAAACATTCAAAGTGGATGAAGACAATGATGAAGTGTTTGAAGAAGAAATTTTGATTACCAATGAAGAGATTGAGAGAGAGAATGCATTGCATGTCATAGATGAGGATGAGGAAGAAAATCAAGTAGATGTAGACATGAATGATCAGGATTTTGATCTTGCTGGCAATGTACATGATTATGATGATGTTTTTTCACCTTCAGAGGTTAGCTTGTCACCTAAACTTTGGTTATATGAATGGTGTAATTTATTATTGAATGCAATAAAGATTCGAGTATATGTATGCTTATTCATTGTTGTTTTACTGATACATTGTATACAAAACTTGAGATGTTCACTGCTGATTTGAAGTGCATTTAAAGTTAGGTTCAATTATTCTTCTTAGTTTTCTTACTTTGGTTGAAAATTTGAAATTAATTTTGTTTAGTTAGAATATAATTTCTTGTATGTCCATGTTTTCTAGATGCAAACATATAATGAAAATATGTGATTTATAAACACATATAGATATCTTAACATTAGGTGAACTAATCCTCCCCATTACAAACAAAGAAATGACCTCTTAGGTTTGAATGAAATTGAAAACTAAAACTGAGAGACTACAAAATTAGAAAATTGTTCAATCTTTTCAATAAAATGATATCTAAAATACTGCATTCATAATAAAATCCAATACCACACTACTGCAACAATCAATAGAGGTATGTGCAGGATTGAAAGACATATAGGTCAATGTAAAAATGCTTATTGAAATACCACGACAACCAAATATGAATACCGTGGGGTGGCGGTGAGAACATGTTAACAACTAAAGTAAATTGCAGCCCCAAAAGGTGTAAACAGTGACACTATGGTATGGCAGTGAAGAATCAATCAACTGCTAGAATTAACCCACCATCCTGTAGGAGTCCAAAGGGGTTTTCAGAGGGTGGAAGTACATCTAAACCCACCATAACACTACCCCGTAGTGGTCTTGATATGACAGAGCAGTATGGCAGTGAACAATCACTCAACTGCTAGAATTAACTTGCCATCCTGCGAGAGTCCAAAGGGGTGTGCATGGGGTGGTAGTACTGCTAATGCTACCCCACAATGGTATTGAAATGATAAAGTGGTACTATGGTACAAGCTGTCAAAGCATTAAATGATTACATCATTCAATTTCCCAAGATCAAAGGCATGTATTCAAACTCAAAATATGGGCAGATTATGAAATATTTTGCAGAAATTAACATTAATAGTGAGGTGACCGAGCTAAAAAAAAAAATTACTTGGGAATCGATGAAATTTTGGCAATCATTCACATAGCTTAGCATACCAGAGGCAAGGGAGTTGAAGTGAGAAAACTCTAAAACTATTATTTCACTGGGTAAGTTCATAAAAACCCTCTGTAGCAAGTGTATAAGAACCGAATTTTCTTCTACAAGTAGAGACTTAAAGAAAATAAGTAGGAGTAAATTCATCATGCCACCCAAAAGAAGTCAACTTGCAAGTAAAAAGGAAGAGTCCATAGTTTCTAAATCAAAGAAGAGGTCCTTGCAACAATCCATTTTAGACGTGTTACCTAATTCTATAGACAAAGGATTCAAAAAGGTGTTTAAAGATACAAACCATAGATGTAGAGACCCAATTATCCCTATCTCAGGGTGGGATCTATTTTGGTACTTCTATAAAAAGGGATGAAAAGATTCAGGTTTGAAGATCCATGGACTTTAAATTTGGAAAAATTAGTGTTAAATGTTTTGTAGAATGTTGAGTTTATTAAATTATTGGCACAATATTTATCACACGACCTCTTAGGACCATAAGAATGCTAGATGAGACACCATTGGTAGTGCTGACTAAAGAAAAACTAATTATAGAGTGTT
>VDFB02270651.1:464211801-464225737 GCA_007258455.2 Sequoia sempervirens | reverse complement strand
GATGAGCGAAATGGTAGAACGAGAGTTCAGAATGATGAAAGGATATGTTAAATGGATGAACATTTACTCGGAACGAGTAAACAGATGATCGAAATGACAGAACAAGAGTTCAGAATGATGAAAGGATATGTTAAATGGATAAACATTTACTCGGAACGAGTAAACGGAGAGAATGGTAGGCTATACCCCCCTCGAGGAGGCAAATGGTGAAGAAAAGGGTGCTCTGGCCAACTTCTCAAAAGTATGAAGTGGTATATATCATCGGAAAGAGCACCAAAAAATGAGAAGAACTGCCTTTGAACGGAGTCAATTGGATAAACAATGTGGAAATGGCGACCCCGGGAAGAAAGAGTAGAAGGACAGGTCTGCCACTCTGTAAGAACAGGTCCGCCACTCTATGAGGACAGGTCCGCCACAGCACAAGGACAGGTCCACCACTGCATAAGGATAGGTCCGCCACAGCACAAGGACAAGTCCGCCACTGCACTAAGACAGGTCCGCCACAACACAAGGACAGGTCTGCCACTGCACAAGGATAGGTCCGCCACTGCACTAGGACAGGTCCGCCACAGAGTTAGGACAGGTCCGCCATAGCACAGGGACAGCTCCGCCAAAGGATAAGGACAAGTCCATCAAAGGATAAGTTTAAGCTTGATGTTTTGATAGATGGGTAAGGCAAAGGACCCAAAATATAGAAATCATAAAAGACTTGGCCAAACTGATAATCACTGGTTTTGCATGAGAAAGACAATTCAGACAACACAACCCTAAGATTTAGTAGAAATGGGTATGGTCAACAAAGTCTTCTACTCTAAGATGAACATGGTTGCTAAGGAGTCCCTTATATACACCCAGTATGTGAGACCCAAACCGTGAACACCAACCCATTACAAGCGTGAGTCGGGAACCTTAGCGAGATACTAAAGGCTCGGACCAACTCTTCACGTCATCCTGACGCTTTGCCAATTACAACGTGGTTGGATTGAGGTACAGCTTTCGCTCTCCCCCCTTTATATACCCCGCTGGTACGCGTGGTTGGAATCATCCCTTGGGGTGATGAAATCCCCAAGCAGGTCCCACTAAGAAAATGAAAATGGGGTGACTCAAAGGACTTGGAAAGCTATGATTTCTCGTCACCCAGGATCACCAAATGGTACAAGTGGATTGGATACATCAAATAGCCTTCCACAAGCATGCCAAACAAGGTTTATTGACCCCTCTAGTTAAGCTATGTGCCTACTTTACCAAAAGACAATTGGCAAAAACTTGAAATTTTACCTTCAAGAGGACAGGTCCGCCACTCTGTCAGGACAGGTCCGCCACTGCATTAGGATAGGTCTGCCACTGCATTAGGACAGGTCCGCCACAGCATAAGGATAGGTCTGCCACAGCATAAAGACAGGTCTGCCACTGCATTAGGACAGGTCCGCCACTACAGGACAGGTCTGCCACTGCATTAGGATAGGTCCACCACATCATAAGGATAGGTCTGCCACTGCACTAGGATAGGTCTGCCACAGCACAAGGACAGGTCCGCCACTGCACTAGGACAGGTCTGCCACTCCAGGATAGGTCCGCCACCAGAGAAAAAAAGGGGTGCCCCAGCCAACTTCTCAAAAGTATCAAGTGTTATATATCGTTGGAAAGAACACGGAAAAATAAGAACTGCCTTTGAACGGAGTCAATCAGACAAACAGAGTGGAAATGGCAGCCCCGGGAAGAAAGAGCAGAAGGACAAAGTTCAAGCACGATAAGGGCGTCCGCCACTCAGAGGGACAGTCCGCCACTCGCGAAAAATGCAAAAAATACAAACGCGGAAAGAAAAAGACTCCATTTGTGGGTCCCAACGGTAAAAGCGAAATGTGATAGGTCGAATGTGAGCTGCTAGAAAATGAGCAGCAAGTAAAAGAGTGCAAAATAAACACTAAACAACCCACACCTCAAGATTAGCCTAAGTTGAAAAACAACACAAGATGAAAGCAACAAAATGGAACTCTATACCTTAAGGCCGACCGATCCTTTGGTTGGCCTCTTCGGGATCTTTGATGTATGCTCCTTTGATGGCACAAGATGCAAGCCAAATGATAATAGGAGGATGAGTGCAAGTGGATGAAAAAACATGAAAATGGCTAAGCAGTAGGCTGAGAAACAAAACTGCAAGAGTTTGGCTAGCAAAACGATCTCCCCAAAATGAGAGAAAAGAGGGGGTATTTATAGGAATTTTGAGAATTCCTAGAAGAGATGGATGGCCAAGATTGAGCCACCAAATATCAAGATGTAGGGCTAAGGTGAGTTGGAAACTCACAAGCCCTCACATCTTGATATGTGGCATGATATAGCCCTAAAAGGTGAAGTGGACATGAGGTGGGAAGGAGAAGCACATTATTACTTGGGGTACAAAGTACCTTGGGATTGGACAAGATCTCCTCATAAAGGAGGTCCTTGTTCCCATGTGGGAGAGAGGACATGTGGGGAATTAAAAATTCCTCAAATATCTCATGGGGAAGAGGGAAGGAATTTAAAATTCCTTAAATGCATTGGGGGATTAAAAAGTGAATTAAAAATTCACATGGGGAAGGGAGATGCCTTGTCAAAAAAGAAAAGCATTTAATAGGGTTGACTCAATTAAGTGATTAGGATTGTGCAAGTACTTGATTAGACTAATTAATGATAGATTATAAGAGAGTTAGATTTCACATGTGAATTGATGTGACAATTCAAAGATCACATGGGGAAGAGTAATGAAGGATTAGAGGAGGGTTAGGTGGCTAAGAGAGATTAAAGGCCAACTTGCAAAAGTTGGAGGATGTGACACCTCCTAATCAAAGATTAGGCATGTGCACATCCTAATGATGAGATTAGAAGAATGATTAAGATTCGATAAAAATGATGGAGGATGTGACATGAGGAGGAATTAAATAAATGTGATATTTATTTAATTCATTTGATGGAAGGAGGATTAAAGAGATAAGGTATTATTGATTAAATACCTTAGGGATTTGGCAGAATTAAAGATATTAATTAAATAATAGCAGTATTACTTAATTAACGAAAATAAGACGAAAGGGGATGAATTTGGATAAATTAAGTGTCCAAATTTAGATGTCTACACCAAGAATATTGAAATTCTCTAAACTTGTAGTGTAGATGCAACCTTGGTATAAAGTTGGCCTTCAACAACTAGAGGGTTTTCATCCTCCGATCTCTATGAAATCAATGGAGTTTCAGCTATTGATCTCTATAAGCCAAATATTTGCATCTTGAAATTTAACATATGAATAATAGTTCTCAACTTTGTCAATTAGGATTTGTTTGAACTAGAAAAAATATGTAAAACAATGAAATATCCTTAAATAGGGGTTGGATGTTTAGTGTGGGACCCATGTGTGCTACTAGAATTTTGAAAGTTTTCATTTGAATTATTACATTCAAATGAGTTCATTAATGATGTCCATAGTTGTGTGACATGTTATGTGAAGCTCTTTATTTGAACAATTTAGGTCCATTAAAAGGCCTTCCTAATGATGGGGGTTCATGGAAATGTGTGCCTTTGGGATGAGAAAAAAATACTCCTAAGTTCCAAAATTAGGAGTTCAAGAATTTACGTTGAGGATGCAATATAGTGGGGATTTAGGGATTTTCATGCTTGCATGATGCAATGGGGAGAGGGACTAGGGATTCAAGAGTTTGAAACCCATAAGAATGGATTTTTCTTGGTATGCTAGTATTATATCTTTCTAAAGGCTTGACATATAGGGTTTGAGAAATGGGATACAAGGATACTAAGATTGAAGGGAAAGCAAATGTTCATGGGCCTAGGAGGGATGGATGGAAAGGAAATGAGGAAGCAAGAATTGACCCTCAAGGATGCTTGATGTAGTATGAAGCGAGGAGTGGGATTTGAAAGAAACTCCATGCTTAAGCACATAGGAATTAATTGTAGTATTGGAATGGGTGACCTCTTGGGAAGTCTTATTGCTTCATTGTTGTGAGAATTACCTAAATGCAATTATTTAAGTGCACCATTCATTCTCATAAGAAATGATTTTGTGTGAATCACTTCACTTGAAATATGAGCCAATGAGTTTGACTCAAACTGCATAATTGAATCTTGATAAAACACCATAATTAGACAATATCTTCCCTATAAGAGAATAAGTACAATGTGAACAACACATAGAAGACAAGTCTGCAATCATATACATATTGCAAGATCTTGGAATGAAAATGGATTTTACAATAGGCTAGGACAATGTAATTGAATAAGTCAAAGCTATGTAAATAACTTTGTATAAAAAAGAAGTTGAAAGGTACAATAGTTCTTATACTAAAATTTTTTTATGAATTACAAACATGTGACAAGTAAACTAATTATTTTTTCCATTTCTTTCTAGTACCTTCAATGCATTACTCAAAACTACAACTATGTTAAAATATTATATTTTCTGTGATTGAATTATTACAAATTTTGATTTCTATTTGTTATAATACAATTCATGTACGTTTAATAAAATACTTGTCTACTATGTATGCAGACACAATACTATAATGGGTGTTCATGATAGATGGTCTACTAGTGAGAGGTATTAAAATAGATTTGGATGCCAGGATGAGTATCCTTCCACAATTATCATTATATACAACAACCTTGATTTTATGTGTTCTAGTACCAAATCAAAGATCCTATGGATTTTCCAATGGTTGGGTGGGAGTATTAGATCATATTTTATCATATGACACTGTCTTTGCATGGGGCTCCTATGTGCTTGCAAATTTAAATAGAGATATGCAACTAGTAGTGTATCATGATAGATGGATCTTGGGATGTGGTGTGACATTGTTACACATCTAGGTGTATGAGCATATGGTAGTTTTGTATCTAGTGATTGATAGAGGTCAAGGAAAGGGTATTCCATATGTGTTTGCATATGCCTCATTCTTACATCATCGATGACTAGGTGATTTTCCTTATTGGCGGAGGGTGATCGACAATAGGTTCACTTTTATTTTGTGCCCACATTGTGAGTGTGAGGATTGGTATGATGATGATCAACACTTACCAATATGTTTAACAAATACACTACCTCATAGGCTATAATCTTACAATCATTGAGTGATACTTATCTATTAGGGTTATGTGGTAATTTGGTTTACAATATACAATATCAAGGTAAGAGGCAATATTTGCACAAGTGGTACGAGAGAGGGATTCAGTGAGGCTATATAGAGCCTTATATAGATAGAAAAGATTGACTAGACACACTAATAGTACCCTGACATCCTCAACATGCAGTCATAGATGTAGGGACCACATCAAATTATGATGCATGGTGGCTTGTTTCATTACATCTTATAGTGATATAGGATCACATGGTGGCAAAAGATGACAAGGATGACAATGATGGAGGAGATGGTGGAAGGTGGTGGATATGCCATAGATGGATCCTAGAGAGAGGGAGAGCAAAGGATGTCATTGTTGAGGAGGATATTGCAATGGATGGGGAGGATGTGGATATTGGTGGAGAGTACTATCCCAATAATGAGGGGGAAATTTAGGTATGACTTGGTCTAGTGATGTGAGAGTGAGACCAGATGCGAATTGAGTGGGACTAGATGAGGATAGAGCCAGATGCAACCCAGTTTTTACCATGGTATGGTATTTTTATACCACTAGACCATTGGTGTAGAGATGAATCCATTTGAATGAGATGGATTGGACACATCTAAATAATTTTATGAAATGAATATAGATACTACTATTGTAAACAAAAGAAAGAAATGAAAATAGATATGTGTGGTATTGAACCCCATGCCTCTAGCATGAAAAGTGAGCACTCTACCATTTGAACTACATCCCCATACATGCAAAGCAGCAAAATAAATAATAGTTATTAAGATAAGCAACAACCATATAGTTGTTATATTGATATGAAACATCATAAGTACAACATAGGAACTTTGAGGCCTTCAACCAATGTTAGGACTAGAATGTATGTGTTAAAAAAACCTATGCAACACGAATGATTTTTCAAAACCAAGTAAGCATATAGATGGTTGCAATAACCAAATATTGCAAATCATGTGTACTATTTCACCAAGATCCATCATGTTATTTCCAACGTGTTGCTAAATAGAAAATATCGATAATAACTAGTAATAAACATAATAATATTATTCAAGCATGACCATTCAACCATAAAACATAAGTACCACATAATCTTGGGAGAATAACGACCCAAGAAGTAACTTGCAAACTTGAACCCCACAAAACCAACACCATAACATAAAATATTGAAGGAAATAATATGAACATAAGAATAGAATTCATCCCATATGTCTTAGTAATCTTTGTGTTTGATCTAGGCACAATACATTCTTGCTTTGAAGCTACGATATTTTCATTTTTGTGAGCTACTAATCGACCATATTCTTATTCAATAAACCCTAAAGCTGCAAAAATAGAGAAATAATTAAGAACAAGTGATTAGAGTCAATCATTAAGAATTGTTATTTATTAGTGAAATTTATGCCTAGAAAATACTTCTAAATATTTAATTGTTCTTAAATACAATAAAATGACCTATCTAATAGAATCAACTATCATAAATATTTAATTATATTATATTTGATTTTTCTCTTAAAAATATTATTATAGAAACTTTCAATGCACAATTAAAAAATGTATTTAATTTTAATAAAGTGTATAATAAAAGATTAGTCAATTTCACCAAAAAATGTTAAAATAGTAGTATTGATAAAGAAGATAATGAAAAGGGTGATGAGAGCGGTGCCTGAATTTGTTTACTATCTTGATTTTTTGGACACATCACACTTCCACCTAGGTTGAGGCTCTACTCGAACCTAATACGGATTAGAAAAGAGTGGTGCTATTCGAATTGGTTCTTGGAAATAATTAGGAACAGTCAATTAGAGTAAATCCTTAAGAATTATTATTTATTAGTGAAATTTATGTATAGAAGATACTTCTAAACATTCAATTATTCTTAAATATAATAAAATAACCTATCCAATAGACTCAATTGCCACAAAGATTTAATTATGTTATATTTGAAATTTCTCTTCAAAATATTATTGAATTTAAGAATTGAAAAACTCCTATTATAAAATTTAAATGTACAATTAAAAAATGTCTTTAATTTTAATAAAGTGTCTAATAAAAGAGTAGTTCATTTCACAAAAATGTTTTAGTATTAGTACTGATATATAAGATAGTGAAAAGGGTGATAAGAGCGGTATCCAAATCCATTTATGATCTTGAGTTTTTGGACACATCACATTCATCCTGAGTCAAGGCTACCACTCAACCCTAATGCAAATTAGAAAAGAGTGGGACCAGTTGAAATGGTTCTCAAAATTCATTGATAAATTGTATTCAATTCATGTTTTAGGAAAATATTTGATGGATGTTGGATATGGGGTTTGACCTCACACGCACTTAATACTTATGTGCAAAAGATCTTAAGTATTCACCCTTAACCACTCAGGAAAACTAGCTACACATGATACTTTGTATAATTTAAAAGTATAAATTTAGTACATCTTTGCATGTTTTGTTATTATTCCTAAGTTACACTTAAGGGGGCATTGGTGTGAGCATGGTATATTACCTAACTAGCTTCATACCATTTTCGTTGCAGGTGATCCTTGACTCATGTCAGGTTGATCAACAACTCTTACACTTAATACATTGACAAATTAATTAACATCTATCATGATCAAATGTTTATCTAAATTAAAGTTAAGTGTCATTATTTTATTTATTTTATTTTAAACACTTTGTTTATTAACATATTATCTCAACTCTATAATCTAATAACATCAAGAAACATTCTATAGTGGCAACAAGGGGTGAAAGAGTGGGGTACATAATGGTGCGAGTGTGTTAATAAAAAAATTCTTAACTTTTACCTTAAATTTTATAGCCAATTATATATCAAATATTAATATTTAATAATAAATATTATATTTAATATAAATATAAATATATGAAATACAAATGAAATCAAAATTTATTTTTGTCTTTTTTCTTATAAACACAAATTTTAAAATAAAATTTTATAACAAGTTTGAATCATATAATAAAGAGTAAAAGAAGAAGATAAATAAATAAAATTTATCATTATTAATTCTAGTTTGGTTTATATGGGTAGAAAGACAATAACCAATAAAAAGGATACAAAATGAGGTGAAAAGAAAAAAAGTAGGAAAAACATTTAGGTTTATCATGTATTATAGTTAAATTAAGTTTTAAATTAAAATGTTCTACTTTTTATAATAAATTTACAAGGGTACAAAAAATGAAATAAATTAATTATAAAATAAAATAAAATAAGTTTGTGTCTTCTTTCACTTATTTAATTATTTATTTAATGTCAAGATGCATTCAACAATGGTAGCAAAGGGTGCAGTGTAATGACCATTTACATGTAAGTTGCACACAAAATAAATCTCCGTGTAATTAATAAATGAAATAGTTTTTTATATTAAAAGAAGGGAATGGCCTTGAACCCATTTACAAAATCTAGAACATAGTAGAGTAGAGAAACAACTAAAAAAATCAAGACTCTTATGCAAACTTTAATTCTTGAGGAAAAAATTGATTCCAAACTTTAATGGGATTATCCTAGACCCATACAAGTAGTAATTAATATAGAAAGAAACAAGTTACATTTGTGATCAATTAGAATAGTTCACAATAACATTTGAAATTTGTATTCATTTTAGCCATTTTCAAATTTTTACAATGATGAAAATTATTTGAGGCAAAGGAATCATAAGCATGGTTTACATAATAGTGTGTTATAAGAGTGGGAAACAAATTATACATTATTTTAGAGTTGACACAACTAAGATAGGACTATGTAAGGAATGCATTTCGAAGATATAAGAAGGATAAGGATTATTTTTGATGTGCAAGGTGATTTGACTACCGTGGTGTACCAAAAATTCATTTGGGGTCTAAATCACCCTTTTCAACCTTTAGCATTAGGGGGACACAAAAATGATCAAAAAGACCACTTGGCTACTATCCTTAAGGAAGAGCCAAAATTGATGATCAGGGTTTTGGTCCCCTTTGGATTTGATTAGGATTTGAAATGATGTGATGTGTATGATTTTATAAATGTAAACTAGGTTAACTAGTATGCAACTACAACAAATTGATACAAATTCAGAATAACATAGAATTGTTTGATAGAAACTGAAGACAAAAAAGCAAAGGAAAGAGATAGAGGAACCTGGCATTCAAATCTAAGCTAAAATTGATTGGTCAAGAGTATGGGTACCCTAGACTAAGAATTAGGGTTTTTGGAATCTCAAAAACATGTATAGGTGGGTTACAATTTATAGGTGCTTTCCTGTTGGACTTAGCTTTATAACTTCATCTATTAATAAATAATTGATCTTCCCCTAATTTCATGAATGAATGTACTTAAATGTTTGATCTTGATATCGGGTCCTTAATCTTCTCCAAATCCACTTCAAATCTGTCACCTACAAGAAAGAGAGGACAGAAGGGTTGTCATATAGGGGATTGCCTAAGTCAAACCATATTTTGGTGTTCCCACCTCCACAATTACTATGATGATGTTGGATAAAGAGTTCTTACCCTAGGTCATTCAAAGGAAAATGTATAAAAATAAATGATAAATCACAAGCACTACAACTTACCATTCATATTTGCTTTCCTTGATGGACTAGAGTCATGATTCACATCTAATACAAGAAGAATTTGATTTTTAATAGAAGATATTGCAAGTGTTGGTACTCAAAAGAGAATGAACGTAAAACATAAAATGATCTTATTTGTGATATTACATAACCTTGACGATGCATTTCTAACATGAATCTTGACTAGTGAAAAATTTGTAAAACGTTGCTTATTTTACTCTTGAATTGCCTTGACTACTTTTTAGGTGTTCAATTGCTCAAAATTTTATTAAGTGTTCAAATTCTAAAAAAGACTTATATTTATATGAATTTCTTCATTTTCCACAATAATTATTTTGAAAGTTCGATAATTGAATTTAAATTTGCAAACATATTAATGCTAACAATAAAATATTAAAATTTGGGCCAAAATAGGGTGGTCAAGGGTGAGGGTTTCCTTGACCAAGCTTAGTTTGAATTTTAAATCATTAAATAACTAATAATTTTAATTCCCAATTTTATCTTGATTTTCCAAAAATGATAATAAAATGGGCAAATAATAAGCATAATTAGGTCCAAGCACATAAGGGGGGCCTAACATAGTGTGAAATTGTTAGGGTTGGTAATTTATGATGCTACAACTACATAAGAGAAATAATTCATAGTAAAGATGGAATGAACAAATAAAATAAAAGTATATCCATTAACAAGAAGGATGTAATGAAAAAAAAGTAGAAGGGGAAAATTAAGTGATGGGTTGTTGAGATAAAGCTCAAATTTAAGATTGACATAGTGTATATTTAAATTACTAAATAAAAAAGGGCCTAATGAAATTTAGCAAGTTAAGGGGTGATGCATACACAGCATATAAAAATAAAATACCATAATTTTCATATAAAATATTAGAGGTTGATGGTAAATGTTCAATGACGCCTTACTGATCAGACCAATCCTACACACTAGCTGCACTAAGCCTTTTAAGTTTAACCATGTGTAGTTGTTCAAGTTGCATTGGTACAACCAACAAAACATGTAGTCAATAATCATGCATCCCTTACAACAAAGTAAATGCTAACTATTTTGGAGTGTAATGGTCTAATGTGCAACAAGTTTGGAGCAAACACAAAATTACATGTTTATTCAAAAGTTCACCCCAAACATTACTCATAGAGACAATGTAGAATCTTGAATGCAATGGCAATAGGATTTTTATCGCTATCTCTAATAGGAATTAGTGATAACAAATTTATCAATAATCTAATAGCAATTGTTGAACTACTTATTTTAGAGAACTAAATGGCTTAAAATTTGCCTCAACCCAATAACTTATTAAATGTTTCTAGCATGTGTTTGAAACAAATGAAAATCATATTTGCAAAAGAAAATTACAATTCAAACTACCTAGTTATTTAAGAGAACTAAATGACTTGAAAGTTTCTTTAACCCAATAACCTATATAATGTTTTCATTTAGTGTGTGAAAGAAATGAAAAATGGATTTGCAAAAGCAATTTGGAAATCATCGGTAGTTTGACCTTTGAACAAAAATACTTGGGAATCTAATTTTTACAATCAATTTGGATACTCTCAACTGATTTTCTTGCAATTTTAATAAGATTGGATATGCTCATAGTGTAGACACCTAAATTTGGAATCCTCAATCCCTAATCTTTATCTTAAATCCCATCATCCACTTCTTCCTAGTCACTCCTTTGATGACTGGGGCATAAATGATGCTACTTTGTAACACCATCTCAAAGAGGGGAAAAATGTAGACACATAAATTTGGCCACTTATGTTTGGTCAAATTTATCCCTTTTTCATCTAAATATCCTCATTTTCACATTAATTAAATAATATTGCTATTATTTAATTAATACCCCTAAAGTCCTCTAAATCCCTAAGGTATTTAATTAAATAATTAAATACTTTATTATCTATCCTACAATACCCCTTTTATCCCATAAATTAAATAAATAATTTCTATTTTTTTAATTTACTCCCTCAAGTGTCACATCCTCCATCACTTTTTCCTAATCCTAATCCCAATCTTGATCCCCACCTAACCTACCCACTAAAAATTTGCACAAACTTAATCCAAGATTAAGGGGGTCAACCCTCTCCCAACCATTGATCTCCACCATGCAATCCTGGCCACTCATCCCATTTGTTAGAGCTTCTAAAATCCTGATGGATTTTGTCTCTCCATGAGTCTAGTTAGCCTCTTTGATAAACCCCTGTCCTTATTGGTAGATAGGGTTTTGTCCATGAAAGCCTGAAAATGTTTTAATTCTTGGTTGACTTGCTTGGTCGGCCATCGGCCCCTTAAGTTGTCCTTCAAGCCGTCTAGCACGTTAGTTTACTGGCCCCCATTGGCCCGAAGATCGGTTATCAATTTTCCCACTGCATGAAGTCCTTTTCCTAAGGTTGGGTTTTAAATTTAACCTAGTGACTTAAACATTAATCCATTAGCCCTGATGGTCACATTGTCGTCAGTTTGTCCATTTAATGCTAACATTGTGGGATGTGTAGCTTGCAAGATTCAAGGATCAGGGAGAAGATCTGGTTCGTACCCCGCTAGCCCGCAAAAGTAAAGTGACAGTAGGTTAAATATAGCAAGGTCAGAGAAAAGATGACGTGTTTCCATTTCAAGTATGGGGCCCACTCCCCACTATCATTCCCATGGATCGGCATGTTCAACTAGCAGTCGAGATCAATCTGGCGGATCAATCTTCACCGTTCCCTGCTAGCTTGTTGAATGAAGGTGGACGGTGGTTAAATCCAACGAGATCGGCGAGGTCTCGACACCTGTCCCCACTCACTTAGACCATGGAGCCCACACACAGCGATAGTTTCATCCGATATGGATAAAAATGATTGGTTGAGAGCACTTCAGCGAAGCACCTTTGGAAATCAAAGGTAGTTAAACAATGGTTGGTTGTCCGATCTTCCATCGGGGAAATCGATCGATGGCTAGAATTCAAAGCTGGTGAAATAACATGTGACATCCATTTCTACTCTACACAACCAGCCTGCATTAATGGCTAATATCAGGCAGTGTGATTGAGTCGATCTCAATCCGTGTGGCGACACAAATATTGGTAATCGTGAAGGATTATATACGGACTTCCATGCAACTAGGAATTAAATAGTGCTAGTACATCTATCAACGAGTTGTTGTGGTTACGAATGTGTGATAAATATTAAGTGTGAATGCCATTGCTTAACTTGATAAATACAGCTGAGATAATTTCTTTTCACATCATTATCATTTAGCAGTTAGGCATTTTTCTAGTGTGCACAATTGACAGAAGACAAAATGGGTGAACCAGTAAGAAGGTATGTCTACTTGAATGCCCTGGGGTCGGGTCTAGATGCACCTAAGGTTGTTTTCACCACAAAGGCAAGTACTTCTACTAAGAAGCCTAAACTAGTGCCTAAAAGATGCAATCGAAGACTGCAATTTCAAGGTAATGTTGCAGAAGGAACAAATGACAAGGGAAAAGGTCCAGTGCAATCTTTTACCAGATCAAAGTAGAAATTGAGGTATGGACATGGCTCCTACAGGTGCTAGCATTTTCCCATTAACCTCACAAGTAGTTCTTTTGATAGCGGCACCGAGACCGACTCAACTTACGATCGGTACTTGGCCATGTTGAATGACAATCTACCCTCTAACAAGGAGGTGATATCGATGGTGTTGTTGGTAGTTGAGACTCCTAGTGGATATCCTAGGACTATGCTTGGTAATGAGAAGAAAGAGGAAGAGGTTGAGGTGTCCTCTCTTCCTTTGGTGGTGACAAGAAGTGGTCATGTATATCATGGGCCTGCTACTGGTGCTTGTGGGGTGACGGGCAATTGAATTGGTTGTGTGTGGTCTTAAGTTTTTTTTTGTTGATATAGGTTGTGGTGGTTGTCCAATCATCTTGCGTACATGGAATTTTGGGTTCCTGGTTTGAGATGGTGCAGATGACAACAAGGAGAATTTTGGCAAAAATTTGCATTTCTCCTCTCGAGTGGCAGTTGCATTTTGGTGAAAATTTGACATGTGGGGTTTTGAAATGAAAAGAAAATGCAGTTGAAATTTTGTTGAAATGAAATTTTGTAGAAAAATGCATTTGAGCCTGAAGCTTGTCACTTCCCTTGCATTATAAAAGGGAAACTAGGGCTCATTTTGAAAGGGATAGAAAAAGATAGAAGAAAGTAGACTCTAGCTAGGGTTTTGGTCGAACATATATAGATAGGTAGGAATAGGATAGTTGGTCATC
>VDFB02270651.1:464155660-464211701 GCA_007258455.2 Sequoia sempervirens | reverse complement strand
CAACATTTGTTCTTCCTCTAGTATCTCTCCTAGTTATGAAGTAGATACTTTGATATTAGACAACACAATCGATGAAGGTCATGAATATCTTAGTTTTCCCCCTTCACCTAAGGAAACCCCTCTTGACAAACAATCTTTAACCATTGATCATTCCCCTATTTTCGATGAAGTCCTTTTAGAAGAACCAGCCTATGAATGTCACAAGCATTTCACTTGTTCTCCTAAAACTCTCCTCCTAGGGAGAATCTCATGGTGCAAAATCATATGAACATTAGCATATTTCCTTCAACTACTAAACCTTCCCAAGGTGACGATAATCCAATGACATTAGAATCCCCTTCACCAACATATCATGTCAATCAAGAAAAAAATTTTGAGGTTATGACAACACAAGTGGGATCTCCTTTAATTAGTGAGCTTCCTAAGTCACCTTCCATTAGTGAAAAACACAAACAATTTAGAGTTGTCTTGAAATCCATGATGCAATCTACTCATAACAATGTTTTGTAGTCACTAAGGTGTAACTTAATAACTCAAACATCTAGAGGACCACACAACACTCCTACACCATTACCTTTTCCTCAAAAATCACCTAGTTTTGAAGATCTTAAAAAGACTCCTGCTAAAATATTTGTATGGGAACTCATTCAACTCTCACCGACAGTGAAACTTATCTTTCATGAAATGTTGCAAATATAGAAGAGATCCAATATTACATAAAATCAAAACATGTAACATCCTCCCCTCATCCCATACAAGCCACCCAGTCTTAAATCAAATTCCCTAAACATGAATTACCTCCACTTGAGATTCAAATCAAGAATGATCCCTTGATGATAAAGGTGATCATTAATGAAACTCTAGTTAGGCACACTATCATCGACAATATATCAAAGATTAATGTTTGTAGCATGGATCTCCTACAAAAACTTGGCATGGACAAAAATCTCATTCAACTTAATGGTGTTCATATTCATGGCTTTGACAATGTTCATAGGAAACCACATGGGATGATCACGTTACCTATTGAGGTCAAACCTATAGTGTTGCCTACTTCTATTCATATCATGCAAGAACCCCTTCCATACAATCTTATCCTAGGGAGACCATGGATTCATGCTATGAAAGGAGTCCCATCTACACTTCATCGTGTCATAAAGTTTGAATAAAACAACAAGATATACATGATTGATGTAGATGATCAAATCTATGTGTCAACTGATCACAACACTTCCAACTCCCCTAATCCTTTCACTCCTAGGTCACAAATTGAACCTATACAAGTTGAGTTAATTCTTCATCTACAACAAAATTCTTTTGTGATAATTTGGGGTCGTTAGATTCTACCCCTCCTTCCCATAGCATTTCCAAAATCTCACCCTCATGGTCCAAAGAGTCATATACAAACGATTCATTTTTAGACAGAAGCTCTAGTAGTGATTGGACTTTCACACCTACCTTTAAGGGAGGGTATGCAATCTCCCACTCTAAATCCAAACAACCTTGAATTTATTTTTCTCAAATTAGTTTTATCAAATCACCTCATGGTGGTGATGGGGGAAATAACACTTCCACCCCTCATGAAGCAATGACACCTCACATTAAAAAGGATTTATGTTCTTGTAAAGAAACCAATCCTTCTCTCAGACACACACCCCCTTCATCTAACTTGGAAGATTATTATGGTATCGGTTACAACCTTCCTCCTACACATGGATGCAATGAACACATGAACAAACCCAACATATCATACTCTTTCAAGACAGATCTAGAGGTATCTCCCTTCTCTTCACTTTCATCAAATACTTTTCACAACAATAACATTCAAACTCTCAAGGATTGTAGTGCTCTTTATTGTGTGGTAGCACCTCATTCTTCTACCTAATATTTCCTTTCATCCATCCTAGGCTCACCCTTGTCTTGCACTAAGTGGGGGCAAAGGGTCAGACAGCCTTATCCCTTGCATGTCACTTGTTGTTGTCTCTTTCAACTACTCGTTAACTTTTCATGAACATGTAAGAGCAAGCTTGAGATGTGAACGACATGTCTTAATATTGACTCGCATGTGACATACAACCTTTCTTTTTTTTTCATTTTCCTTTACATGACACAGCCTAACTTCGAAACATATGACTTGGCATAGGGCTCTCCGAGTTAGCTCTCATGTCTTGTCTTCTTTTTGCATTTTATTTTCTTCTCTACTTTAAAGTAATTACTCATAGAATGATGTGTATCAATTCCTTTAAAGTGGGAGAATACATTACCATTAATTCATTTGCATTCTTAGTTGCTAGTGCAGCCTTGTCATTTACGTAATGTGTTTTCTACTTTGTGGATGACATTGGGTATGATGTCTTTCATAAGTGTGATCTATCTTAGCATATCACATTCCTCTTGGTGGCCTAATGTGATGCACTACATCCCCTAAGTTGTGAATATACTATTATTTGATTAGTCCTCTCTTGGAGACATTAGACGCAATGTTCCCTAAGTGATTGACCTTACATAAACAGAACAAGACTCCTTTGAACATTTTTACATTTTTGCACCTTACATTTTTTCCTTTTTGCCACCTTGCATAATGCAGCTTGCATGACAGTGGTACCCTTGTCTTTTTTTTCATAACATTTAATCACACTTTCACATTCATTTATGTGTCCCATGCCCTATTTTACATTTACATCATCACTAATAGTCTCCTATTAACCCATATTGTGCATCCTGAGGCTTTAATTGATCAAATACCTAACAAAGTTGCAATTTAAACCATATTTCCTTATCTCCTAGCTTCTTAGCTATTGGAATAGCCCCTATGGGACCCATTTTCCATGCATGGAAAATCAGTCTCATCTAGGTGGGACCCATTTTCCATGTGTGGCGAATGAGTCCTATTTGGCCCCATTTTGACCATTGAGCGGGAAAAAGTGAAATTTAAAGTTTAATTTCACTACATGTTAGCCTGTGATGAGGTATAATTAGGATACTAAGGAACAATTATCTATAAATAAGTGTTTTTATCCTCATTAAATACATCTAACAACTCATTTTTACATTTCTCATCATCAATGCATCATCTATATTCTCATCCAAGTCAAGCAACTTAGGGTTTTGTCATTGCAAGTCATTGAGAAAGCTTCTAAGGACATTCAAGGGTTGAATCTTCCTCCATTGTTGCAGAAATTCAAGATCAATCATCATGGAAAGGTAAGCTACTCCATTTTTTTATTTTTTATTCACTTATTTCATCATTTTGGTTTAATTACCTAAACAGGGTTTGACTTAGGCAAACCCCCATGCCCTAACATTCAACATATCTCTCTTTTGTCTTATTTGTATGCAGATTTAAGACTCTTGAATGCTTGGAAATCATTCAAGATCAAGTTTCAAAATTCATCCAATTCATCTCTTCATCATTCAAGTCAAAATATCAATAAAAAGTCACTTTCAGACCCGAAACGACATTTTCGGAAGCGGACACCTATAGGAAGCCGAAGTGCAAATCAACAACATGCAAACAGAATATTGCTATCCTGTTTCTCCTGAAAGAGAAAGACAACACATTGATGTCTTAGCTCCCAAGGTCTTTTTAGTTGGTTCTCAACTGTGCTGATGTTACTCAGTGGTCAATGTAACAGTAATATTCAAGGGGCCTGCTGGTGTGAGCTTCTAGATTGTTTTAAGACCAAACATTAATTTAAAACTACTTTAACTGGGGTTTTTAAAGAAACATAAAAAGATAGATCAAGGTTTTGGTACTAAAAAGAATGCTATTTCATCTAACTTAACCAAACTTATTACCTTTCAAGGAATTGCTAACTAAAACTAAATAACAAAATTAACTTGTGATTAACACATAGTTGCATTCATTCACAGTGTTGATTTCAACAACTGATTATAGATTACCATTTAAGCAAAAACACAAAATGATATTCCATTCCTTGAAAGCTTTCAAAATCAAATGATTAACTTAAGATAAATACCATTCTGGAACACAATATGAAGTAGATTCGGATTTGGTTGCTTCTACTGTGGATGAGACAGATAAGCAACATTTACAAATCTGGCACAATCACCAGTGTACAAAAAACCTATGTCTTCAAACTGCTTCCATCTACACTAAGAAAACTGGAAAGATACATTCATCTATTTTGGTTCTAAGTCCTAACTAAGAAGACAAAGGGAGATCCTATTACAAAGAATCAGGATGCAGTTCGGTCTTCTCTTACTAACTTTTCCTTCTAATTTCTAACTCTTCTACTCTTCTCTACTAATTCTAAAATTTCTAACTCTAAAAGTTCCAACCCTTACAAAAAGGCAAGAATTCCAAATATATACACCACCTCCTAAAAAGGATGTTGGCCCCTATTTTTAGGGTTTACAAAATATCCGCAGTGCCAGAGGTTCGGTGCCCAAATCTTTTGAAGAAAGTCGGTTCTACATTAAATTTGAATCCTTGTTGTCCATGTCGGTGAAGATTGTCTCCTGGAATGATCTGTAGATCTTTTGCAGCTACCTTATTTACTTTTGGCCTCCGTGTCCCTTTTCAAACTCCAGCAGAGCTGCTTTGAGTGCCCCAAAATATCACCATTAATGTCGAGCTACCCCTGTCAGTAGATACCAGTTGTCCCTTTGACTCGTGGCTTCCTTCTTCTTCTTTGTCTCTCTTCCCGCTCGAGATCGGTCCCTCTGTAGGTTGTCAGTGAGACTAACTTCCTTCGCCAAGACACTACACCGAAATCGCGTTCTTTCATTGAGAGGTTACTTCACTTAGGGGAGACCTTGCCTGGTCGGCAAAACATTACACCACACTCAACATGTTATACTAAAAGCACAAAATATGTCGGTGGGACCCCATCGGGTCAGCAAGACCTTCTTCCTTCAGCCAGACATCACGCCAAACTCAGATCTTTTGGCGAAACTCCCTCAAGAGATACCTCCAAATAAATAACCCGATCCTACAAAATAGATTCCTCCATTAGTTCTCAAAATAAAATATATCAAAGCAAAAGTCTATTGCTTATGATCTCGTTCAATTTTTCCATGCCTTCGTCTTTAGACAAAAGGAACCCAACTCTGGTGGAGGTAGAAGTGGGACCAAGATAGAACCAAAAACAACACCTACCTTCAAAACCAGCGGGGGTGGAACCAAAAAGAAATCAGAACCGGGGCAAAAGAAAATAGACACAGTGGAACCGGGACGGGGACCAAACCCGAACCAGAAACTTTTTCAAGTTTCTAGTTCAAATTCTGTTTCAGACCCGCCTCTGACGTCATCCGAAAAGATAAATAAAATACAAGGAAAAGAAAGAGAAAGGGAAGAAAAACCCCACGACAAAACAAAAGAAGAAACTTAGGAAAGCGAAAGAATGAAACACGCGGAACCGGGATCGGAATGGAACCCGAACCAGAAACCTTTTCAAGTTTCAAGGTTCAGCTCTAGTTCTAGTTCCGAGTCCACTGGAATAAAACAAAAAGACGAGCAAGGTAGAAAAAAAAACCAAAGCGACGGAACCAGGATCGGGGAAGGAAAAGAAAACATAACTTGGAAGGAATTCCAAGTTTAGAATCCACTCCGATTCTGAGCCCGCCAAAACAAAAAGAAAAAGATGCCTAGGGCTGAAAACATCCAAGGCACAGGACACAAAAAAAAAGCCAACATAGAAAAGGGGGAAAGGGCAAGGCGGAGTCGGGGCCAAGATGGAATCCGAACGAGAAAATTTTTAAGTTTAACATTTAGATTCGAACCCGGACCTGACTTCGAGAAAGAACAAAAGACGAAGACAAAGGGCTGTCGAAACTGGAACTGGGGACGAAACAAGACTAGAACATAGAAATAATTTCCAAGTCTGGTATTGGTCCTGGATCCGCTTCTGACAGAACTTGAAAAGAAAAACACCTAAGGCAGAAAACCAAAGGCCAAAGGGAAAGACAAAGGGGGACTCATTTTTTTCCAGAATAAAATGGGGTGGTTATGCAAGGCATAACAAATGGTGACTCGACTGGGAAAATGGTTTAACCATTTTCAAGAAACCGAAGGATTCAGCTACCCAAAATCTCTGGTTTATGAGCGTTACAACTCCAGTTGGGTCAGTTTTAGCAAGCAAGGTTGAGCTAGAATATCAAATGTAAATCAACATCGGCTATCCCTAAATCTGTGTGTGCTTGATAGTGCATCATCTTTTCATAAAGTTTTCTTTATCTTTGAGACAACAATGTGTAAGATTTGAGCTACATGAGTTGATCCCCTTAGCTGTTGTGCAATGATATCCTGGGCATTGCTTCGCTGCCAGTCAGGCATCCATAGCCCCGACGGAGATACCTCTAGTTTTCTCACAGCATTGCTCTACTGCCAGTCAGGCGTCCATAGCCCTGGTAGAGATACTGGAATCACCCATTCATATTGAGTCCCTTTTCTCTTTAAATAGTTCTCTTTTTTTCTTTTTCTCTTTTCTCTTGAAGTTTTAGATATTTCATTCAATTTTTCTCAATATGTCAGATGTTTAATATCTGATTTGGGTTGAAAACTACCATGGACCTCATAATAGCATTTGGGAATCAGATTTTTCTCTCAAATCTTACAACATTATCCCCCTAGGACAAATATACTATTACAAAAGGAGATTATCTTGGTGATTTGTGACAGATTCAGAGGGAGCTAATGAAGGCTATTTACTTTGCACCTTGTTCTCAGGACTTTCCACAAATCATGTTGACAATGGGCATAAAACAAAGAATTTAGGACAAGAGCACCCAATCAGCAACCCTGAAAATACCTAAACCACTTCTTTCTTAACTACCAAAGTATGCTTCGAATAACAACCCACCATTTCAAGATGGAAAGAAACAGATCAACCCCAAAGAACAAAACAAAACAGAAACCAAACAGCAAAGGAAACACAAAGGATAGAAGGAAAGAACAAACAAATAAACAGCAAACTATTTACAAACAAAGAGTAAATTACTTACACAAAGAGCAGCAGATTATACACAGAGACTATTTACAAGCAAAAAGTATTTATACAAATGCATTACCCAGTAAAATGCCAACTTCATGATTCAAAATAGTGTTTAAGAAACTTTCCATTGACGGGCAAGGGAACAGGTTCTCCAGTTAAACTACTCAATCAGAAAGCATTTTCTCCTAAGATCTCAGCAATCTGATAAGGACCTTGCCAGAGCTTATCGAATTTATGGTGACTGCCCTTCTTTTCACTAGCTTTATCCCATAATAGCACAAGGTTTGATATCTTAAAAGCTTTGATTTTGGCTCTTTTGTCAAACCAACATTTGACAACAGCCTGATGTTTAAAGAATTGTTGCAAGGTGGCATCCCTCTGTTCTTCTAATTTTACCAAGGCAGCTAATCTTACTTCTATCCTATCATCACTAGAATAGAATTTATGCATGAACTCAAGAATAGGTATTTGCAAATGGATGGGGAATACAGGCTCTTGGCCATATACCAGCTTGAATGGTGAAGTCTTTAAAGCAACCTTGATCCTAGTCCTATCTGCCCATAATGCAAATCTCAGCTGGGTATGCCAGTCTCTAGGATTGTTTTCTAACAATTTCTTAATTACCCCTAAGAGATTCTTATTTGTTGACTCTGCAACCCCATTGCCTTGTGGGTAATAATTTGAAGAATATTTTAGGACAATCTTGTGATCGTATGCCCAGGAAATAAATTCAGTAGAAGAAAAGGCAGAACCATTTTCACATACCAATTCGAAGGGTACTCCAAACCTTGTAGTGATGCACTTGGTGAGGAACTTGATCATTGCCTTTGTTGTGCCATTCTTGCAAGGTATAGCCTTCATCCATCTTGTGCAATAATCAGTAGCAGTCAAAATAAACTTGTTTCCTACAGAATATTTTGGGTTAATTACCCTAATGAAATTCAGTTCCCATTGAGCAAATGGCCTTACCTCATAGACAGGCTGCAATGGCATGGTTGCATGGCATTCCCTTGATGCATAAATCTAACATATGTGACATGTTCTCACATGTTTATGGGCATCTTTGAATACACAGGGCTAGTAATAACCAGATCTAAGGATCTGGTGGGCCAAAGAATCTACAGAATCATGACCTATGCCATGCCTCCCATGAAACTCAGAGATCACTTGTTTAGCCTCTTGATGATCAAGGCATCTCAGGTATACTCCTTTGAAATTCTTCCTATATAGCAACCCTCCTTTGAGCATGTAATGAGATCTCTTCAGTCTCAGTTCCCTCCTCTGAGTTGCATTCATTCCTTGTGGGCACTGATTATTGAGCATGAAACAAATGATATCAGCATACCAAGGGTCATTTGAAAAGGATTGAGTTATGTATTGCTAACAAATGATGTTGTCACCAACATCAGTCATAGATTTAGACAGGCCCAAACTTCGGACAAGTTTCATAGGTTGTATCTCTAGATCAAACTCTTGCAAGATGGCCATCTATTTCCCTCTTCTTTCTCCCAGTTTGCTCTGCATAAGTAGAGACTTGACAACAGGGTCAGGAACTACAGCAATAATATGACTTTGGAGGATGTAGTGCCTAAATTTCTTGACAGCTCAGACCAGTGCAAAAGCTTGTTTTTCAAGAGGTGGGTATTTCACCTCAACATTCTTGAATGGAGAACTCATGAAAGTGATTGGTCTCTCTTCCCCCTCTTCTCTTCGTTGAGTTAAGACAGTTGTATAGGAATGTTCGGAGGCAAAAGAATAAATATAAAACGGCCTCAAGTAGTCAGGACTAGTGAGGACTGGAGCTTCTGAGATGGATCGCTTGAATTGAGAAAATGCAACCTTTGCCTCATCACTCCACTCTATTTTTGCATCTTTCTTCATCATTTGATTCAATGGTTTTACAGTCTCTGCGAAACCCATGATAAACTTTCTGACGAAGTTGATCTTTCTAAAGAAAGACCTCATTTCTTTCTTGCTTCCTGGCATGGCTATCTTGAGGATGGACTCAACTCGATCTAGGTCGATTGATATTCCTCTTTCTGAGATTATGTGTCCCAAAAGCTTCCCTTCAGAAACTCTGAACACACACTTTTTGGGATTCAAGGAGACGCCATACTAAATACATCTTTGAAGGACTTTGGCTAAGTCTGTAGCATGGTTCAATCTATCCTTGGAGAACACCATCAAGTCATCCATGTAAACAATAATGCATTTACCGATTATGTCCTTGAATGCTATCTCCATGGCACGTTGAAAAGTTGCTCCAGTGTTTATCAGACTGAATGGCATTCTTCTATAAGCATATGTTCCCCACTTTGTAGTGAAGGTTGTCTTCATTCTGTCTCCATAGTTAACCATCACTTGATTGTATCCAGAGTAACCATCCAAGAATGATATCATCTGAGATCCATTGATAGTCTGCAAGACTTCATCTAGTGAAGGGAGTGGGTAGTTGTCTTTCTCTGAAGCTCTATTCAGATTTATGAAGTCCACACATAGCCCGATCTCTCTGTTTTTCTTATGGACTGGAACTAAGTTAGCCACCCATGTTGAATGGCGTACAGGGAAGATAATCCTTGTAGAGAGCAATTTTTTAACTTCTTTGAATATCAATGGTTCAATCAAGGCATTGACGGGGTATTATTTTTGTCGGAATGGCTTGGCCTCGGGCTTAAGGGGAATAGTATGAGTCATTATAGTAGCATCAAATTTCTTTAGGTCTTCATACCCCCAGGCTATTGCAGCAATATCTTTCTTAAGTTCCATCAATATTTCCTTTTTGATTGCTTCAGGGTAGGATTTCCCTATGTAGACATTCCTCTCAGGGCCAGAATCAGCTAGGTTAACAATTTCATATTCACTACCCTTATCTTCAGCTGATGCCTTCTCTCGAGCCCTTGGGTCTGAGTCAAATTTTTTTTCTAAAGCAACCATTCCCTTAGGAATGTTATTACTTTTTAGATTAAGGACCCCTTCTATATCATAATCTTTAAGGTTCCAATCTCCTTGATCCCTGTTGGACACATCAATAATTTTCCCCTCAAAGACATTTTAGTTTGCTAAGAAAGCAAGGATATGTCAGTCATCATCAAAGACTTGAAAGTTCATGATATTATCAGGAACTGCAGGGGTAGAAATTAATTCCACTGAGAATTTCTTGAGCTTGGAGCCTTGCATAGGTTCCAAGGTGCTTGTAGCAACAGCTAATGAATCAGCTATTTGATTCTCCTCTCTAGGGATCAAACTAATCTCAAAAGCATCAAATTCCTCAATCAGGTTCCATACCCGATTTCGATAGGTTGTCATCCTTTTATTGTGACATGTATATTGGCTATGCACTTGCTTGATAACAATTTAAAAATCTCCTCTAACCATTAAGGCTGTGACTTTCTTCTTGTGTGTGAACATCAGCCCCCGTGCCAAAGCTTCATATTTTTCCACGTTGTTTGTGCATCCAAATTGCAACCTATAAGAAGTAAAGAAAGTTTTCCCTTTCGGGCTAGTTAGTACAATTCCAACACCACATCCAGTTTTGGATTTGGATCCATCAAACGTGAGGGTCCACAGCTGATCAGGGGTTGGAGTTGATTCTTTTGAAGTTATTATGGGTGCTTGAGTTAGATGGGTTACAATTGGGGTTGTTTGATCTTTTAGATTAGATATAGGGAATGGGTGTTCAATAGGTTCCTCAGTAGTAATTCTCAATCCTTGCACAGATGTATTATGTGACCCAAGGTTATCTTCTTGACATTCACTTGTATCTTTGGTTAACCCCTCATATTTTGGTATATCTGTGAGTGCAGGGGTGTCAAACAAACCTTGGGGCTACTCCTCATCAATATGGCAATTTGGACATGTGTCTAGGGCAGGTTCAATTTGAGAAGGAATCTCATTTGAAAGTTCCCTATCTCTGGTTAACATTATTGCTTCCTTGGCCTCAAATGAGAAGCGGTCTGCAATGGTCTCAGGGTGACTTGTGCTAGCTTCCTCAACTTGGGAAATATGGTTTAAAATTTCAATGTAGGGTTGACAAGTCACTTCAGAATGATTTTGGTAATGTACCCTGCACCAATTAGGGAGTAGCAGATTCTGCAGATTGATATCTTCTCCCTAGACTAGCTGATCATGTTGCAGCTTTCTGATCAAGGCCTACTAATTTTCATTAATTACAGAATCAGGAAACTGTGAAGTTGGCAGTTCTTTAGGATCAAGAACAGAAAAGGTTAAAATTTCATCTCTTTTGTAAACACCTATCCCAGTTTCAAAATAGGCTACCTCATTGGGGAAATCATACTCCGTGATGATATGCTTGAGGTGAGGCTCACTTTCAATCCTAATCTGAGTAGGAATCCCTCTCCATGGTAGCCACATATGTGAAAATTCAAGGGAGAGATATCCCCCTATACTTTTCATCAAATCTCTACTCAATAACTTACCATAGGTCTCGGGAATATCTGCTACTTGAATATCTATGTTGGTTAGGATTCTAGGATCTGACCTTACTTGCACATGTATGTTTCTTAATTCTCCTACCACATTAACCTCTATCTTGTCAAGTTGAATAACCTTCTTATTTGTCTGAATGGGGTTCAATCCCAACTTCTCGCATATGGAAAACAGCATGAAATTTCTTGAAGCTACTGAATCTAACAGACAATTATGCAGGTTCTTCCCACAAATTCTTAAACTCAAAAGGAATGGTGGAGTACCTACTTTGTTTCTGTACAATGCTGCATTCACATCTCCAGCAGGTGCCACCTTGTTCTTTCCTTTTGATTTGTCAGCTTTCTCCAAAGCTTTCAACACTATCTCCCTTTGGGCAGGGCACCACTTTAAGATGTCAAAATATGACAAAGAATTTTTTTGTTTCTGCATCTCAGAAACAATGTCAAATTTTGTATTACAACTCGCACTACCTTTGAAAACACCAAAGGAATTACCCTTGTTTTGGAAGTCAAGCAGGCCTTTTGGTGGAGGATGGTTATTATCAGCACTTTGATTTGGAGGCACCATGTGATTGGGAGGTGCTGATGTGGTGAATGGACCTTTATTCTGATTCCTCAGGAAGTGTCCTCCTTTCGTCTGAAAGGATTGGGCATCATATGAATCTTCCTCTAGTTCATTCTCCTCTTGCCTTGGGAATGAAGGTTCCTCCTCAAAGAGGTCATAAGTCATTGTTGTTTCCACTGAGTCACCTCCTTTGTGAGGATTCCCTTGGAATGTTTGGGCATTTTCTTGTGCCATCTTGACAACTTCTCCATTTCAAGGCAATTCACCTCAGAATGGGTTGCAGTATCATGTATTCTACACCAATTGGTCATAAAGTTGAGGTTAGCCACATTTGCAGTATGTGCTCTCTCCTCATTTTCTTGATAGTTGTGAGAAACTCCGCCATTATTGGGCCATGTGTTCCATTGTCAGTTGCCACTTGGTCTCTAATTGTATCCTCTATTTTGACTATGATATCCTTGGTTAGAGGAGTTTTGGCCCTGGTAACCCCTTTGGTTGTAATTGTTGTTGCTCTGATAAGTACCCTGATTGTTGTTGTTTTGATTAGGGTAGTTCCCTTGATTTTGGGAAGGGTTCAACCGAAGCTAAGCCATGTCATTTTTAACTTGAGACAGCATTTTTTTCAAGGTTTCTACCTCATTCGTAAGTTGGATTATCTTTTCACTTTCTGCACTTTTAGCAACAAGTGGCTGACCACCATGATTTGGTGTTCCAACTTGGTTAGGATGACCATGGAAACTTTGAGGAAGTTTTGATTGTTGAAAGAGATCAGGAGTTCCAGTAGCAAAGAATGGAACATGTGGTTGGATTTGCAATTCAGACATAGGCCCGTAATGTGAAGAAGACATCCCTAGGACAGTGTTGAATAGAGGAGTTGAGCTATGCATCTGATATCCTATTGAAGGGAAACCCCCTCCTAGACTCCCTTGTTGAGAACCAATTTGTTGTTGCAGCTTGATAGCTAAATGATAGACTTTGGATAGAGAATCAATATCAACTGGTTGGTAAGTTCTTTGCAGGAACAAACCTAGAAAAGGGTATATAACCCTAAAGTATGCCTGGATAGCACTATTCTCAGTAACTAGATAGGGATCTTGCAATATCCTATACATTCGCTGGAACCTGGTGTTGAATAGAGGCGAGGATTCACCTGGCTCTTTCCTGATGGTAGCAAATTGGTGGTATAAAAGAGTCGGATCCACATAAACCCTGAACTGATTGATGAAGGAATTTTCCAAGTGCGTCTAGGTCAGAATGGAACCTTGAGGGAGATTAAGATACCAATTGTATGCCATACCCCCTAAGGAGTAAGGGAACAACCTACAAATGACATCATGGTGGGCTATCTGAGCTCTAGTACAAGCATCCTTTACAGCTTGTATGTGCTCTTCAGCACTCCATGATTCACCATGGATGTACTTAGGGCAGAACTTCTCATGGTTCTTGGGCATATCATGAAAACCTCTCGTAATAGTCCCCAATGGAGAGGGGTTATTCTGAAAGAACGCTATTGGTGAGGGTGGTGGTGGTTGAGCCAGCTGTTGTATGGTTTGAACCAGTTGTGATGAAAATTGAGATGGACACGATGGTGGAACTATAGGTATCCACTGGGGTATTGGTGAAAATCCTGGTGGAGTGAGCGAAGCTAATAAGGGTGGTATGATAGTTGCCCCAATTTTGTGACTCTTGTGTCTTATTGGGGTCTTGAGTTCTATCAAGGGTGGTGGATTTTTAGCTGATTGAAGAACTCTATAGGACCTTTCTAGGGAGAAAAACCCAGCTTTATCCAATTTTCCTTTCTAGGCCCTCCTTCTATTGCCAGTTCCTATTGATGTATCTTTTGGCATAGCAACATCCAAATATAATATTGCTATCCTGTTTCTCCTGAAAGAGAAAGACAACACATGGATGTCTTAGCTCGCAAGGTCTTTATAGTTGGTTCTCAACTGTGTTGATGTTGCTCAATGGTCAATGTAACAGTAATATTCAAGGGGCCTGTTGGTGTGAGCTTCTAGATTGTTTTAAGACCAAACATGAATTTAAACCTACTTTAACTGGGGTTTTTAAAGAAACATAAAAAGATAGATCAAGGTTTTGGTACTAAAAAGAATGATATTTCATCTAACTTAACCAAACTTATTACCTTTCAAGGAATTGCTAACTAAAACTAAAGAAAAAAATTAACTTGTGATTAACACATAGTTGCATTCATTCACAATGCTGATTTCAACAACTGATTATAGATTACCATTTAAGAAAAAACACAAAATGATATTCCATTCCTTGAAAGCTTTCAAAATAAAATGATTAACTTAAGATAAATATCGTTCTGGAACACAATATGAAGTAGATTCGGATCTGGTTGCTTCTACTATGGATGAGATAGATAAGCAACATTTACAAATCTGGCACAATCACCAGTGTACAAAAAACTTGTCTTCAAACTGCTTCCATCTACACTAAGAAAACTAGAAAGATACATTCATCTATTCTAGTTCTAACTCCTAACTAAGAAGACAAAGGGAGCTCCTATTACAAAGAATCAGGATGCAGTTTGGTCTTCTCTTACTGAATTTCCTTCTAATTTCTAACTCTTCTACTCTTCTCTACCAGTTCTAAAAGTTCTAACTCTAAAAGTTACAACCCTTACAAAGAGGCAAGAATGCCAAATATATACACCACCTCCCAAAAAGGATGTCGGCCCCTATTTTTAGGGTTTACAAAATATCTACGGTGCCAGAGGGTTGGTGCCAGATCTTTTGAAGAAATTCATATCTACATTAAATTTGAATCCCTACTATCCATGTCGGTGAAGATTGTCTCCTGCAATAATTTGTAGATCTTTTGCAACTACCATATTTACTTTTGGCCTCTGTGTCCCTTTTCGAACTCCAGTTGAGCTGCTTTGAGTGCCCCAAAATATCACCATTAATGTCGAGCTACCCCTGTCAGTAGATACCAGCTGTCCCTTTGACTCACACCTTCCTTCTTCTTCTTCGGCTCTCTTCCCGCTCGAGATCAGTCCCTCTGCAGGTTGTCGGCGAGACTTCCTTCACCGAGACACTACACCGAAGTCACGTCCTTTCACCGAGAGCTTACTTCACTTCAGGGATACCTTGCCTGGTCAGAAAAACATTACACTACACTCAACATGTTATACCAAAGGCACAAAATATGTCAGTGGGACCCCATCGGGTCGGCAAGACCTTCTTCCTTCGGCTAGACATCACGCCGAACTTAGATCTTTTGGTGAAAATCCATCAAGAGATACCTCCAGATAAATAACCCGATCCTGCAAAACAAATTCCTCCATTAGTTATCAAAATAAAATATATCAGAGCAAAGACTATTGCACACGATCTCATTCAATTTTTCCATGCCTTCGTCTTTAGACAAAAGGAACCCAACTTTGGCGGAGGCCAAAGCAAGACCAAGACAGAATCAGAAACAACACCTACCTTCAAAACCGGTGGGGGTGTAACCAAAAAGAAATCAAAACCGGGGCAAAAGAAAATGGACACCACAGAACCGGGACCGGGACCAAACCCAAACCAGAAACTTTTTCAAGTTTCAGGTTCAGATTTCGTTCCGAACCCGCCTCTGACATCATCCAAAAAGATAAAGAAAAGACAAGGAAAAGAAAGAGAAAGGGAAGAAAAATCCCACGACAAAACAAAAGAATAAAAGGAAAGTGAAAGAACGAAACACGCAGAACCAGGATCAGAACGGAACTCAAACCAGAAACCTTTTCAAGTTTCAGGGTTCAGTTCCAGTTCTGGTTCTAAGTCCGCCGGAATAAAATGAAAAGACATGCAAGGAAGAAAAAAAAACCAAAGCAGTGGAACCAGGATCGGGGAAGGAAAAGAAAACAAAACTTTGAAGGAATTCCAAGTTCGGAATCTGCTTCGGTTTCGGGTCCGCCAAAACAAAAACAAAAAGATGCCTAGGGCCGAAAACATCGAAGGCACAGGACACAAAAAGAACCAACAAAAGACCAACGAAGAAGAGGGGGAAAGGGAAAGGTGAATTTGGGGCCGGGATGTAATCCGAACGAGAAACTTTTTCAATTTTAACATTCGGATTCGAACCCGGACCCGACTCTGAGAAAGAACAAAAGACGAAGACAAAGGGTTGTCAGAACCGAAACCGGGGATGGAAAAAGACCAGAACATAGAAAGAACTTCCAAGTCTGGTATTGGTCTTGGTTCCACTTTCGATAGAACTTGAAAAGAAAAATGCCTAAGGCAGAAAACCAAAGGCCAAAGGGAAAAGACAAAGGGGGACCCATTTTGTTCCGGAATAAAATGGGGTGGTTATGCAAGGCATAACAGAATCCCACTCTTGAATATTCAAAAATTCAAAAGTGGACTCATTCACCATCAGTGGTGAATGAATCCCACTTCCAAGGTCAATTTTTATTTTTCTGCATTTTTGGGTAACCTTTTGTCATAAACGGGCTTCGACTCAGTTTTGCAGTATTGGGACTAATTTACCCAAAATGGCGAATGAGTCCCACCAGGCCTAAAAACTAGCATCAGTAGTGTTTCAAAAGTAATTTCCAATCTCCCTCAAGCTTTCAAGTGCACCCTTCAAGTTTCATTCAATTTTTTTTACTTTTGCATTCATTTCTAGTCTATTGTTGAAATACACAATGTGTTTTCAAAAATTACTTGCTTCTTAGGTTTTGCATTCATATTCGATTAATTTCATAGCTTATCTACATTCATATCATCTCATTTAGCATTAAAAAATTCATACATAACATAATTTGAATGAACCTTTTAGCATTTTTGGCCTAAGCTCTCTTCTTTTAGGTGAAAAACCCTAGAAGTGCAAGAGTAGCATTAGGGTCCCAAAAATCTATGTTTCAGCTTTCTTCAATAGGTCCCCATACTCTCCCATGAGATTAATGTATTCTCTCTATTCAGGTCCTTCAATCTCATCCAGCATCTTCAAGACATCCAGTTTCCCCTATTTCCTCAACTTCCTAGTGACTTTGGATTCTCCAAAAGTAGCTCCCAACATTGCCCTCCTCATCAGTCTATTAGTTACCTTCATGAGGATAACTAAATCCTTCTCCATGTCTTCAAACTAAACCTACATAAATATTATTCTACTCTTTAAAAATTCACTGCTTGAGTCCTTTTTTTATTCTCCATACCCAAATTCCCAACTTCCTACACATTTTCAACCTCATTCCTATGATCCTCAAATTGCTCAATTTGTTTGTCCTCTTCCTTATCCTCCTTTGATCCTTCTTCCCCCATCTCATAAGATGGTTCCTCAAAGTCTATATGCTCTAAATCTTCTTCCTTCTGTGCTTCAAACTCTTCATACGCCAGGTCCTCCTCATCACACAATCATTTTATGTTTACCTTTTTTTTCCTTTGAGATTGCTTTTGCAAGGCGGGCTGACCTTCTCCCTCCACTCCCTTTCCCCTACGAAGACTCCTTCTCCTCCTCATTTTGAATCCCTTCCTTAGTAATATTAATGAAATCCCTAGGGTTTAAGTCTCTTTTGGGTTTCTTCGCCTTGGGAAGTTCCAACAACAAAGGGGAATGTTTTCTTTTTTCCAGCATAGCTTTGATGAGCTCAATCTCAAAAGTTTATTTTTCCTCGCTCTTCTACAACGTAGGAGTTGAGGAGTTGGACACATTTTCCACAGGGGACTGGCTTTTAGTAGTAATAAGCACCCTCCTAGCAGCAACAATAAGAGGCGGGTGGGGGTTAGGTTCCTCATCTGGGATTTCAATAGTAGTAGGGTTTTCATCCACAGGTTGTTCCTCATTATCAACTTCAAAACAACCAAGATTCTCATTTCTTCCAGCCAAAGGGTTGCCATGGGGATTCAACACCAAAGCATACTTGTACATGGTTAGCATCAAACCTTGGTGGAGGGGAGGATTGGCTCCCTTCTCAATATTGAGTTGCAGGGAGGACAACAAATAAAAAGGAAAATTGACTCTCCACTTTAGAAATGTGGGAATAGCTGACACAAGGAAAATCGGCACAAATATAAATGGCATCCCTTAACAACTTGATTATCTTCATGTGATTTTTGGTCACCTCCATGAAGGAAGAATAATTAATATTACTTCCTGCCAAGATCATCCAATACAATCACGTACTTCCTATGTCATCATTACACGTAAATCCAAAAAGAACCACTTGGTACTCATATTTCTTGCATAACATCAATCTTTCATTTTCGCATATGGTACTCATTTTCAAATTTTTCATTTAGGATTAAGTCTCTTAAAGAATTCAACATATTACCATTAGGCCACCAGGTCCATCCCCTACAGCTTAGTGCCACATTGGTGGCATAGTCGGCAGCTTTATTTCCCTCTCTATAAACATGTTGCACCCTACAATTAGTAAAAGACTTCTTAATGACTTGGAATTTATCAATTATATTTTTTAATTCCCATGGTGGCACAACCTCTTCATTAAGAATTTCCACTATAAGCTTAGACTCCCCTTTTATGACATTTTTATAACCCAGCTCCTTAAGAGTATTGAAGCCCCCCAGTGCTACCATAGCTTCAGCTTTATTATTGGATCAGACACCCATATTCACTCCAAATCTCACTATACACTCTCATTTATGGTTTCTTAATAGACCCCCTACTCCTATTGTCCCGGGTTTTCTTTTGAGCACCTATCAAAGTTACACTTTATCCAATTCTTCTACGGAGGGCTCCACGGAATAGCCATTTTCGTTAGCATCTTTGACCAATTGAGTTTATTTAGATCCTTCCTTATACCCCAGTTCTGCTTAATCCTCCTCTCTTTGTAGTTAGGCCAGGTTTTGGAGAAGTTATATCTTCCAACCTTGATGTTTTCCTTAATCTAAGTTTTAATTATCAAACTTACCTCCCAGTTGCTTCTCTCCACATCCCTGAATATTCTATTATTCCTTTCGTTCCATAAACCCCAGGTGACAAATGGAGGAACATGGTTCTAGAGATCAACAATAACATTATGTGAAAAAGGGAAATTTGACTAGCTTTCTATAAATAACTTCATTGAATTAGGAAACACCCAATCTGAAGACAACTATGACAAAAAGCAGGACAGCACTTTCCTCGCAAATTGGTAGTGAAATAAAATGTGAATAATTGACTCATCTTCCTATTTATAGAGTGAGCATCTATTAACCAGTTGGAAACCCCTCCTAACCAGGTTATCAATAGTGGGAATTTTTCCACGAGCCACAATCCACCAGAAATAGTTAATTTTGGGAACCAAGTTCTTTAGCCACACCCTATCCTAGAAATGGTCTATAGTAGCATCTTGTGCCTTCACTAGTTCTTCATAAGCCTTTTTGTCTAATAAATAGCCTGAAGAGCTACCTTTCCAAAGCCACTCATCTTCCCTTTCTCTATCAAACCACTTTACTTTCCCAATCAAATCATGCAGTCTTATGAGGATTGGATCCCAATTCACCTATCGTTGGCCTCTCAGATTGTCCCTCAATAACAATTTGAACTCCTTCCATTTTGGTTCCTCCAACTCCCAGTTAATATAGTCAGAAACCTTTTTACCACAGATCATGTTTAGGCTATGTTTAAGAGGATTAAGATCTTCTAAAGAGGACAGGGTTGAAGTCTCTATCCAAGGGTCCTTCCAAAAATCTATATTATTCCCATTCCCAATTCTCTTTCTAACCCCAAACTTCAACACAGTCCTCAATTTAACAAGATGATTCCATAATGTTGAACCACTAGGCAAATCAGATAATGAGAGAAAACAACCAGGATTCCTGTTCCTCAAGTATTTAGCTTGGAATTTTTTACCAAGTCTTTAGAGCCTTCTAGAAGATTCCAACCAATTTTAGTCGTTAGGGATTTGTTAAGCATGGATATTCGTCTTAATACCAGACCCCCCCCTCCTTTTAGGAGTACACGCTTTTTCCCAACAAACCAGGGATAGCCTATTTTTTCTTTAGTTCCTGACCATAATAATTTTCGTTGAATCTATTATATCTTCTCCCCAATATAGGCAAGGATTTTGAAAAGGGATAGATAGTATATAGGAATATTTTGAAGGGATTCTTTAAGGAGTTGAATCTTTCCAGCCAAGCTAAGAAGCTTCCCCTTCCATCCCGCAAGTTTTTTTTGGATCCTTTCAATAAGTTGATTCTAGTAATTGTTTTCCAGCTTCTTAGAGATCAACGGTAGGCCCAGATAGGCATTAGGTAAAGCAACTTCCTAACATCCCAGGATTTTTATCACTCTATCCTTAATCTGATGGTCAGTATTGAAGAAGTAATTTTTTTTTCATAATTGATATGCTGGCCAGAAATAGCAGCATAGTCATTAAGAACCTATTTCCAAAGACCAACTTCCCCCACGGAGGCTTCCCTAAACATTAGAGTATCATCAAAAACTTGTTGATGGGAATCTAGCATGTTAGATGAGGCAGCTTTAACACCTTTGAGAGTTTTTGAATCCACTAATTTTTGGATATTCTTGCCAAGAACTTCAACATCAATGATAAAGAGGTAGGGAGAGAGAGGGTCACCTTGCCTAAGCCCATGACCACAGGAGAAAAAACCTTGGGGGACTCCATAACCAGAATAGAACACATGGGGGAGGTAACACAAGTAGAGATCATCTTTACAAATCTTCCTTCTATCCCAACCATCCTAAGAATAGCAAAAATGAAATGCCAAGAGACTCTATCATAGGCCTTAGAAATGTCAATTTTGAAGGCCATCCTAGGAAACTTAGAGTGATCACTTGAGTGAATAATTTCATGGGTGGAAATAACAGCATCAAGAATATTTCTTCCCTGGACAAAACCTTTCTAGTTTGAGGCAATCATTTTACCAAGCACCGGTTTAAGTCTAAACACCAATAATTTTGAGAAAATTTTATAGACCGTGTTGCAAAGACTAATAGGTCTATAAACTTTCATGGTTGAGGCATCAACATTTTTAGGGATAAGGTCTATAAAAGTAGCATTCAATTGGTTCAACAACCTACCCAACCTAAGGAAATCCCTAATAGCATTGAAAAGATCATTTTTAACTATATCCCAGAAGGTATGGAAAAAAATAGGAGGAACCCATCAAGGCCAAGAGCTTTAAAGGCTCCAAAGGAAAACACTGCATTTTTTACTTCTTCCATAGAAATAGCATTAGTCATCTTCTTTAAATCGATATCATAAATTACTTTAGAGATCACTTCAATAAAGTCATCATTTACCTGATGAACATTGTTAGGGGCCCTATGATGGGTAGAGAAGTTAACAACTTCCATGCAAGATCTTTTTCATTGGTCACAATAAAGCCATCCTCTTCCACAAGCGATCTAATTCTATTTTTGCTTCTATGTTTCAAAGTGGATTGGTGGAAAAAAAATAGTGTTCCTATCCCCTTCCTTTAGCCATTGAACCCTTGACTTTTTTTTCCAGAAGATTTCCTCCTTTTTGTTTATCTTATACCATTGGGATCTGAGGTCTCTTACCTTAGCACATATATCATCGTCCACCTGACCAGCCTCCATAATATCTTGAACCTCTTTTATACTTTTTCCCAATTAATTTTTTATCTCAAAGATATTGTCAAAAGTCACCTTATTCCACCCTTTCACTCTTTGTTTTATTATACTTAGCTTTTCTGCCAGGAAATACATTGGTGTACAAATTATAGGTTCCTCCCACTAGGATTTAACCAAAGTAGTGAAATCCAGGTGGAGACTCCACATAGCTTCGAATCTAAAAGGGAAAGGTCCCCTATTATGGTCCACATTTCTTTTAAGCACCAAGGCATTATGATCAGAACTAGACCTAGGAAGAGTTGAAAGAGAAAGGAATTGGGAGATATTCCAATTAGCAGAGATCATAAACCTATCTAATTTGACTTGTATTAGATGGTTTCCATTCCTTCTGTTTGACCAAGTATACTTAGTTCCTTTGAGGGGGATATCAATAAGACCTATCGAATTTAAGAACTCAACCAGCTCCATCATACTATCAAAATAATCATCCTGCCCTCCTGACTTCTCTGAAGGAAGGAGAGGAGAATTGAAATCCCCTCCAAGCATCCAGTGGTCATCTTTCCTAACAGAAATAGCATCGCTTAATTGTTCCCAAAGTAGAAATTTGTCCCTACTCAAATTCAAAGCTCATAGATGTTTATAATGTTCCATTTCTCCTGAGAAATAATGTCTTCAAGTGTAATCATCAAACTATTCTTACAAGCAGAACACATAGTGCCATTTAATTTAGAAGGATTCCAAAGGGTAGCAATACCACCTGAAGCTCCTTCCACCTCACTAACAAAATAATTCATGCTAGGCTAGATAATCAAGATAGCTGTATCAAAATTCTCTTTCTTCATTTTCATTTCTTGTAGAACATCCACTTTATTGTCAAGAATACAAAATTTCACCAAAAACTATTTATACGAGATATTAAGGCCCCTTATATTCCAAGAGAGGTACTTCATTGGTAAAGCAGTATACAAAACCACCTCCACCCCAAAGAAGAAGTTAAAGCTACTTCTTCTTGTACTTCGACCCTACAATCGAGTCCAAGGTTCTTTGTTTCCCAACTGCCACATCCCTCATAGTATCTTTAGTTTTGGAATCCTTTTTGGAAGGCCTTCCCACCTTATTTCCCCCTCCCACATTTGGTTTCTTTTTTCTTTTTGGATTTAGTTGGGGCTTGGGACCATCCCTCATCATCCTCTTTATCACTAGACCCTTGAGGGAAGCCTAGAAGAGCCAAAGATTCACTTAGGTTTCTTGCTCCAATTTGGGATAAGGAGCACATGTCCTCCAAAGAGAGGTTTTTCTCGGCCTGAACATACTCACCTTCTTCAAGATCATCTCCCGCACCTTGAGTCTTAGGTTCCTTCTCTCAGGGATCCAACACATTATCTTCCATCAAAGGTTCCCCAAATGGTACATTCTCCATGTTTACATTTCCCCCCCTCCCATAAATCCACCTTTGTTGGGAAGCTCGGCGTTAGAAAGGTGGAAGTAGGGGTAGCCACATCAATGTTCAGGGAGACTGAATCATTTGCTTCAACAAAAGGATCAGAAATAGACTTCGTGTCTAGGTCTGGATTATCCTTCAGAAGGGGAACAAACACTTCCTGAACTGGAATAGTAGAAGGTTGCACTCCAGAAGCTATTTCATTAGTAGAGTCATCCTCCTCTAAAATTTTCTCCTTCTCCTTTGAACCCTCGCCAACTTTTTTCCCACAAGAATCTATGAGATGACCAAACTTCTTGCATAGCTGGAAAAAGAGGTGGGAATTTTCATATTTTATGGGTTGAGTCCACTTACCAAACTTAGACTTAAGAAGGATTAAAGAAGGAAGGACCATATTCACAACCACATTTACACAAATATGGGCATACACCAGTCTAGATCTCTCATGAGTAATCTTATCTATAGCCAGAAGACTCCCAAAGGATTTGACAATACCTTTTAAGATTCCTTTCTCCCAAAATTCTAGTGGGAGGCCCAGAAGGCAAACCCAAGTTGGAGCCGAAGCACCCAAGTCAGCCGACAGATCAATACTCAGCTTCCATTTGTAGAGGGAGAGAAAGTTTTTGAATCTCGATTCAAAATCCCATGAACCACCAGTTAGAACCTTTAGCATGTCGTCATACACCACAAAGGAAAAAAGAAAAATACCTTTGGGTATAGCATTTACGGTGACACTTCCTTTGAGATTCCAAGTGGAAGTAGCCCATTGATGAACCAGTTCAATATTTGGTCTATACACCAAAAACTTTCCAACAAGTGCCATTTTGAGGTTGTCCATTGCCTTCAGCATCAAAACCTCAGGGACATCTACTTCCCAACCAATCACCAAGCAGGAAGCAAATTCTAAAATCCTTTTACTCAAAGTTGTCCAGTTAGACCCCACCAATTTTTCCATGTAGGAATTCAGTGCTTCCTCAGAGAAGAAAGATTTAAGCCCTAGAGATGGTGAAATGGGCAAATTTCTAGAGATTCCATTCGTCTTTTCCCCGAGGGAAAGGACTGAAGTACGAGGAGGGGACGTCAGATTAGGAATAGCCAGACTAGTTGTTGCCACCGCAAGCTCAGCACTAGACAAGAGGACAACATTCTTGGAATGGGAAACCTTCGTGGGCCCCCCTCTTGACTGGCCCATGAGGCAATCAAATCATAATAGTGGCTGGAAATTCAAAAAAATAGCTCAAGCGGGAAACTTTCACAACAGAGCAGAGCTAATATGGATTGTTGATACTAATGATGTGTATTGCATTTAGACCTTTATCAATCCATTTCAAGTTAAAATAATTTCATCTCTTCAAGTGCAATTTTTTGTCAATCATGCTTATTAGGACCCCTTGAGTTTCTACAAATCACATGTCTTATATTTGTCACTAACAAGTGCACTTTTTATGAACTAGGACACTTTGTCAAGAATATACCTAACAAATTTCAACTCTCCACTTTCTCCCTAGTTAAGGCCAACCCCAGACAATGCTACCATGGTGGTTGTTAGGAATTTTCAATGTTATAAGTAAGCCATTTTGCATAGAGTGGCCTTGTACTTTTGATCTAGTAGTTCCCAAATTTCACCAACAAAATTAAGATAAAAATTTGAGCAGTTATCATTTAGACCACTTCATCTCACAAGTGCATATGAATTGACTTATTCACTATTTTTTCTTTCTAATACTTAATCAATTTGTTGATTATTGATTCTATGTCCTAGTTTTTTCAAATTAGCATAGTTTATCCAATGTACATTCCAATTGGTAGTTCCAACTCTAGTAGTTATAATTTATTGTTAGGCTAGTTGGAGATATCCTTATGTACAAATTTAATTTACATTTTTCATGCACACACAACCATGCACAAAAATAATGAACCTTCTCTTTATCCAATTAAAGAAAGTTTTATTTTGAAGGTTATTTCACTATATAAGCCAAAACTCTCCCTCCAAACTATCATATGAACTTTAGAGAAGATTTAGTACACTCCAACACCAAGAATATTTTAGTGAACTTCATTACAAAGAATTAATGGCCATCAACAACACTAATTCTAAAGCATGGGAAATTCTTTTAGAGTACCCACATTCAAAATTTTAAAGCTTACACCTTCCTCTCCAATTCTATGCCAAGTGTTTTATCCATGGGAAGCCTAAACTCATCTCATTCACCATTTTAATTCAAGTCTACCATAAAAAAATACACAATCAATCTCCTTGAGTTTGAAGTCACCCCATTATTTGTAACACTCCTTGTTATCATATTTCTCATTAACCACTTGTTCCCATGACTTGCATGCAACACCTAGTTGTTGAAAACCCTCTAGGATTTTAGCTTGCTTATTACATTGCTACCCACACACCACATACATTAAAATTCCTAGGTCTACACACACAACGTATTCCCAACAATATGTTGAAAATTGAGGTGATTATGTAGCTTAATACTTTGTAAAACTTTATGATTTTTTATCTAAATATGTATTATTTGTTACAGATTCTTTGTGGATGATTATCTGGTTAGATTCATTTTACCATTTGTAGAATGAAGATAGAAGGTTGTAGAAACCGTGGAGAAACCCTTTCAGGAAAAAACTCCACCAAGAATCAATGTATTAGTTAATCTTAGAATAAGATTACAATAATTCCAATCCTTGCTTGAGATGCTTCTTTTTCCTTCAACAAATATTCTTCACAACCTGCAATAAAAATTGATAATAACTCTCTTCAACTTGCTTGAGATAAATAGGCAATAATCAACCTTGTAAACTCCAAAGAGTTACAATTACAAAGCTCAATGCTTATCTCACAAAACCTACGCCTATCTCTTGCAAGTAGATTTCAACCATGAAGAACAATGTCAAAACAACTCCTTCATCCATTTGGGCATCCCAAACCGAAGTCATAATTGAACCTTGATTCCAAAGCTATCTTCAAATCTTATCCTCAAATTTGGCACCCAAGAATGGGCCCACTTAACTCAACCTTCTAAAATATCTTAACATGCAAAAGTGTTAACTCCAAGAAGCCAACTTGGGCACCCAAGATGGGTCCAAGTCAATTTTTGTTAACTGAAACATATCTCTCCACCATTCATGTAAGAATGATCATCCCATGTTAACTAAAAAGTAGTCACCTATTATCTATCATGAAACTCAAGTCATTAGTCATGCATTCCAAGTTAACTGAATTCAACTAGCATACAACTGAAACTAACTACATGCAACTGAAGATAACTGAACCATAACTGAACTAAACTAAACTAAACTAAACTAAACTGAACTGAATTGATACTGAACTAAACTAAACTGATCTAAACTGAACTAACCTAAACTTCATGCATGTAAACATCAATCCCTAACTTCTAGGATTTTTGCATGCATTACAGAAGTGTTATTTCTCCAAACAGTTAACTTAGCTCAAGGTGGGTTCCACCTTCCATGTGGGCACCCCATGTGCTCCTATTATTTAGGAACTCATATTGGATGCCCTTACATGTTTCTAACATTTAGAATTAATTAAAAATTTCAATTAACATGAATATTTCATTCAAATTTAATCTCCTTCTAATCCTAGTGTTGGGGAACACTTTCCAAGGACTTAGGAGATACATGAAATAATGTTTAGGATTGCAATTAAATGGCATCCTATTTCCAACATTCTCCCACTTGACATTATACATTGCAATTATTCTAAACAAGGAATAATTATTATAAATCAAGTATAGGACTCAAGGCCAATGGCCTTCCTACACCAAGAGAACTTATCTATAGGAACTGGTTTCGTAAGATAATATGTAGCATTAATCAAAGTGTCAACTTTCTCAATTAATACATTTCCACTCTCAACCATTTCTCGCACAAAGTGATACTGAACATCAACATGCTTAGTACGAGCATGATAAACAGGATTTTTAGATAAACAAATAGCACTTTGACAATCACATTCAAGTCTAGCTTGCTTGCAATTAAAATCAATCCTTTCCCAAGTCTATGTAACCAAACTGCCTCTTTAGAGGCATGTGTAACAGCCATGTACTCTACTTCTATGGTGGACAAAGCAACAGTGGGTTGCCTCTTGCTTTTCCAACTAATTGCAGCTCCAAACAAAGTAAACACATAGCCACTTGTCGACCTCTGACTATCCAGATCTCCTACCCAATTTGAATCAACAAAACCCTATATGTCCAATGATCTATGCATAATATCAATGTCATTAGCACCATGATAAACCAAATAGTAATCAAAATTACCTCCTAAATATCTAAACACCCTCTTAACATAATTCCAATGTTCTTTACCAAGGTTAGAAATAAACCTAATTATAACTCCCATTGCTTGGGCTATATCTAGTCTCGTACAGACCATTGCATACATTAAACTGCCAATTGCACTAGCATATGGAATTTCAGAAATTTCCTCATAATCAAAATCAGATTTAGGACTCATGTCTAAACTTAACTTTGTGCCAACTAGTAAAGGAATATTAATTGGTTTACTCTCTTGCATGTTAAATCGTTTCAAAATAGTATCAACATAATTGCTTTGACTTAAGAAAATCTTTTTGTTACCTTTATCTTTGCTGATCTCTATACCAAGGATATATTTTGCATCCCCTAGATCATTCATCTCAAATGTTCTTAAGAGTTGTGCTTTCAATTCTTTGATCATTACCTTGTTGTTACCAATAAACAACATGTCATCAACATACAAGATAATAATTAAAATTTGGTCATCAATAACTTTTATGTAAACACAATGATCTTCCTCACTCCTAACATAACCAATTTTTAATGCAAAAGCATCAAGCTTCTGGTACCACATTCTTGGTGACTATTTCAATCCATATAGAGATCTCTTTAACCCGCAAACTAATTTTTCTTTTCCTTTTACAACAAAACCATCAGGTTGCTTCATATAAATCTCCTCAACAAGATTCCCATGCAAAAAAGCAGTTTTCACATCCATTTGCTCTATCTCAAAACCATAAGCAGCAACAATAGATAAAAAGAATCTAATAGAAGTTAATTTATCAACGAGAGAGAAGATTTCATTAAAGTCAACTCCCTCTCTCTGAGTGTAGCCCTTGGCTACTAATCTAGCCTTGTACCTTTTGAGATTACCATCTGCTCCAATTTTCTTTTTAAAGATCCTTTACAACCAATGGCCTTTCTTCCTTTGGGAAAACTCTCAAGATCCCATGTGTCACAAGTATCCAAGGATTTCATTTCCTCGTGCATAGCTTGTGACCAAAGCTTGTTCTCATCTGAAGATAAAGCTTCCCTGTAAGAACTAGGTTAATCATTAGTACTCATTAAAGAAAATATGCAACGAAATTAGGTGGGCTATACCTATCAATGGGATTTTTTTGTCTTGTATATCTTCTCAAAGGGGTTTCAACTTGTTCCTCAATATGCTCATCTTGAGCATCTATCTCAAAAGAACTCTATGAACTCTCCTCATCCAATCCATCCAATTATTCTTCAACAAGTGCATCTTCTTGCTTCTGATTATTCATCTCAAAATGCACTATTTGAGAAGTATACTTCCCTTTGGTTGTTCTTCTCCTGAATAAGCTCTAAATTCCCTAAAAATCACATCTCTAGATAAAGTATTTTTTTGAGTTAGTGGATTTCAAAGCTTGTAACCTTTTACATTTTCACCATAACCTATGAATATGCATTTATGTGCTTTAGGATCCAATTTAGATCACTTTTCTTGAGGCACGTGAACAAAATCCTTACAATCAAAGATACTTAAATGTGCAACACTAGGCTTCCTACCTAGCCACATTTCATAAGGAGTTTTATCTTCAATAGATGAACTAGGGGATCTATTGATTAAATAAAAAGAAGTGCATACAACCTCAACCCAAAGAGACCAATCTAGCTTAGCACTACTTAACATACTCCTATCTCTTTCCATTAAGGTTAAGTTCATGCTTTCTGCTACTCCATTTTGTTGAGGTGTATATGGAGTACTTTTTTGTCTCACAATTCCTGCATGCTTACAATAATCATCAAATTCCCTAGATTCACCATCATTATTTGATCTCAACAATTTTATCTTATGATCTAATTGTTTCTCAACTAAAGATTTAAATTCCTTAAACTTATTAAACTTTAGTTACATTGGCTAAATTATTTATATTGGAGGTATTCAGCTTAAACAAAGTCCCAATCCAAAATCCTTTAGCAACCACCATATTTCCTTTCACCAATGTGCAACCACCTTTGTCAAATGTCACATGCATTCTAGAATCATTGAATTTAGAGACAGAAAGTAGATTTCTAGCAAGTCCTGGAATATGTAAAACATCTTTAAAGGTCTTAACCCTACCATCACTAAAACATAGCTTTACCTCTCCTTTTTCAACAACATTTTTTGTGTTTTTGTCTCCAAAGAAGACATCCCCTCCATCATATGCAGTATACTTAGTGAACCACTCCTTGTTAGGATTCATATGATAGGAGCAACCTAAATCAATAAGCCAGAGCTATCAACAACAGTATTAGAAGAAATGACTAATGCATCATTACTGTCATCCGTGGATTTCTCTATAGAAGCATCAAAACTATTTTTATTGCTCTTACAATCCTTCTTAATATGTCTAAGTTTTCCACAATTCCAACACTTTACCTTACTCTTACCAAGGGTTTTATATCATCCTTTAGACTTACCCTTTCCTTTCTTGTTTGCCTTATATTCCTTTTCCTTAGGCCTACCTCTTACAAACAAGGTATCTTGGGAACCAGTTTTAGACTTCCTCCTCATCTCCTCTAATAGGAGAGTAGGAATTATATTGTCCGTCTTTGGATCTACACCACTACCACTAATAGCAACAATTAGATTTTCCCAAGACTCTGGTAAAGAACAAAGTAACAAAATGCATTTATCTTCATCTTCTAACTTTACATCTACAGATGCTAACTGACTAAGAATCAAATTAAAATCATTTAAATGATGTGCAACAGAATTGACATCTTTCATTTTTAAAGAAGACAACTTTCTTTTCAGATACAACTTATTAGTAAGGCTTTTTGTTTGATAGATATCACCTATTCTCTTCCACGGTTTATATGTAGTAGTTTCTTCTCAAACATTCAAGAGAACAGCATTAGTAAGACATAATATTATGGTCACTCTTGCCTTCTTATGAATCTTACCCCAATCCTTATCTGACATCGTTGTAGGTGTCTTCATCTCATTACCAACAACCACTGATCTCTTTCTTCAAGGAGGTCTTCCATTTTTAGTTTCCACATTTCATAATTAGTTCCATTGAACCTTTCAATATCTAAACGAGAATTCATTGTAATAAACTTATTTTCCAAAATTGAAAATAACAAAAATAATAAAATCTCTCACTACAGCCAAAAAACCTTCAATCTTTTAAGAGAAAGGTGTCCCAATACTCTACCTAACCTCAACTCTGATACCAAACGTTGAAAAATGAGGTGATTATGTAGCTTAATAATTTGTAAAACTTTATGATTGTTGATCTAAATATGTATTCCTTGTTACAAATTATTTATGGATGATTATCCGGTTAGATTCATTTTACCATTTGTAGAATGAAGATAGAAGGTTGTAGAAGAATTAGATGGAATATTAGAAGATACACAGCATATACTGTGGAGAAACCCTTTTGGGGAAAAACTCCACCAAGAATCAATGTATTATTTAATCTCATAATAAGATTACAATAATTCCAATCCTTGCTTGAGATGCTTCTTTTGCCTTCAACAAATCTTCTTCACAACTTGTAATAAAAATTGATAACTTAACTCTCTTCAACTTGCTTGAGATAAATAGGCAATAATTAACCTTGTAAACTCCAAAGAGTTACAATTACAAAGCTCAATGCTTATCTCACAAAACATATGTCTATCTCTTGCAAGTAGAGTTCAACTATGAAGAAAAATGTCAAAATAACTCCATCCATTTGGGTGTCCCAAACTGAAGTCATAATTGAACGATTACAAAGATATCTTCAAAGCTTATCCTCAAAGTTGGTGCCAAATAATGGGCCCACTTAACTCAGCCTTCTAAAATATCTTAACATGCAAAAGTGTTAACTCCAAGAATCCAACTTGGTTATCTGAAAGTAGTCACCTATTATTTATCATGCAACTCAAGTCATTAGTCATGCATTCCAAGTTAACCGAAATCAACTAGCATTCACCTGAAACTAACTACATGCAACTGAAGATAACTAAACCATAACTGAAATGAACTAAATTGATCTAAATTGAACTGAACTAAACTTCATGCATGTAAACATCAATCCCTAACTTCTAGGATCTTTACATGCATTACAGAAGTGTTATATTTTTCTCCAAACAATTAGCTTAACTCAAGGTGGGTTCTACCTTCCATGTGGGTGCCCCATGTGCTCATATTATTTAGGAACTCATATTGGACACCCTCACATGTTCCTAACATTTAGAATTAATTACAAATGTTAATTAACATGAATATTTCATTCAAATTTAATCTATTTCTAATCCTAGTGTTGGGGAACACTTTCCAAGGACTTAGGAGATACATAAAAATAATGTTTAGGATTGCAATTAAATGGCATCCTATTTCCAACACAATAAAGGTTGATAACCACCCAAGGGATTGACCAAGGAAATTTCCAAAACCTTAATATTTATTTATGTGTCCCCATAAGCTTCAAACTAAATATAGAATAATAAAGGAGCATGCAAAGCACTCTACATGTGAATAAGAAACTTGCATGCATCTACAAACATCCTATAGAAATATCAAGACTAAAATTCATCAAGAATCTAGCACTGTATAGGGTTGTAGCACCCAATTTGGGAAACAATCACACCCTTGTTTGGAAAAGATCAAGTTTAGGAGCTCCAAAATTTGGCCCTATACCCCTTCATTTTCTACATAATCACCTTCAAATTCCTAATTTTTATAAAGCCAAGTCCAAAAGTTTTTTTATTCATTTCATTTAACATCAGTATAGGTAGCTTCATTTCCCATTTTCTAGTTTTCTAGTTTCCAATTGTTTAGCTCTTATATTTATTAGTTCATTTTAAAATGGATTTTTTAAAAAATTTGGTTTATTGTTATTTTGTCTTAAATGTGTTAGTAAATGGAAAAGAAACATAATAAATAGTATTAGTTTTCTCTTAGATAATACTTATTTTTATCTTTTAGATAACTAGGTGTATAGATAAGTGTGTATGAACGAATAGAGTAGAATCAAGTGCATAAGAATATGTGTGTGAAAGCATAAAAGATTAGAGAAATGAGACTTACTTCTATAAGATCGTACTATTTGTCATTATGTAAATATATCAAGACATTTCCTTAAAATGAATGCAAAACTAAATAAAAAATGACATAGATATATAAATTTCACCATTACAAATATACTTACCATTATATCCCATTATAATTAGTCAATAGGCTATTTATTGTGGGCACAACCCACTAGAATTATCTCACACCGAAATTCTCATGCTAGAAAATAAAAAGGGTGCTAGAATTCTCACACAAAAAAATAAAAAGGATGCCAGAATTCTCATGCCGAAAAATGAAATGGGTAATAATAGGTTAAAATAATAAAAATAAATAATAATCGATGTAATATTATCCTTATCTATGCAACAAGGATGAAAAAATCTTGTCAATCTCCAAATCATATCGAACTTTGGTAGCTCTAAAACTCTGATATTTTTTGATCTAATGTGGAAGGGATCTATGACAAACATTGCTAAAGTGAATGTGCATAATGCTAAAGGTGAACAAATCCTTAATGCCTTAAGCTTAACTAAAAAGACATTAAATAATGGAGCAACAGGAACAATAAAGAGAGAGAATTATCACACAGAACAAAGATAGAGAAGAGGACACAAGATTGATAACAGAGTTCATCTGAGTGGACTATGTCTTCAAGTCTATCTCAACTGAGTGACCAATCTATTAACAATACTCCAAATGCAATACAATCTCTAAAAAGAGCCTCTTGGAAATTGCTTTATAATCTTCTGTAGCCTGCCCAAAAAGTTGAGATACAAAATTCTTCACTCAAATCACTTGCATTAAGGCTCTCAAAGCCACAAGGCTGATTTACAAAGAGAAAGAAAAAGACTTTGTCTAAAGGCTCTGCTACATAATCAAAGCATTATTACATCAAAATCCTCCTATTCCCTCTACAAGAATTCTTCTAAAAAGAATTATTTTAGAAGTGATTATGGAAGGTAGACATTATATTTGGGGGAATTAAATCTTATTTAAAGATTTATATATAGAGAGGGGTTTTCCTTTTATCATGGAGAAAGGTAAGGAAAGAGGATTTTAAGGCATGGATTAAGGGATCAAATCCAACTAAATCCTCCTTATTTTAATTTTTTAAACCATACATTTTTTTCCTTTAATAATTATGGTTTAATCTATATGTATGCCACATTATCTACTCTTTCCATGTGTCAATCTCTGACAGGTCAGTTGTGCCACGTCACCCACTTGCCACGTCAACATTTTGACCAAGTTTGGCCACAACTTTGACTGGTCATAACTTTTGCATTTGGACTCTGTTTCACGCAAAACGAACATCGTCGAAATCATGGTGACGAGCTCTTGGGCATGATGCTTCTTTTGAACATCTTTGAGATGATGAATTTTTTTCACCTTTCTAACTGGCCTTTGTACCTAGTTTGACCCCAACTTTGACTAGCCATAACTTAAGCATATGAGCTCCTTTTTCGCCTGTTCAAGTTGAGTTGAGTACAATTTCCTGAGCACTTCAACATGGTGTTGATTTTGAGGGTATCTACAACATTTGAATTTTTTGGGCCCTGAGATGTGCCTGGATCAAACTTCCCCACTGAAGAAATTTTGGTCTCCAAAAGTTTACTATTCCTTTGACACATGCCTCGGATCAACTTTGTTGCCACCTCTATAGCCCCACTACAGTACTAATGTTGACTTCACATTTGACAACTTGGCTTTGATCATGTCCCATCTGGATACTATCACATCTGCCTTCTAAGGATCTTACACTTTGACAACACTAGGAAGCATACATTGCTACATCTGCTTGCTAGGGTCTTACACTTCAATAATGAATTGTCAACATGAGCTTGCCTATTTTCGCATCTGCCTCTAGGGGTCTTACCTTTCGGCAACACTAGGACTTCAAAACTCATTAAGATGTAGTCCAAAATGGAACTTTACATACCAAAAGTAAGAAGAATACCAAGCATGATTAACTTGTCTCTTAGCACTTCTCACAGTGGTGGTTCTCATTCTACATCAACACCAAGAAGATTCTGGCATGACTCTGATGCTCCTCCTTGCTTACAAATTGCTCGAGCAATGGTAAATTGTGCCTCAACCAGATACATTCCTTCACCCTTGTTCTTCGAAATGGATGATTATGAGCTTCACCATATAGCTATGTCTATGTTCACCTAAGCAATAAGGCCATAGAAAAAGACCTTCGGGAGCCTCGGTCATCAACTGACTGATTCGCACTAACTCTTAAAATTGAGAACATACAGGAAACTTCTTGACCGTTCTCTACAACTATGAGTCCCAACATGGAGTGATCATCCAAATCTATCCACCTTTCATTTAATTTCATCAAGTGCTTTTCTTCCCTAAATAGGAACAAAGGACATCTTCTCGCCTCAAGAATTGTCATCAACTGAGCACTCTTTAGTTTCAAAATTTGCTATTTTGCATAAGAATTCTACAAGCATTTTCTTTTCGATTACAAGAGATAGGCTACATTAGCCTTATAAAATCTTAATCTAAGAAAAATACAACTTCATGCAAATGTGCATAATTATTTTACTACAAAAACCATGTCTACTTGTATCACCTAGCTCATAATCACAATGTGATATTTATTAATAAACTAATAAGAAAACAAATTTGATGCAACTATTTAGATGACAAGTTTTCCCAGCTCTTATGGAGCTAGTCAAAAGCACTTTCCTTTGCAAACACCAGTCACAACAAAGCTCTAATACCACTTGATTTGATGTTAGGATATAGGACTGTTGCACATGAATAATAACTTTTACAACGATTAAATTGAAGGTCTTTACAATGTAATTTTGTAATTAAAAATACTTAAATAACAAAGCGATAATAAAGTGATGAATAGAATAGAAGAGAGATAGAAAAGACAAGACAAGAAACAACAAGTTGATAACGGAGTTCACCAAATGGCTACATCTCTAGGTCCCTCTCCAACAAAGTGACTGATCCTTGATTATGCTCCATAAATTGGTTACAAGGAACTTCAACAGTTACAAAGTCTCCTCACATCTCCTTGGATGATAATGAATTACAAAAATTCCTTCTCTATCAAGTACAACAAGCTTGAATTCAAGCTCCAAATGCACTGAGATGAACAACTCACTATCATAACTCTCCAAGAAAACTCTCTTACAAAATTCACCACTTCAAAGTCACCACTTGGTTATCCCAAGTCCTGAATTCCCCCCTTTTTATACATAAAAAAATTCCTCAATATGGTTACTAACCATATGATTTGAAAAAACTACCCTATCTCCAAAAATCCCCCATAATTACGTTTTGAAATTTTTCCTTATAAAAATAATCTCCCTTTAAAATCATAAAAATCCTAGCCCCTTTTAATTGTAGGCCCTTATAGTTTTGGGCTTTACAAGGTAATCGTATAATCCTTTTAACAATCTTTAAATTCCCTTTTTAAAAAGATCTTGATTAAATCCTTAAACTTTTAATATTTTGGAAACCCTTATTTAAAAGCATTTGGGTGAGCTTTTAAAAGTTCATAAAGGATATATATTGTAAATATTATTCTAAGGTAGACATTATATTTAGGGTAATTATATATTATTTAAAGATTTATATATACAGAGGGATTTTCCTTTTATCATGCAGAAAGGTAAGGCAAGAGGATTTTAAGGCATGGCTTAAGGGATCAAATCCCACTAAATCCTCCTTATTTCAATTTTTTAAACCATATGTTTTTTTTCCTTTAATAATTATGGTTTAATCCATATTTATATATGCCACATTATCTACTCTTTCCACGTGTCAACCTCTGACAGGTCAGTTGGCCACGTCACCCACTTGCCACATCAACATTTTGACCAATTTTGACCACAACTTTGACTAGTCATAACTTTTGCATACGGACTCCATTTGACGCAAAATGAGCGTCTTCGGAATCATGGTGAAGATCTCTTGGACATAATGTTGCTTTTGACCATTTTTGAGATGATGAATCTTTTTCACCTTTCTGACTGGCGTACCCAATTTGACCCCAACTTTGAACGGCCATAACTTGAGCATATGAGCTCCTTTTTTTCCCATTCAAGTTGTGTTGAGTACAATTTCCAAAGCACTTCAACATGGTGTTGATTTTGAGGGTATCCAGAATAGTTGAATATTTGGGTCCTGAGATCCACCTGGATCATTTTTAGATCTACTTTCATTTACTGCGAATAGATTGAAGAAGCAACTAAAGGGAGATAGGTTTCAATTCATCTCATTTTAAAAATATTTTTTCATTTTAGGTTTCATAAATGTTTCCTGTAAACTCCATCCATTTTTTCTCATTGACATCGTTGACAGCACAACATAATTTGTGTAGAATCTTGAGGTAAATTAGTTGCCATAGTTTTAATGAATTTTACTTTTTTGGAATCTATACACAACTATAAAACAATTATGTTAGTTATTTGTTAAATGGAGGAAAAAATTTCTCACTCTAGGGAAAAAAACTTTTAGGCAGTTGAAACTCCTTGCCCCATGCCTGAAAACAAACTTTCACTCACAACTGATATTTTCTTCTTAAAGGCTGCAACAATCTTGTTTCAACAAGAATCGAGTAGCCCCAAAACCCTGATATTATGTATTCATGTTGTCTCTTAATATGGGTTCTTTACCAATAGAGTAAATAGGGCCCTTTGCCAAAGAACCTAATTTTATGTTTACGTATTTACCAACAAACTAGTAGGATTTAAACTATTTAGAAACACACATATAATAGAGAATAAAGCAAGTAGTAGAATCCAAAACTAATAATGTGTAGTGTTTATTAGGCTGGATCAAACGGATATATAATGAGGGTTTGTTTTGGCTTGCTCTCACAGTCATATACTCCTATCTTTTCTTCTTCACTGACAATCATACTTTTTTTTTATTATCAAACATTCATCTCTGTCAATTGCAACAGCCAATTCATTCCTTAATAATAATTTAGTAAATTCTATTGGCAGGAAATAATATCTATCCTCAAAAGCACCAATCCTATGTTGGATGTGGTATTTTATTCAATTTTAACTTCTAATACTTTTATTACTAGGGTTCATCCCATTTAGTATTCAAACTTACTATGTATATCCCAATAATTTTCCCACTTGAGCAAATCTCGATCGGCAAAGTATTTGTAAGTCCCAATAATCCAATCAGTTGAGTGCATCCATTCTACATGTTTGTATTAGGTGGAGGTATAGATAAAGGCCTAATAATGAATTAAAACCCTTCAATAACCACTTCTCCAAGGTTTCTAGTATTTTTCAGTTCACTCCAATGAGATAAGCTACAATGGTTGATATACCCTGAGTTTAGGATGGCACACATTGAATGTATTCCATGAAACTTGTAATAGTCTAAACTCTAATCTTTATCATTCTCAATCAAGAATGGTGTAATTTCCAAGTAGGGAAGTAGGCCAAATCTATTTTATGAAGATTATCATTTAGAAGAACTACCTAATTGGAAGATACATATTTGAGTTGGGATTCACTTTCATTCTATACTTTCTTATCATAGTTTGCTACTTAGAATCTTAGTGGGTTTATTATTTTCTAATGAGTGAGGCATTAGTATCCTCCTTGCCCGAACTAAAACAAATTAGCTCTATATTTTCGCTATGTGGACTATGAAGGAAATGGATTTTGTGAAGGAAAAAAATACTGACAAGCAAATAGACAAGTGAAGAAACAAGAATTGCCCAGTACCAACACAAATATGAATCTGCAACAAAAGCTCCCAAAAAATGCAACATTGATGCTACCCCTTCTAACCATATCTTCAAATTAATTTTCAATCGTCAATTTTTCATTCACTGCTCCACATCACATCTTACACATCTTACAGTTGTAATTTCAATCATATCTTGGCATTCACTTTCATTCTATACTTTTTTATCATAGTTTGCATACTTAGAATCTTTGTGGGTTTATTTTTTTCTAATGAGTGAGGCATTAGTATCCTCCTCACCTGAACTAAAACAAATTAGCTTTATTTTTTGCTATGTGGACTATGTAGGAAATGGATTTTGTAAAGGAAAAAATACTGACAAGCAAATAGACGAGTGAAGAAATAAGGATTGCCAAATACTAACACAAATATGAATCTACAACAAAAGCTCCCAAGAAAGGCAACATGGATGCTACCCCTTCTAACCATATGTTCAAATTAATTTTCAATCACTGATTTTTCATCACTACTCCACACCATATCTTACACATCTTATAGTTGTAAGTTCAATCATATCTTGGGATTCACTTTCATTTATACTTGCTTATCATAGTTTGCATACTTAGAATCTTTACGAGTTTATTATTTTCTAATGAGTAAGGCATTAGTATCCTTCTCACCCAAACTAAAACAAATTAGCTTTATTTTTTTGCTATGTGGACTATGAAGGAAATAGATTTTGTGAAGGAAAAAATACCAACAAGCAAATAGATGAGTGAAGAAACAAGGATTTCCTAGTACCAATGCAAATATGAATCTACAAGAAAGCCCCAAAAAAATTCAACATGGATGCTACCCCTTCTAACCATATGTTCAAATTAATTTCCAATCACCAGTTTTTCATTCACTGCTCCACATCACATCTTACAACTGTAAGAAATCATATCAAGTCTACTTTATCTTTGGAGATTTTACAACATGAAATACCCATTAACGTTACTCTCTCTGATATTTTGTGGCATTCAATGGTGTTGTGGTAGAAAAGGATTGATATATTTTCTAATAAAAAGTGAAGTTTAGTTGACAAACTTATGTTTGCAATATATATAAGTGAAGTGTTTTTTGGTTTTTGTAGAAGTTTGATTTGGTTGGAAAAATTCTTTGTGAGAATCCAAGGGATATGTACCCTAACCCTATGGATAGGGTGGACAGGATGTTAAATCAAATGAAATCTAGGATTTTACAGACAACCGATTTTGTTTTGTGTCTTCTACTAGAAAGGGAGACAAATAATCTTTATGGTGATTAGATAATTTGTTAGCAATTTTTCATGTTTTAATTTTAATATGTTGATTAAACTTTGTAACATTGTTGCCCTTATCTAAAATGGTCCGTGGAAGAAAATTTTCCTTTTAAAGATGGGTATTGTGAATCAGAGCATCACCCCCATCAAAGAAAATGAAAGGAGGTGGTAGGTAATGTGTGCCAGTATAATACATGATATTTTCAATCATACCATCTTTCACTTGCACTTCATAATGTTAATACTAATTATTTAATTATTCCATTGTTCATTCAGGTTGGCGGGCTCAACTTTGTTCTCTTTGAAGAATATAATTCTTTTATACTAGGCATATCCTCCCAACCATAAAATCATTATTAGTATGTATGTTTAACATGGTTCCCCAAGACATGGTGATACACCTTCAATTGTAGCTATAAGTATTTAGGAACACACTATTAAGGTGTCTAATTCAAATATGGTGTATTTGATAAAATTGATGATAAGGATCCTTAATTGCATAACTATTAAGGCTACCAATTAAAATATAATTTATTTGGTAAAACTGAGTGATATGGATGAGCTTAATTGAAATGGAATGTTGTATTTTGTAAAATTGTTAGTACTTTTTAAATTTGTAACCAAATGGAATGTTAAATTTTTTTGTACATGCTTTTGATTGTGGCTTGGTTGAGCTATATCAAATGTTTGTTCAAAGTGTATAATTTATATGAATGGTGAAGATTTCTATATAAACAAACAAGATTTATATATTTTCTACATTTTTATCAATTTTCAAGTTAAAACATCATTATAAGGAGATTGAATTCATTGAAAATTAATTTGCATTTTTTAAGATTATGTTTTTTGGAAGGCATGCATAATCTTTGGTTTGTTGTGAGATGAGTTACCAAATTTGACAGTATGCCAGCATAAGCAAACCTCTTTGCAATCTCCACACTTGTAAGTAAAAAATGCACTAATTGAAATCAAGGCTAGAATAGTTGTCATTAGATAAAAACTACTAAAAAAAAGTAGGAAAGGATGCATAGCTCAGTGGTCAAGTACTCCAACATCAAATGAGTACGAGACCTAACTAATCAATGAAAAATTAGCAGCTTAAATAAACTCAAAAATAACACTCCCATGCAACCATCAAAACACATATAGAGAAATAAAATAATTGTGTTCCATCCCCTTTCTTTAGTGGCTTTTGAGATCTAATATCTAGACCCCTCTTCCCTCTTTAAGGACAATTTAAAGTTGATCTAACATAATTTTTTCTTTGCAAAATAATTGTGTTATATCCCCTTTCTTTAGTGGCTTTTGAGATCTAATATCTAGACCCCTCTTCCCTCTTTAAGGACAATTTAAAGTTGATCTAACATAATTTTTTCTTTGCAAAATAATTGTGTTATATCTCCTTTCTTTAGTGGCTTTTGAGATCTAATATCTAGACCCCTCTTCCCTCTTTAAGGACAATTTAAAGTTGATCTAACATAATTTTTTCTTTGCAAAATAATTGTGTTATATCCCCTTTCTTTAGTGGCTTTTGAGATCTAATATCTAGACCCCTCTTCCCTCTTTAAGGACAATTTAAATTTGATCTGACATAATTTTTTCTTTGCAAAATACAAGCACGTTAATGAATTTTTTTTATTATTTTTACTACAAATCATAGGTTTTCCAAAAGCATTCTTACTCTTGTACTAATTTTATAGAAGCTTGGAAGTATTAACAAGAGAGAGCATACTTATTCATACCAATTATAAAAAGGGATTCCCTCCATGTTTTAATGTGACCTCCAATAATTGAGTGGCCAGGTAGATTCAATGATCTGTTTGCAACAAATTCATCCGATGAATGAAGTTTCTCCATTGCCTTTGCTTGCTTCATTAATCGCCAACACATAAAAAAAAAGGGTTGTTGTCTTTCTTAAGTTGGAAATATTTGACTTTTGTTATTTGCATTAGGATATCTTTGTATTTTTTTCAAAGAGCTTTTAACTCATTATACCTACTACAAATATGCCACAATAACTATTAAATGAGATACTATGTTGAGTTTCAAGGATTCATCGATTTTGGGTTTCCCATTAAACCTTTTCTATTATGTAGAATCTTGAAGGTAATGTGAAGCATAATGGGGGAAGAATTTTACCGACAGATGGCAATAAAAGAGAAATGTTGAAATGTTTCGAAAACAATGAGAAATTGGGTTGGGAGGATGTGCATAGAAACATCACTGCTATGGTTGGAGGTGTACATATGAAACATCCATATCTTAGAGGCCAAAAATGGCCCTGCCATGCCTCAAACCAAATAAAAGGGCACAAAAACTGTGTAAATGCAAAAAGCCATAAATGACAAAAATGGCACTAAAACATCCCACTTTATCTTTTTAGTCTTTTGTTTCAAGAGAACATTTAATCTTTGCAATCACTCCACCTGCGAGATAGGGATTGGTATATTTTAATTTGATTGTTAATTAACTTTCATTATTTGTAATGTTTATAATTTAGAATGTTGTTAAAATCTCTAATTTCAAATATCCATACATTCCTTTGAATTTCTTATAAATTTCTTATATTAATTTCATTCTTAGTTTTAGTGATTTTTGATAATACTGAGATTATTTTAATGTATGTTTGAAACTTATTTTTTCTTATAATTCTTCTATTCTACTGTAGTGAACTTGTGTCTCTTATTGTGAAATGCAAATTGAAATGAAGAATCAATTTATTTCCTTAGATTCAATTAATGTGTTATGTGACATTTGTTAAACCCTTGCATTCACAATCAAAAGTTTAACTTTATAGAGCCACTACATTAGGAACCAACCACCCTCATGAATGAATCCAAAAAATATCAAAACCTTCAATCATAAAAGCAAAATAATAAGTACTTATTAATGATTTAATTTTGAATGGTAGATGGCAGTTATGTTCCAACAAACCCTCTATTCAATAATTATTCAAATATCATTCTTCGATTGAGAGAATTTATTGCAAATTAACAAAGTCAATAAACAATTAAGATTTTTTATAAAAAATAGCTATTCTATTGACCCAATGCTCCTTCGAAATTTATAAGACTTTTTTATATAAATTGCAATCCGCAAAACCATTCCACCTCCTAAAATGTAACTGTAGTAATAAAATAATTCCTTTTCTTCCCCAAATAAAATCTCTTGACAAGGTCACGTTAAGTAAAAATACAAAATTCGCTAGATTAAAAAAGAAACGGTTTTGAAGAAAACATAATGTGGCTGCTGGGATTCGAGCCCAGGTCTCCACGGCCACAACGTGGAATTCTTACCACTAAACTACAGCCACATGTATTCAATTCTGCCATAGTTTTCCATTACTATAATAAAATGTGTTCAACGTATCTGAAAATTGGGCTATTGCGTTGTTAAATAGTTGTATAATTGTCTTTGATCACATAATATGCATAGACCTATTAGCTCAGTTGGTTAGAGCGTCGTGCTAATAACGCGAAGGTCGCAGGTTCGAGACCTGCATAGGCCAATAATGATTGTGTAATAGAATATTGGTACAACAAAGCTGGTTGGTTTGTATATTATAATTTTGGAGATCTGCACAGGTCACGGTGGCAATAATTTAGTTTTTCACGAAGTTTGCGTAATCATATACATTTTAGTTTTCAATTAAATTATGAAGTTGTTTTTATTAATGTTTGCAAGTATATGTTCAAAAATTATAACAGTTGAAACTCGTTTTTCAACGATTAAAAGGATTATCGTGATAGAAAACTAGATTTTCTCCTTAAAGAAATCAAGTATCAAGTATCATGTGATTTTGAAATATTTCATACAGATTTAAAACATAAATCAATGGAAATGAAAAAAAAAAGTTGCCATCAAATTGATAAAAACATTGCAAATTAAAATAAACTTCTCATTTCGTTAGAAAGTCAATATTTATCTAGCTTTTACGTGATAAATGAGATTTTGGAGGCTTTTACCATTAAATGACAGCTGATTTATCATTAAACGATAAATAAAACTTGTTTTTTGATGACTCAATAGTGGTTTGCAGGAGTGAGACTTGTTTCAGGCTCAAATCTCACACTATATGTAGCCTATCGGCTAATTAAAGATAGTTGTTTATTGATATGTTTATATATTCAGATATTTTTTTCCAAATAGGTACAAAATAAATGGAAAATTATATGGGTATTAAAATATAGTCATGTGTATCATGAAGTCTCTATAATGATATATATTATACTTTTGAATAGATTAAAACTAGTTTTTGTATTAATGTTTCGAAGTATAGTTAAGGATAATTGTTTATTGATATGTTTATATATTAAGGTTTTTTTTTTTTAAAAAAAGGCACAAAATTTCATGGTCTCTATAATTACATACATTTTAGTTTTGAATAAAACTAAAAGTAGGTTTTGTACTAATGTTTCAAACTATATAGTTAAAGATAATTGTTTATTGATATGTTCATATATTAAGGTATTTTGAAGGATACTTGTCTATTGATATGTTCATATATTAAGGTATTTTCTTAAAAATAGGCACAAATTAATGAAAAATAACATGGGTAATATAAACATAGAAGCATGTAAACACAAAAGCATGTAAACATATAAGCATGTAATCATTTAAGCATGTAAATATACTAGCATGTAATCATATAAGCATATTGTAATACATGTAAAGAATGCTTCATGTAAACACATGGACTAGAGATGGTAATTGTGAATAATAATTGTCTCCAACATGTACAATAAAATGGTGATGTGACCCTTAATGACTAAGAATAATTATGTAAGTATGAAGGCGTTGGGATAGACATATTACTCAATGTAACATCTAAGAGCATGGGCACACAAAGGTCAATAAAGTAATAAGTCCCTGGTGGTATAGGATCAAAACTATGGGCAAGGGCACAAAATAAGGTATAAAGCCAAGATAAGGGGCAAGGGCCCGCAACTAGGAAGGAAAGCACTTGTGCAATACTTCAAATTGTAATCAAAGTGGTTCAAGGGAGCACAATAATGTAAGATGTAATCATGAAGTCCTATATCAAATAAGGGCCCCATGTAAGCAAGAGAAGGCAATAAGGTGTGACAATGTGTAAAAGGGAAAGGTTTAATGCCCCTATGTTAAAAGATATGGCAATGATAACACATATATAAAAGGAGAGATACATGATGGCCCCTTGTGTGTAACAATACATGGAAATGAAAATATAAGATATAGGGGGAAGGCATATTGCCCCCTAGTGTAAATATACGATAATGAAAACTTAAGATTTAAGGGGAAGACATGTTGCCTCCTAATATAAATAAATGACAAAGTAAGCTCTATGTACAATGGGCAAGGGCATGATGCCCTCCAAAGTAAAGGTAACTCTAAGAATGCGATATGGCAATTTAGGACCAAGACTTAAAGCTCTAGAAGTATAATATAGCAATGAAAGTGTACAACATGTAACTCTAGTAAGATGTGTCGATATAGGCTCAATGTGTGAATCTCTAGGAATCAACATGTTTCCTTGTGAAATCACATTGTAGGCTCTAATAAGCATGATGTTTCAATGTAATAATATGTGTATAGCATCATGAAGCAAAGTAGGATCAATGTATGGGCATCATATAACAATGCGAAATCAATGACTAGGCCCTAGGGAGAATGATATAAGAATATGAGATCAATGAGCCATGAGAAGAAGAATAATATATAAGGCAAGAAACAACAAGATAAAGTAAATAAAGGCAATGTAAACATAGACGAGGGATAAAGGGTCCACACAAAAGAAATTAGGAAAACCAAGTGGGAAAAGAAAAAGTAATTAGGCATAAACAAATAGTGAAGGGACTGGATAAAAAAAAATGTCCCCCAAATGGCGAAGGATGATTATATAGAAGAGATACAAAAAGTGAAGTGAGTGTGAAAGATGTAACAATCAAGGGATTAATGAAATGGTCAATATTAGAAAAGAAAATACTATTAAAATTCTTTAAGAAAATATTCTTTTAATTTATTAAATTACTTTAGCTAGCCTATTCATTGTTAAAACTCTTTAAACAATACCTATTACATGGGAATGCTTCCAATTATAAAATTTAAATAGGATTTGAGATAAATCACATTCAATAACCTAAGATTAATTTAAATAAATTATATGCTTATAATGCAAATGTTTAAGACCCTATTTATATGTACATAATTATTTATTTCTTACATGTTGCCTCCTAATGTAAATAAATGACCAAGTAAGCTATATGTACAATGGGTGAAGACATGATGTCCTCCAAAGTAAAGGTAACTCTAAGAATGTGATATGCCAATTTAGGACCAAGATTTAAATCTCTAGAAGCATAAATAGCGAGGAAAGTGTGCAACAAGTAACTCTAATAAGATGTGTCAATATAGGCTCAATGTGTGAAGCTCTAGGAATCAACATGTTTAAAGGTGAAATCACATTAGGGTGATCCCACAATAGTGGTTTACACTTTTTGGGAGATCCCAATTTTTGTTGAAATCACATATTTTTAGAAAATATAATAATTTAAGCCTTGAAAATTTCCATTTAAATGATTCCAATTGAAGAGGGTTTGATCAAACCACCTTAGATCAAACCCCCTTTGATAGAACCCCGCTAGTTTTAAACCATACCTATAACGGAGTATCCTTTACACCTATCAAAATGTTGATAAAAAACCACTCTTGATTTACCTTTGGGGGATCAAATGAATTCATTTAAAATTTATTTTTTGTAAGTATGTATTCCTTATTATAAGATTCCCAAAAGGTATAATTTTAAATAAATTTAATTTGATTATTATATTTATTTTTTATTTCTTGTGAATGTAGGTTTTTCACCGAAAATCAAGCTCTCTAATATTCACATGTGGAAAAATAGCAGTTTATCAAAAAAAATATGAAAAATATATATGCACTAGACATTGATGTCCTTGATCCAACAAAAAAAAAAAAATTGAATTTCGATACATACAAAAAAAGTTATGTTTTAGCGACTAAATCATGTCTAAATTATAACTGGTTTGACTTTGAAACTTAATTAAGAGAAAAAAATTCAATGAAATGCTATGAAACCAATTCCATGCACTATATATCATAGTTACAAATCTAAATTCAAAAAAAATAGAATTTTATCCTTCATATAAAAAAATTTATGTGTTAGCCAATAACGTCACTCTTTAAAAATGGTGTTTACTGTTAAAAACTAGTTTTCAAAGGAGATGGAAAAATAAGTGCAATCTAATTCCAAAAATTTGAAAAAAAAAAAATTAGAATCTATAGACAAAATGCCACAAATCACTAGTTTGCATCATCTTCAAATTCCTCACGGTTTAGCCGCTATAGGTGCCCGAAAGAGAATATTTAGTTTTAAAAAATTAGTTCAATGTCCAATTTGACCAAAAATTGTAAATCAGTATTGTGGGATCACCCATTGTAGGGTCTAATAAGCATGTTGTGTCAATGTAATAATCTACGTACAACATCATGAAGCAAATTAGGATCAATGTATGAGTGTCATATAACAATGTGAAATAAATGACTAGGCACTAGGGAGAATGATATAAGAATATAAGATAAATGAGTCATGAGCAAGAATAATATATAAGGCAAGAAACAACAAGATAAAGTAAATAAAGGCAATGTAAACATAGACAAGGGATAAAGGACACACAATTTAAGAAATTAGGCAAAACAAGTGGGAAAAGAAAATAAAGATATAAAAGAAAAAGTAATTAGGCATAAACAAATAATGAAGGAACTAGATAAACTAAAAATGTCCCCCAAATGGCGAAGGATGATTATGTAAAAGAGATACAAAAAGTGAAGTGAGTGTGAAAGGTGTAACAATCAAGAGATTAATGAAATGGTCAAGATTAGAAAAGAAAATACTTTTAGAACTCTTTAAGAAAATATTCTTTTAATTTATTAAATTACTTTAGCTTAGCCTATTCATTGTTAAAATTATTTAAACAATACTTATTACATGCGAATGCTTCCAATTATAAAATTTAAATTGGATTTGAGTAAATCACATTCAAATATTTAAATGTCAGGCCCCTACAACCTAAGATTAATTTAAATAAATTATATGCTTATAATGCAAATGTTTAAGACCCTATTTATATGTACATAATTCTTTATTTCTTACTTTTTAATTGTATGAAAGTATAGAAAATTTCATCATAGATGAATGGAGAGAGAAACTTATAATGTGACTAAAAATAAACAAGAAACGCATTGGTTCAATATTGTTATAGGATCCACAAATTTAGTTGGCAATGATTATGGATTATATAGTTATAATATTTGTAGAAGATGAAACCTTGAACTTTATAATACTACTAGAAATAAACAAGAAAAAAAATTAAAAATGGAGTTCTACTTGATTTTTCTTGTTTACTGATTTTTCTTGTTTAGACCACTACTCATGAAACAAGAAAAAATTATAAAAGTAAAGTCACTTTTTAACTTCAAAATAATAATATATATAATTTTGGAGGTAATATATGAATTAAAGTTGTTGAATTTTATAAATGGGTTAAAGTAAATTTAGAAAGCAAAGGATGAATGATTGAGGTCATTTGGTTCATTTTATCTCATGAATATGTCTCAATTGCACACCAATATGGTACTTGAAAATATGTGACCAAATACGTTATTTACAAGCTTGAGACTTAAGATTGTATGTCAATTGGGTAGAGGTTACATTTCACTCCCTCCCCCATATATCACTACCCCTCTTCCCCCCCCCTCTCTCTCTCTCCAAATCCCCTATTTATAACCCCAAACCCATCTCTCCTAGTCCAAGAAACCCATATTACTCAACCCATCTTATTCCCATGTAAATCCTCCAACCCACCCCCTCCAACTCTCTTATCATCCCCTTTGGCCACTCCCTACCCATCTCTCATTTTGCATGTCATCCTAGATGATATATGGTAGATGTAATCAAGTGCCATAAAGAGTTATCCAACCCACAAGAGCCTAGTACAACAAAATTTCAACATTTCCTTTCAACCAAAAGTGTCATCCAAACAACCAAGTATAAACTAGGTTCTAGTTCCCTCTTGATGATTACCTTGTTTCTAACCTCCATGATGACTACCCAACTCCTTGCTTTAGAGCATGGATATCATTCTCCCCACTTTGAAGAATATGTGATCATTCCTTTATCCTAATAAGGTGCAATGTTGTCTCTTGGAATGTTGGGGGCATGCCCATCCCTATATGAAAATTCTAAGACAATAGGGATCTCTTGAAATAATGGTGTTCTCTTCCTTTCAAAAGTGAAAATTAGTGACACTAGACTTGATATGGATTTACAAGCTATTTAGAAAAAAAGAGCTAATTCATCCACTCTAATTGATTGGATGGAAGTAGAGGTGATGTTCTTAAGTTAGCTCCTTAGTTAACCAAATTCATTGTCTTCATTAAGACTATCCCCTCAAATAGTTAAGCTTGGAGCTCACTCCTCCAAGGTCACTTGGTACGATTTTTCTTTATCTATGCATCTAATAGGCCTAGTGAGAGGACACTCCTTTGGGAATGGATGAGAGTTAGCCTCCCAACAACTTAAACTATCGAGCCCCAAAAATACACATTTAATCATATTTATTAATTAATTGCAACTAAAAAATTATAGATTAAAACATGATTAAATACTTCATTATTTTCTCTCTCAACTTATAGAATACAAAAAAGGGAGCATTGGAATACAAACATAGTAGATTGATCAATAAATTGTTGAAATCCTTAATTACTATGTATGTAATTTGTTTAAAATCTAAATCATACATTTAAAACTGATGAGAATAATAAATTTGTGTCAAGTAGGGGTCAAACCTATGTGCTTCTACTTAGGAAACAGACACTCTATCCACTGAGCTACAAGTGCCTTGATGTTCTTGATGTAATAAAAGAACAATTTATTAACAAATAAGATTGAATTAACAAAAGAGAAACACATGATAAAAATAATTATGTCATTCAAACATATTACTACTCTAAATTTTCATAAATACATATTTGAATTCTTCTCACAACAAATATTGTGATGATTACAAATATTCTCTAAAAATACACAAAATATTGAGTTACCAAGTGTGATAGGTCGAATGTATGCGTTAGAAAAAGAGCAGCAAGTAAAAGAGTGCAAATAAACACCAAAACAACCTACACCTCAAGATTAGCCTAAATTGGAAACAACACAAGATGAAAGCAACAAAATGGAACTCTATACCTTGCGTCAAATCGATCCTTTGGTTGGCCCTTCGATCTTTGATGTGTATGCTCCTTGGATGGCACAAGATGCAAGCTAAATGATATTGTGAGGATGAGTGCAAGTGGATGAAAATATGAAAATGGCTAAGTGTAGGTTGAGAAACAAAATTGCAAGAGTTTGGCTAGCAAAATGATCTCCCCCAAAATGAGAGAAAAGAGGGGCTATTTATAGGATTTTTGAGAATTCCTAAGGGAAATGGAGGGCCAAGATTGAGCCACCAAATATCAAGATGTAAGGCTAAGGTGAGTTGAGAACTCACAAGCCCTCACATCTTGATATGTGGCATGTGATATAGCCCTAAAAGGTGAAGTGGACATGAGGTGGAAGGAGAAGTACATAACATGGAGGGGGGTACAAAGTACCTTGGGATTGGAAAGATCTCCTCATAAAGGAGGTCCTTGTCTCCATGCGGGAGAGAGGACTAATGGGGAATTAAAAATTCCTCAAATATTCTCATGGGGAAGAGGGAAGGAATTTAAAATTCCTTAAATGCATTAGGGGATTAAAAAAGTGAATTAAAAATTCACATGGGGAAGGGAGATGCCTTGTCAAAAAAGAAAAGCATTTAATAGGGTTGACTCAATTAAGTGATTAGGATTGTGCAAGTACTTGATTAGACTAATTAATGATAGATTATAAGAGAGTTAGATTTCACATGTGACTTGATGTGACAAGTCAAAGATCACATGGGGAAGAGTAATGAAGGATTAGAGGAGGGTTAGGTGGCTAAGAGAGATTAAAGGCCAACTTGCAAAAGTTGGAGGATGTGACACCTCCTAATCAAAGATTAGGCATGTGCACATCCTAATGATGAGATTAGAAGAAGGATTAAGATTAGATAAAAATGATGGAGGATGTGATATGAGGAGGAATTAAATAAATGTGATATTTATTTAATTCATTTGATGGAAGGAGGATTAAAGAGATAAGGTATTATTGATTAAATACCTTAGGGATTTGGTAGAATTAAAGATATTAATTAAATAATAGCAGTATTACTTAATTAACGAAAATAAGACGAAAGGGGATGAATTTGGATAAATTAAGTGTCCAAATTTAGATGTCTACATTTTGCCCCTCTTTGAGATGGTGTTACAAAATAGCATCATTTCAAAGAATATTAAAATATAGAACCTAGAAGAAGATGGTTAGATTGGAAAAGATGCCCCAGTCATTCAAAGAAGTGACTAAGAAGGAAGATGATGGGGGCAAAGATGAAAGTTAGGGATGAAGGATGCCCCCTCGAGAGGACATGCAGGTTCAAGAGAACGCGGGTGGGCTCTCGAAATGGATGAGATGATGCAAGGGGAGTTGAAGAAGATGATGCAATGTGATGGAAGATTGGGAGGGGAGCGTGATGAAAGATGAATGGATGGGGGGGATTTGGGTAGATGAGAGGATGAAGAGGAAATGAAATCCAAATGCAATTTTCCATCATCAGAGCACTGATTTTTTCTATAGCATAAGACATAAGACGCCAAGGTATGAAGAACCAAGGCGGATTAGTGTCTAATGCATAAAACAAACATAACAAACAAGAAGGCTATCCCAACACCCCAAAGTCTTGGTGACCTTGGTCGATCCAAGTATTGGGATAACTACAAGCACACAAGGATTCCCCAGCGTAACACAAGACCTCAGGGATCTTGGTGGGTACTACGTGGGACAACTAAGAAGAAAAACAAAAGATCAAGATACACCCCTATGTTGACGAGTCAAAGCACACCATGATATGATGGATCAAGGCGACAATGACAAGTGGTGATAGGGAGCTCAAATGATAAACAAAAGCCAAAAGCATCAAAAGATCGCAATCAATTTCAAATGTCCTTTGCCATAGGATCAATCAAGGGGATGATGGGATTGATGAGGTTGGTTAGGAAGGATGCATCCTGTTGAGACCGATGATGGATACTAAATTAAAAGATTGATATGACGCAAGATATTCAAAACTGATTGGATCTGATGGTACAAGTGGATCTCGTTTGTTAAGAACCAGCAAGATAAGGGCATAGCTTGATGACATGACACGAGAGACAAGAGACAAGATAAGAGACTTCGATGGATGGTAAAGACAGGATAGACAATAGGAACAAGAGTTGAAGACTAATGATGGATGATAAAGGATTAGATGGACAAAGTAGAAAGACCGATGATAGGCGATAAAGGGACAAAGTGGACAATGAAGATCGATGATGGAACCCCAGGGGCAGATCAAATGATCGACCTTGCCTACGTGAAAGCGCAGGGGCAACGTAGTTCGACAGAAGGCCAAAGAGAAGTGATGGATGAAAGATGATGAGATAACCCTAGATAAGGGGATAAGATGATTGGACTGACACGATGGGACAAGATAGACCTGTTGGATTGGATCGGAGGATGGTGACGAAGCTCAGGGATGGGATAGTTATTCAAATCATCAAAAGATGAATTGGGAGGATGAAATGATGAATAGATGAATGATGAAAAAGGATAGGAGATTGAAAAAATGTGCAAAAGAAGTAGAAGTGATGGCAATAAGATAGATGACATTGGATTGCGTGGGGAAAATCCTATAGCTAGATACCAATGACAAGGGATTATGAGATGGGAAGAGGGTAGAGGATGGGGGGAGGAAAAGGATTGTTTGGGTGGATTGGATAGAGGGATAGGGATTTAGGTGAGGAAAAGGTGACCAGAGGGATAGATGAGAGTGGATGCCATGATGGTGGATGGGTATGAAAATAGGGATGGGCGGGTAGAAGAGATTGGATGAATAGAGGAGATTGGCTAGGTAGATGGATAGATGCTAGGATGGATGGAAGATGATAAGGAGGTGAAAAGGAAGGTTTGGATGTATAAGAAGATGAGAACAGGAAGACACAAGGGATTGGTAGGAAGACAAAGATGGGGATATGAAAGGGATTGTTTTGATGGATGGTGAGGATGAGGATGGGGATGGGGATATAATGATAAGGAAATGAGGATAGGGGAATGGAAAGGAGTGATTTGACAGGATGAATGATGTCTCCAAGGACTATAGCACAAAGGAAGACAGATGCCCCCACTCTAGATATGTCATGTGCGGGGAGGAATGAAGGATGGAAGACAAGTGGATGGGAAAATAAAAGAGTGAGATGGATGAAGATAGGATGCATGGATAAGGAAGGGAGATGGAAGGGAGCATGATGGGTGGATAAGGAAGATAGACTAGTGCGAATGAGGATTAGGATAGTGTGTGGATGAGGGGAATGTATGCTAAGAGGTGTCCAAACCATGCTTATATGTTTTCCCCGTTGTTATCAACATCACAAGGAGGATGGAAGGATTGTGATAAATGAGATATGCCAAACAGGATGTGCAAGATAGGTAGGATGGAGGGGATGAATGAAAAGGATGTATAAGAGGAAGACGGGTGTATAGCTGGAAGCATAGCAGGAAGCATAGCGGATGGAGGGAGCACAAATCAGGAAATTGCCCCCAAGTGTAGATAGGGATTTACGCATGATGCCTGTTTGCTAGGTTTTTATCATGGTACGTATTATTTCTCTTTACTATTTTATTTTTTGATTTTTTTGAATTTTTTTATTTTTTTGATTTTTTGATGTTTTTGACTTTTTTGGATTTTTTTAACTTTTGGATAGTATACGAAAGGAGATGGATAAGGATAGGGAGGCGAATAAGTGGATTTAGAAGACATGCGATAAGATATGGATGAAGGACTCAAGCATCAAGTTCTATACAGGTATTAAGAGCTCATGTTCGAAACCGTGTTGGATGTTGGTACAACCTTATGAGGATAAATGGATTATGCAAGAGGATGAATTAGAGGGATTTGATGGGGGAATACATGGGATAATGGATTTGGATGTTGGAAATGGTATGGATAGAATGATGGGGTGGATATGTGATGGGGAGATGAGTTCAAGACCAACATTGGCACATGTGGTGATGGATGTGAAAAGATAAGGGGACTAATGGATGGAGAATGTGGGGATAATGGAGGAGATGGAATAGCGAATTTTGGGGCATAGGGACCCAAAACAGACTTAGGAGATGAAAGGTGGGTATGGTTAGCTTTTGGATTAGCAACTTTGGATGTTCTTACAAATTTTTCATTTGACAACATTGCATCTTTTTTCTTTGGGATCCACATGGTTTTGATTTTTGCTTTAGTGGGCCTTTGTGGCTGATGGGTTTGATTTGGATTGTGGATTTGATTTTTCGTTTCTTCAACATGTCGTATAGAGGGGACATGGGGAGCTTTAGATTCATGTGGATATTTGGATTTGTGCATTTTTATGTTAGCATCCAAAGTGCATTTATTAGCGATGGGATGGGTGTGAGGGGATGGACGATGTGGAGCAATGGAGGTAGGAGTATGGGGATTACGTGTAGATGGGGGATGTTTAGGTATGTGCCTTTGTTGATCCTGATTATGGGATATGCGAGAGGGATGTTTATGATGGATGACATGTATAGGTGTTGGATGGGTGAAAGGATGAGATGGAGGAGGTGATCTTGGGATATACGGACCCAAGATGGATAGAGTAGATGAAGGACGAGAGATGGTGGATGGAGGGATGTAAGGACCCAAAATGGATGGAGCGATGAAGGAGGAATATGGACGGTTATTTTGAGGTGATAATGATAGGAGGAGGAGGGATGGCAGCATATGATTTGTTGGAGCGATGGGAAGAGCCAACATTTCTTTTGGAAAAGTCTCATTGAGGACATCTAGAGGTTGTACCAACGTGTTTAGATTGTGAGTCTTGGGAATAGATCCAAGACCTTGCATGCAGATTTGTTCTTTGACTTGGATGGGCTCTAAAATACCTTGCTCATGAAGGCCTAGACCTTTTCCTTGGTAGTTCATTTTCTTGAGCATTTGATCCATGATAGGATTTTTGTTATTCTTAAAACATGATGCGAGTCCATTATTAGGTGGGGGATGATGGGTGGTATATACACTGTGTTTTTCTTCTGCAAGGAGGCCACCATGGAAGAATGTGAGAGTACCAAGGGGATATGCAAGCGGTGTGGGGATAGCATTTTTAGGCGATGATGGGGGATCCTGAGAAGGATATGATGGGATAGCAACATTTGGATGGGTTGTATTAGGAGAGGGAGTAGGGGATATGATAGGATCTGATTTTGTGGTAGTAGGCTCATGCAATGGAGACAGAGATGGAGTGGTAGAATCTTGAATGTCAAGAGGATCATGAGATGGAATGGATGGGGGACTGTGATCTTGCGATAGACTAGATGGGATGGTAGGATCTTGATCTGGAGGAGGGGATATGTTGGCATGCTTTGGATTAGGCTCTTGGCATGACTCATCATGTGTGGGAGGCATGATAATGGAGCCATGGGGGGACTCTTCAAGTGGGGAAGATGGAAGGATGGAGGATTCAAAATATTCTTGGGAATGGATACTAGGAGTGGAAGAAGTGGATTGGATTTGGGTGTCGTCGATAGGTTCGACGGCTCTCAGAGTAGGGGGTGGGTGTTCAATGGATTTAGTAGATGTGATGGTAGGAGATGGGGACTTAGTAGATTCAGAGGATGTGATGGTAGGAGATGGGGACTCAGTGGATTCAGAGGATGTGATGGTAGGAGATGGGGACTCAGTGGATTCAGAGGATGTGATGGTATCATCAATGATAGGTGTTGGATGGAGAAAGAGGTCACCGTCACTATGACCATGGATGATGGGTTGGGATGGCATGGTTCCCACAAGCTGCAATGTGTGGAGTGGGGATGTTCCTTTGTTATAAGTCCTTGGAGAAACTTGAATGCTAGAATTTGAGATTAAGTGGGAGGTGGATGAAGGTTTGCTGGATTAGTGGACTAGGATTAGATGGAAGATTAAAAATTTGGATGGAGGATTAAAGGTAAGGATATAGGCTTTTTGAGGGAATTAGGATAGGATGACATAGACCCGGTGGATCGTTAGTAGAAAGATATAGAAGTGTTGTAATAAAATGATAGGATCTTTGGATTGTAGTAAGAGGGTATGGGGATGGTGGATTAGAATTAAGTTGATAGGTGTGTTTGACTAGGATAGGAAGGTACAAATGCTTAGGATTAGGCTAAAAGCAGTTGGTATGGAAAGATTAGGGTAGTGGGTGCATGGATGAAGGATTGAAATAAGGATGTGGATGGGGGATCAAGATAGGGGTATTGTGATGGAAAACTAGGATAAGGGGATGGCGTAGATGAAGGATATGATGGATATGATGGACATCCCTTGTCAAAGGTGGCATAAGGAGTGTGATTAGGCATAGATGAAGACATGATGGGATAACTCAATGGGGTGATTGGATTTTGGAATGTGGGTGGAGAAAGCTTACTAGCAATGATAGTGTCAAGGGGATCTATGTCGTATACCTCTTGATCAACAAGACTTTCATTATCATCGTTGATGTAATTAGGGTTTCCCTTGACCACTATTGATGGAGGATAAGAATTCATGATGATGAAAGGATAAAGATGATGGATAAATATTTTGGATGGAAATGGACTAAAGCTCAAATCGGGATTTAGGGCAAGCTCAGATCAGGATTGGA
>VDFB02270651.1:464056147-464154041 GCA_007258455.2 Sequoia sempervirens | reverse complement strand
TTGATGACTCCTTAGTTGGCCCTTGATTTAGATAGATTTGTGTGCTCCTTAGATGGCTTCTTGAATGGCTAAATGCAAGATCAACTTATGCAAAATGATTAAAATGGATGGCTAGATGATAGTGAATGATTGAGAATGCAAATTGGCAGCATAAGGTTACTCAAATCCAAAAGTGTTGAAAATGCCCTTGAGGAGGGGGTATTTATAGAAGAATTTGAATTCTCTAGAGAATTCAACGGTTGAGATGCATCCAACAAGGTCAAGATGAAGGGCTATGGTGGGTTGAGAACCCACAAGTCCCTCACATCTTGACATGTGGATGGTGAAGTGGCCAAGAGAAGATGAGGTGTAAGTGAGGTCAAAAGGTATGAGGGAAGGACAATTACCTTCCAAGCATCTTGGGGAGTGAGAAGATTTCCTCAAAAAGGGATTCTTTGTCCCCAAGTGGGAGTGAAAGGGACATTTGAGGAATTTTGGAATTCCTCAAAAATCTACATGGGAAAAGGAGAGGTGGTTGAAAATATAAATGTGAATTAAAAATTCACATTCTTAGGAGAATCTAAAAGATAAAAGGTGAGCTCCAAAAAGGTGGGACTTGGTCACATGTGGAAGATGTGACAAGTCCAAGGTTCTAGAAGCCTTAGGATCTAGGATAAATAAATGTGAATTAAAAATTCACATGGGAAAGAGGGTGAATGCTAAAAGGAGGTAAATGCAAAAGTTGGCTAAAAAGTGGTGTTAAATATGGCTAATGACCTTGGTTAAGGTTGTGCAAATATTGGATTAGACTAATTAATGGAAGATTAGAGGCAAGTGGCAAATGTAGGAGGATGTGACATTAATCTTTGATTAAGAGGATGCACATCATAATCATGAATTAATTAAATTAATTCAGATTAGGGCAAGATCATGGAGGATGTGACAAGGAGAGAGAAAATGAAGAATTTTTAAATTGATTTAAACTCAAAAGGGGATAATGATTAAATTAAAATAAATTGGTGTATTTATTTAATTTAGAGAGGAAGAAGGGGTGAAAGATAAAACATTTAATGATTAAATTAAATAATTTTATAGATATGAGATAAAAGGGTGCAATATTAATTTAATAAATTAATATTTAAATGGTAGACAAAGAGAGTAACTCTAATCATATAAGTGATTAAATTTAGATGTCTACAGAAATAAACAAGAAAAAAAATTAAAAATGGAGTTCTACCTGATTTTTCTTGTTTACTGATTTTTCTTGTTTAGACCACTACTCATGAAACAAGAAAAATTTATAAAAGTAAAGTCACTTTTTAACTTCAAAATAAGAATATATATAAGTTTGGAGGTAATATATGAATTAAAGTTGTTGAATTTTATAAATGGGTTAAAGTAAATTTAGAAAGCAAAAGATGAATGATTGAGGTCATTTGGTTCATTTTATCTCATGAATATGTCTCAATTGCACACCAATATGGTACTTGAAAATATGTGACCAAATACGTTATTTACAAGCTTGAGACTTAAGATCGTATGTGATTTGGTTAGAGGTTACATTTCACTCCCTCCCCCATATATCACTACCCCTCTTCCCCCCCTCTCTCTCTCCAAATCCCCTATTTATAACCCCAAACCCATCTCTCCCAGTCCAAGAAACCCATATTACTCAACCCATCTTATTCCCATGTAAATCCTCCAACCCACCCCCTCCAACTCTCTTATCATCCCCTTTGACCACTCCCTGCCCATCTCTCATTTTGCATGTCATCCTAGATGATATATGGTAGATGTAATCAAGTGCCAGAAAGAGTTATCCAACCCACAAGAGCCTAGTACAACTAAATTTCAACCTCTCCTTTCAACCAAAAGTGTCATCCAAACAACCAAGTATAAACTAGGTTATAGTTCCCTCTTGATGATCACCTTGTTTCTAACCTCCATGATGACTACCCAACTCCTTGCTTTAGAGCATGGATATCGTTCTCCCCACTTTGAAGAGGATGTGATCATTCCTTTATCCTAATAAGGTGCAACGATGTCTCTTGGAATGTTGGGGGCATGCCCATCCCTATATGAAAATTCTAAGACAATAGTGATCTCTTGAAATAATGGTGTTCTCTTCCTTTCAAAAGTGAAAATTAGTGACACTAGACTCGATATGGATTTACAAGCTATTTAGAAAAAAAGACCTAATTCATCCACTCTAATTGATTGGATGGAAGTAGAGGTGATGTTCTTAAGTTAGCTCCTTAGTTAACCAAATTCATTTTCTTCATTAAGACTATCCCCTCAAATAGTTAAGCTTGGAGCTCACTCCTCCAAGATCACTTGGTATGATTTGTCTTTATCTATGCATCTAATAGGCCTAGTGAGAGGACACTCCTTTGGGGATGGACGAGAGTCAGCCTCCCAACAACTTAAACTATCGAGCCCCCAAAATACACATTTAATCGTATTTATTAATTAATTGAAACTAAAAAATTATAGATTAAAACATGATTAAATACTTCATTATTTTCTCTCTCAACTTATAAAATACAAGAAAGGGAGCATTGGAATACAAACATAGTAGATTGATCAATAAATTGTTGAAATCCTTAATTACTATGTATGTAATTTATTTAAAATCTAAATCATACATTTAAAACTGATGAGAATAATAAATTTGTGTCAAGTAGGGGTCAAACTTATGTGCTTCTACTTAGGAGACAGACACTCTATCCACTGAGCTACAAGTGCCTTGATGTTCTTGATGTAATAACAGAACAATTTATTAACAAATAAGATTGAATTAACAAAAGAGAAACACATGATAAAAATAAGTATGTCATTCAAATATATTACTACTCTAAATTTTCATAAATGTATTTGAATGCTTCTCACAAAATATATTGTGATGATTACAAATATTCTCTAAAAATACACAAAATATTGAGTTACCAAGAATATTGAAATCCTCTAAACTTGTAGTGTAGATGCAACCTTGGTATAAAGTTGGCCTTCAACAACTAGAGGGTTTTCATCCTCTGATCTCTATGAAATCAATGGAGTTTCAGCTATTGATCTCTATAAGCCAAATATTTGCATCTTGAAATTTAACATATGAATAATAGTTCTCAACTTTGTCAATTAGGATTTGTTTGAACTAGAAAAAATATGTAAAACAATGAAATATCCTTAAATAGGGGTTGGATGTTTAGTGTGGGACCCATGTGTGCTACTAGAATTTTGAAAGTTTTCATTTGAATTATTACATTCAAATGAGTTCATTAATGATGTCCATAGTTGTGTGACATGTTATGTGAAGCTCTTTATTTGAACAATTTAGGTCCATTAAAAGGCCTTCCTAATGATGGGGGTTCATGGAAATGTGTGCCTTTGGGATGAGAAAAAAATACTCCTAAGTTCCAAAATTAGGAGTTCAAGAATTTACGTTGAGGATGCAATATAGTGGGGATTTAGGGATTTTCATGCTTGCATGATGCAATGGGGAGAGGGACTAGGGATTCAAGAGTTTGAAACCCATAAGAATGGATTTTTCTTGGTATGCTAGTATTATATCTTTCTAAAGGCTTGACATATAGGGTTTGAGAAATGGGATACAAGGATACTAAGATTGAAGGGAAAGCAAATGTTCATGGGCCTAGGAGGGATGGATGGAAAGGAAATGAGGAAGCAAGAATTGACCCTCAAGGATGCTTGATGTAGTATGAAGCGAGGAGTGGGATTTGAAAGAAACTCCATGCTTAAGCACATAGGAATTAATTGTAGTATTGGAATGGGTGACCTCTTGGGAAGTCTTATTGCTTCATTGTTGTGAGAATTACCTAAATGCAATTATTTAAGTGCACCATTCATTCTCATAAGAAATGATTTTGTGTGAATCACTTCACTTGAAATATGAGCCAATGAGTTTGACTCAAACTGCATAATTGAATCTTGATAAAACACCATAATTAGACAATATCTTCCCTATAAGAGAATAAGTACAATGTGAACAACACATAGAAGACAAGTCTGCAATCATATACATATTGCAAGATCTTGAAATGAAAATGGCTTTTACAATAGGCTAGGACAATGTAATTGAATAAGTCAATGCTATGTAAATAACTTTGTATAAAAAAGAAGTTGAAAGGTACAATAGTTCTTATACTAAACATTTTTTATGAATTACAAACATGTGACAAGTAAACTAATTATTTTTTCCATTTCTCTCTAGTACCTTCAATGCATTACTCAAAACTACAACTATGTTAAAATATTATATTTTCTATGATTGAATTATTACAAATTTTGATTTCTATTTGTTATAATACAATTCATGTACGTTTACTAAAATACTTGTCTATGATCTATGCAGACACAATACTATAATGGGTGTTCATGATAGATGGTCTACTAGTGAGAGGTATTAAAATATATTTGGATGCCAGGGTGAGTAACCTTCCACAATTATCATTATATAGAAAAACCTTGATTTCATGTGTTCTAGTACCAAATCAGAGATCCTATGGATTTTCCAATGGTTGGGTGGGAGTATTAGATCAGATTTTATCATATGACACTGTCTTTGCATGGGGCTCCTATGTGCTTGCAAAGTTAAATAGAGATATGCAACTAGTAGTGTATCATGATAGATGGATCTTGGGATGTGGTGTGACATTGTTACACATCTAGGTGTATGAGCATATGGTAGTTTTGTGTCTAGTGATTGATAGAGGTCAAGGAAAGGGTATTCCATATGTGTTTGCATATGCCTCATTCTTACATCATCGATGACTAGGTGATTTTCCTTATTGGCGGAGGGTGATCGATAATAGGTTCACTTTTATTTTGTGCCTATATTGTGAGTGTGAGGATTGGGATGATGATGATCAACACTTACCAATATGTTTAACAAACACACTACCTCATAGGCTATACTCTTACAATCATTGAGTGATACTTATCTATTAGGGTTATGTGGTAATTTGGTTTACAATAGACAATATCAAGGTAAGAGGCAATATTTGCACAAGTGGTATGAGAGAGGGATTCGGTGAGGCTATATAGAGCCTTATATAGATAGAAAAGATTGACTAGACACACTAATAGTACCCTGACATCCTCAACATGCAGTCATAGATGTAGGGACCACATCAAATTATGATGCATGGTGGCTTGTTTCATTACATCTTATAGTGCTATATGATCATATGGTGGCAGAAGATGACAAGGATGACAATGATGGAGGAGATGGTGGAAGGTGGTGGATATTCCATAGATGGATCGTAGAGAGAGGGAGAGTAGAGGATGTCATTGTTGAGGAGGAGATTGCAATGGAGGGGGAGGATGTGGATATTGGTGGAGAGGACTAGCACAATAATGAGGGGAACATTTAGGTATGACTTGGTCTAGTGATGTGAGAGTGAGACCAGATGCGAATTGAGTGGGACTAGATGAGGATAGAGCCAGATGCAACCCAGTTTTTACCATGGTATGGTATTATTATACCACTAGACCATTGGTGTAGAGATGAATCCATTTGAATGAGATGGATTGGACACATCTAAATAATTTCATGAAATGAATATAGATACTACTATTGTAAACAAAAAAAAGAAATGCAAATAGATATGTGTGGTATTGAACCCCATGCCTCTAGCATGAAAAGTGAGCACTCTACCATTTGAACTACATCCCCATACATGCAAAGCAACAAAATAAATAATAGTTATTAAGATAAGCAACAACCATAGAGTTGTTATATTGATATGAAACATCATAAGTAAAACATAGGAACTTTGAGGCCTTTAACCAATGTTAGGACTAGAATGCATGTGTTAAAAAAACCTATGCAACATGAATGAATTGTCAAAACCAAGTAAGCATATAGATGGTTGCAATAACCAAATATTGTAAATCATGTGTACTATTTCACCAAGATCCATCATGTTATTGCCAACATGTTGCTAAATAGAAAATACCGATAATAACTAGTAATAAACATAATAATATTATTCAAGCATGACCATTCAACCATAAAACATAAGTACCACATAATCTTGGGAGAATAACGACCAAAGAAGTAACTTGCAAATTTGACCCCCACAAAACCAACACCATAACATAAAATATTGAAGGAAATAATATGAACATAAGAATAGAATTCATCCCATATGTCTCAGTAATCTTTGTGTTTGATCTAGGCACAATATATTCCTACTTTGAAGCTATGATATTTTTATTTTCGTGAGCTACTAATCGACCACATTCTTATTCAATAAACCCTAAAGCTACAAAAATAGAGAAATAATTAAGAACAAGTGATTAGAGTCAATCATTAAGAATTGTTATTTCTTAGTGAAATTTATGCCTAGAAAATACTTCTAAATATTTAATTGTTCTTAAATACAATAAAATGACCTATCTAATAGAATCAACTATCATAAATATTTAATTATATTATATTTGATTTTTCTCTTAAAAATATTATTATAGAAACTTTCAATGCACAATTAAAAAATGTATTTAATTTTAATAAAGTGTATAATAAAAGATTAGTCAATTTCACAAAAAAATGCTAAAATAGTAGTATCGATAAAGAAGATAATGAAAAGGGTGATGAGAGCGGTACCTGAATTTGTTTACTATCTTGATTTTTTGGACACATCACACTTCCACCTAGGTCGAGGCTCTACTCGACCCTAATATGGATTAGAAAAGAGTGGTGCTATTCGAATTGGTTCTTGGAAATAATTAGGAACAATCAATTAGAGTAAATCCTTAAGAATTATTATTTATTAGTGAAAGTTATGTATAGAAGATACTTCTAAACATTCAATTATTCTTAAATATAATAAAATAACCTATCCAATAGACTCAATTGCCACAAAGATTTAATTATGTTATATTTGAATTTTCTCTTAAAAATATTATTGAATTTAAGAATTGAAAAACTCCTATTATAGAATTTAAATGTACAATTAAAAAATGTCTTTAATTTTAATAAAGTGTCTAATAAAAGAGTAGTCTATTTCACAAAAATGTTACAGTAGTAGTACTAATAGATAAGATAGTGAAAAGGGTGATAAGAGCGGTATCCAAATCCATTTATGATCTTGAGTTTTTGGACACATCGCATTCATCCTAAGTCAAGGCTACCACTCAATCCTAACGAAAATTAGAAAAGAGTGGGGCTAGTTGAAATGGTTCTCAAAATTCATTGATAAATTGTATTCAATTCATGTTTTAGGAAAAGATTCGATGGATGTTGGATGTGGGGTTTGACCTCACACGCACTTAATACTTATGTGCAAAAGATATTAAGTATTCCCCCTTAAACACTCAGGAAAACCAACTACACATGATGCTTTGTATAATTTAAAAGTATAAATTTAGTACATCTTTGCATGTTTTGTTATTATTCCTAAGTTACACTTAAGGGGGCATTGGTGTGAGCATGGTATATTACCTAACTAGCTTCATACCATTTTCGTTGCAAGTGATCCTTGACTTATGTCGGGTTGATCAACAACTCTTACACTCAATACATTGACAAATTAATTAACGACATCTATCATGATCAAATGTTTATCTAACTTAAAGTTAAGTGTCATTATTTTATTTATTTTATTTTAAACACTTTTTTTATTAACATATTATCCAACTCTATAATCTAATAACATCAAGAAACATTCTATAGTGGCAACAAGGGGTGAAGGAGTGGGGTGTAATGGTGCAAGTGTGTTAATTAAAAAACTCTTAACTTTTACCTTAAATTTTATAGCCATTTCTATATCAAATATTAATATTTAATAATAAATATTATATTTAATATAAATATAAATATATGAAATACAAATGAAATCAAAATTTATTTTTGTCTTTTTTCTTATAAACACAAATTTTAAAATAAAATTTTATAACAAGTTTGAATCATATAATAAAGAGTAAAAGAAGAAGATAAATAAATAAAATTTATCATTATTAATTCTAGTTTGGTTTATATGGGTAGAAAGACAATAACCAATAAAAAGGATACAAAATGAGGTGAAAAGAAAAAAAGTAGGAAAAACATTTAGGTTTATCATGTATTATAGTTAAATTAAGTTTTAAATTAAAATGTTCTACTTTTTATAATAAATTTACAAGGGTACAAAAAATGAAATAAATTAATTATAAAATAAAATAAAATAAGTTTGTGTCTTCTTTCACTTATTTAATTATTTATTTAATGTCAAGATGCATTCAACAATGGTAGCAAAGGGTGCAGTGTAATGACCATTTACATGTAAGTTGCACACAAAATAAATCTCCGTGTAATTAATAAATGAAATAGTTTTTTATATTAAAAGAAGGGAATGGCCTTGAACCCATTTACAAAATCTAGAACATAGTAGAGTAGAGAAACAACTAAAAAAATCAAGACTCTTATGCAAACTTTAATTCTTGAGGAAAAAATTGATTCCAAACTTTAATGGGATTATCCTAGACCCATACAAGTAGTAATTAATATAGAAAGAAACAAGTTACATTTGTGATCAATTAGAATAGTTCACAATAACATTTGAAATTTGTATTCATTTTAGCCATTTTCAAATTTTTACAATGATGAAAATTATTTGAGGCAAAGGAATCATAAGCATGGTTTACATAATAGTGTGTTATAAGAGTGGGAAACAAATTATACATTATTTTAGAGTTGACACAACTAAGATAGGACTATGTAAGGAATGCATTTCGAAGATATAAGAAGGATAAGGATTATTTTTGATGTGCAAGGTGATTTGACTACCGTGGTGTACCAAAAATTCATTTGGGGTCTAAATCACCCTTTTCAACCTTTAGCATTAGGGGGACACAAAAATGATCAAAAAGACCACTTGGCTACTATCCTTAAGGAAGAGCCAAAATTGATGATCAGGGTTTTGGTCCCCTTTGGATTTGATTAGGATTTGAAATGATGTGATGTGTATGATTTTATAAATGTAAACTAGGTTAACTAGTATGCAACTACAACAAATTGATACAAATTCAGAATAACATAGAATTGTTTGATAGAAACTGAAGACAAAAAAGCAAAGGAAAGAGATAGAGGAACCTGGCATTCAAATCTAAGCTAAAATTGATTGGTCAAGAGTATGGGTACCCTAGACTAAGAATTAGGGTTTTTGGAATCTCAAAAACATGTATAGGTGGGTTACAATTTATAGGTGCTTTCCTGTTGGACTTAGCTTTATAACTTCATCTATTAATAAATAATTGATCTTCCCCTAATTTCATGAATGAATGTACTTAAATGTTTGATCTTGATATCGGGTCCTTAATCTTCTCCAAATCCACTTCAAATCTGTCACCTACAAGAAAGAGAGGACAGAAGGGTTGTCATATAGGGGATTGCCTAAGTCAAACCATATTTTGGTGTTCCCACCTCCACAATTACTATGATGATGTTGGATAAAGAGTTCTTACCCTAGGTCATTCAAAGGAAAATGTATAAAAATAAATGATAAATCACAAGCACTACAACTTACCATTCATATTTGCTTTCCTTGATGGACTAGAGTCATGATTCACATCTAATACAAGAAGAATTTGATTTTTAATAGAAGATATTGCAAGTGTTGGTACTCAAAAGAGAATGAACGTAAAACATAAAATGATCTTATTTGTGATATTACATAACCTTGACGATGCATTTCTAACATGAATCTTGACTAGTGAAAAATTTGTAAAACGTTGCTTATTTTACTCTTGAATTGCCTTGACTACTTTTTAGGTGTTCAATTGCTCAAAATTTTATTAAGTGTTCAAATTCTAAAAAAGACTTATATTTATATGAATTTCTTCATTTTCCACAATAATTATTTTGAAAGTTCGATAATTGAATTTAAATTTGCAAACATATTAATGCTAACAATAAAATATTAAAATTTGGGCCAAAATAGGGTGGTCAAGGGTGAGGGTTTCCTTGACCAAGCTTAGTTTGAATTTTAAATCATTAAATAACTAATAATTTTAATTCCCAATTTTATCTTGATTTTCCAAAAATGATAATAAAATGGGCAAATAATAAGCATAATTAGGTCCAAGCACATAAGGGGGGCCTAACATAGTGTGAAATTGTTAGGGTTGGTAATTTATGATGCTACAACTACATAAGAGAAATAATTCATAGTAAAGATGGAATGAACAAATAAAATAAAAGTATATCCATTAACAAGAAGGATGTAATGAAAAAAAAGTAGAAGGGGAAAATTAAGTGATGGGTTGTTGAGATAAAGCTCAAATTTAAGATTGACATAGTGTATATTTAAATTACTAAATAAAAAAGGGCCTAATGAAATTTAGCAAGTTAAGGGGTGATGCATACACAGCATATAAAAATAAAATACCATAATTTTCATATAAAATATTAGAGGTTGATGGTAAATGTTCAATGACGCCTTACTGATCAGACCAATCCTACACACTAGCTGCACTAAGCCTTTTAAGTTTAACCATGTGTAGTTGTTCAAGTTGCATTGGTACAACCAACAAAACATGTAGTCAATAATCATGCATCCCTTACAACAAAGTAAATGCTAACTATTTTGGAGTGTAATGGTCTAATGTGCAACAAGTTTGGAGCAAACACAAAATTACATGTTTATTCAAAAGTTCACCCCAAACATTACTCATAGAGACAATGTAGAATCTTGAATGCAATGGCAATAGGATTTTTATCGCTATCTCTAATAGGAATTAGTGATAACAAATTTATCAATAATCTAATAGCAATTGTTGAACTACTTATTTTAGAGAACTAAATGGCTTAAAATTTGCCTCAACCCAATAACTTATTAAATGTTTCTAGCATGTGTTTGAAACAAATGAAAATCATATTTGCAAAAGAAAATTACAATTCAAACTACCTAGTTATTTAAGAGAACTAAATGACTTGAAAGTTTCTTTAACCCAATAACCTATATAATGTTTTCATTTAGTGTGTGAAAGAAATGAAAAATGGATTTGCAAAAGCAATTTGGAAATCATCGGTAGTTTGACCTTTGAACAAAAATACTTGGGAATCTAATTTTTACAATCAATTTGGATACTCTCAACTGATTTTCTTGCAATTTTAATAAGATTGGATATGCTCATAGTGTAGACACCTAAATTTGGAATCCTCAATCCCTAATCTTTATCTTAAATCCCATCATCCACTTCTTCCTAGTCACTCCTTTGATGACTGGGGCATAAATGATGCTACTTTGTAACACCATCTCAAAGAGGGGAAAAATGTAGACACATAAATTTGGCCACTTATGTTTGGTCAAATTTATCCCTTTTTCATCTAAATATCCTCATTTTCACATTAATTAAATAATATTGCTATTATTTAATTAATACCCCTAAAGTCCTCTAAATCCCTAAGGTATTTAATTAAATAATTAAATACTTTATTATCTATCCTACAATACCCCTTTTATCCCATAAATTAAATAAATAATTTCTATTTTTTTAATTTACTCCCTCAAGTGTCACATCCTCCATCACTTTTTCCTAATCCTAATCCCAATCTTGATCCCCACCTAACCTACCCACTAAAAATTTGCACAAACTTAATCCAAGATTAAGGGGGTCAACCCTCTCCCAACCATTGATCTCCACCATGCAATCCTGGCCACTCATCCCATTTGTTAGAGCTTCTAAAATCCTGATGGATTTTGTCTCTCCATGAGTCTAGTTAGCCTCTTTGATAAACCCCTGTCCTTATTGGTAGATAGGGTTTTGTCCATGAAAGCCTGAAAATGTTTTAATTCTTGGTTGACTTGCTTGGTCGGCCATCGGCCCCTTAAGTTGTCCTTCAAGCCGTCTAGCACGTTAGTTTACTGGCCCCCATTGGCCCGAAGATCGGTTATCAATTTTCCCACTGCATGAAGTCCTTTTCCTAAGGTTGGGTTTTAAATTTAACCTAGTGACTTAAACATTAATCCATTAGCCCTGATGGTCACATTGTCGTCAGTTTGTCCATTTAATGCTAACATTGTGGGATGTGTAGCTTGCAAGATTCAAGGATCAGGGAGAAGATCTGGTTCGTACCCCGCTAGCCCGCAAAAGTAAAGTGACAGTAGGTTAAATATAGCAAGGTCAGAGAAAAGATGACGTGTTTCCATTTCAAGTATGGGGCCCACTCCCCACTATCATTCCCATGGATCGGCATGTTCAACTAGCAGTCGAGATCAATCTGGCGGATCAATCTTCACCGTTCCCTGCTAGCTTGTTGAATGAAGGTGGACGGTGGTTAAATCCAACGAGATCGGCGAGGTCTCGACACCTGTCCCCACTCACTTAGACCATGGAGCCCACACACAGCGATAGTTTCATCCGATATGGATAAAAATGATTGGTTGAGAGCACTTCAGCGAAGCACCTTTGGAAATCAAAGGTAGTTAAACAATGGTTGGTTGTCCGATCTTCCATCGGGGAAATCGATCGATGGCTAGAATTCAAAGCTGGTGAAATAACATGTGACATCCATTTCTACTCTACACAACCAGCCTGCATTAATGGCTAATATCAGGCAGTGTGATTGAGTCGATCTCAATCCGTGTGGCGACACAAATATTGGTAATCGTGAAGGATTATATACGGACTTCCATGCAACTAGGAATTAAATAGTGCTAGTACATCTATCAACGAGTTGTTGTGGTTACGAATGTGTGATAAATATTAAGTGTGAATGCCATTGCTTAACTTGATAAATACAGCTGAGATAATTTCTTTTCACATCATTATCATTTAGCAGTTAGGCATTTTTCTAGTGTGCACAATTGACAGAAGACAAAATGGGTGAACCAGTAAGAAGGTATGTCTACTTGAATGCCCTGGGGTCGGGTCTAGATGCACCTAAGGTTGTTTTCACCACAAAGGCAAGTACTTCTACTAAGAAGCCTAAACTAGTGCCTAAAAGATGCAATCGAAGACTGCAATTTCAAGGTAATGTTGCAGAAGGAACAAATGACAAGGGAAAAGGTCCAGTGCAATCTTTTACCAGATCAAAGTAGAAATTGAGGTATGGACATGGCTCCTACAGGTGCTAGCATTTTCCCATTAACCTCACAAGTAGTTCTTTTGATAGCGGCACCGAGACCGACTCAACTTACGATCGGTACTTGGCCATGTTGAATGACAATCTACCCTCTAACAAGGAGGTGATATCGATGGTGTTGTTGGTAGTTGAGACTCCTAGTGGATATCCTAGGACTATGCTTGGTAATGAGAAGAAAGAGGAAGAGGTTGAGGTGTCCTCTCTTCCTTTGGTGGTGACAAGAAGTGGTCATGTATATCATGGGCCTGCTACTGGTGCTTGTGGGGTGACGGGCAATTGAATTGGTTGTGTGTGGTCTTAAGTTTTTTTTTGTTGATATAGGTTGTGGTGGTTGTCCAATCATCTTGCGTACATGGAATTTTGGGTTCCTGGTTTGAGATGGTGCAGATGACAACAAGGAGAATTTTGGCAAAAATTTGCATTTCTCCTCTCGAGTGGCAGTTGCATTTTGGTGAAAATTTGACATGTGGGGTTTTGAAATGAAAAGAAAATGCAGTTGAAATTTTGTTGAAATGAAATTTTGTAGAAAAATGCATTTGAGCCTGAAGCTTGTCACTTCCCTTGCATTATAAAAGGGAAACTAGGGCTCATTTTGAAAGGGATAGAAAAAGATAGAAGAAAGTAGACTCTAGCTAGGGTTTTGGTCGAACATATATAGATAGGTAGGAATAGGATAGTTGGTCATCTTTGAGCATTATGAATGAACTTATGCAATTACCTTAAATAGTTTCTCAAACATGATTCAAGTACAGTTAAATATATATAATTATGATATATTTCTCTTCTTCTGCAAGTTTGGGTGAATTTTGAGTTGAAATATTAATGGTGTTTCAATTCTACTTTGAATATTTGTTCAAATGCGTGTCTCTACTCTTTGTTTTGATTTAAGTAATCAATTAAATACTTAGATGGGGTCATGAATTTACGTTCATTTGCAAAGGATTTGATAAGCAGTGATATATCAAAAAATTTGAGCTCCATGATGCAAAGTATTGTGAGAGTAGTCTGTTTTATTATTGGGTCACCTTTGTTTTACTGATTCTTGCATATGTGACTCCATTTTTCCCAATAAATACGACATTGATTTGTTCCTTAATGATTTACCTAAGGGGCTAATCATACAATCATTCAGTGACCAATTCAAAGCCAAGGTTTGAATTCATTTGAAATTTAATTGATTCAAATATTCATGTATGGCAATTCCCATTAAGGATGTCTTCATTTTGGTGAATGCATGGCATATTGCTTAGAAACAAGCCAATTTCTTAGTAATCACTACATAATTATCTTTCATTCAAATGTGATATGTGTAATGAGGTGTTCAACATAGTTGAATCTTTGAATGAACACACTAGGAATACCCTCCTTGGTCCTATAGAGCCTAAAGTGTAGAAGATCACAGTCATTGACTAGATCTTGTTAGTTGGCCATTCATTTCAAGAGTCTCGAATATAGGAATTGGCTATTCCTTAGAGATGTCTTAGGTGTATTGGAAAACACCAATAGAATGGCGACTCTCCTTTCTTATTCTCCAAAGGTGCAGATATAAAGTACAAATTTGAATGGTGATTCAATCTAAATGTTCTCGAGTTCTTGAACCTGGTTTACAATTTATATACATTTGGTGTTAAAGGATCTGAGCGTGACTCTATTGTGGAAGATAGCCTAGAACTTGGCCTATTTTGCGAAGAAGCTTCATCTTATTTGAAGCTTTATCCTCTAAAGAGAGGTGGCAACTCTGACTCAAAGAACCTGTTCAAGTATATATCAGTTGATCAAATCCTGGTTCCTAGTGATGAAAAATACTTCGTAGCTGCCAGAATCCAGGTATTCTTGTGAAACTTGGAAGAATTTTAAGCATTTTACAGATATCATCATAAATTTACAATGCTCAACATGAGATTATTCCCTAATAGGTGATTTAGCACTAGATCAAGGAGTGTTCAAAAATTTAAGAGTGCTTCTTATATTTAAGTTGAAATTTTTGTAGTAAAGTGCAAGAAGCATGTCATATTATAGATCTTAGATAGCTTTGTAAGGAATATTTGTGCTAAGATCTTGGGATTATATTTGTAAAATGAATTGAAGTAGTGTTGAATAAATTGCATAAATATTTTAGAATTCCTTTTTAAGAATTAGGGGTGAGTTGTCAATTTGTGCCATCTGGTACAAATATGGATAGAAATATACAAGTCAAAATGCCTGGGGCTCATCAGGATGGATTTTGTATTGACAGGTACAGGGCTATTAGCTTTGAAAATATTTGTGGCTACCCAAATTTTATGCCACCTAAGATCAGGGATAAGATACCAAAGTTTAGTAGTGAAAATTTTGAATCAACAAATGAACATCTGCAAGAATTTGTAGATGTAATGGGTGATTATGAGGTTGACTTTGAAGATGTGGTGATGAAACTTTTTGTTCAGTCATTGAAAGGAGATGTAAGAGATTGGTTATCTTTTCTACCTACTATCTCAATACACTGTTGGAATGAACTTAAGGATGCTTTCCTTGAGCAATTTGGTAATAAGTTCAATCCAAGTGCGGTAAGAAAAAACTTTATGCAAATCCACATAAGTAAAGATGAATTGGTCCCTACATTCAATCTTCGATTTGCAAAGACAATAAGAGATATCCCTAAATATGTAAGGTCGAATGATGTTGAGTTCATGGTTGTATACCTAGGAGCATTTGACAAGAAGATGAGTTTCTTGTTGAGAGACAAAGAATCAGTTACCTTACAAGAAGCCTACCAGGAAGTTGTGAATATTGAGAATAATCTGAAATACTCAATTATGAAGGGGTTGGCAGTAATCAGTCATGCTAGTTCTAGTAATGTCCAGACAATCCAATTGGGTCAACTAGAAGATAAAATTTTCCATCAGGATGAGGATCTTTTAGATATTGTGCATACATCAAGCAATGCAGAGCAAGCACCAACCTTTGACCAGCTGGGTAGGGGAGGGATGAATTTGATGATAGCTATTGGGAAGTTATATGAAATAAAGAGGCATACAAATGAGTCATCATATGACTTGTTTTCAAGGTTATTGGATGCTTTAGTGGAAATTCCCTCAAGTTTTAGACCAAGTGAACAAATGTGTATAAATTTATTTTGTGAAGCCTACACATCAGGATCAAGCCAATGGCCTAAAGATATGGAGCCCCAAAGCATTAGCCAAGTAGTGGATTGGATAAGTATATTTGAAGAGGTCAAGCATGGTTATGTGTCTCCCACTACTTCCCACAATACAGATAGTAATTGTCACAATGAAGAGATAGAGATTGACACTGCTAGATCCATAAGGATCCTCTGCATCAAATCAATTAGCTATTGAGTGTTGTCATTTCATAGACAATCTGAAAATAGATTCATCTGGTAGTGATGATGATGAAGAAATAGAGTGTGAAGTCAAGGAGATCATATCTAATTACTTCCCTCCAAATTCATCAAGCCATGAGCCTATACAGGAGATGCATGAATTTGCACATATGGAATATGTTAGAATCAATCTTGTGTCACCCAATAGTGGGGATGCTTTTGGTTTCCTTGACAAATCACAAGGAGTTAGAGAGGTGAAGTTGAATTTGCACAATCTTCAACTAACTATGATTCTTCTTATGAATTAGATATTGAATCCATAGCTTCAAGTAATGGGTATGTCAATATCCTTGAAGGGATCTGACTTTTAGGAAGTAAACAATTCTCTTCATGTGAATAATTTTCGGAGCATGGATCAATTGTTATGGGCATAAGTGATGAAGAAGTCAATGAGTCTGCTTCTCTCTATTCTTCAAGGGATTACACTGATTTTGAATGCTGGGAGGGCCAGGTCAAGGAAGTTTTTGTGATGTAGATGATGAGATACATCCAATTATGTCCAAGATATGGCAGAACTCTTTATTTGATAAGCCTACACCTGATATTGAGGATAAAAGGAAAGATGTTTATTGGTGTAGAAATAATCCTTTGTTTGAAGATAGCTTTGATAATTTTTTTCCTGACATTACTAGTACATATGTTGCAGAAGATATGAGTAGATACCAGGGTGATAATGCATTTGAAAGTGTTGGCCCTAATTTCATAATCTGTCAAATGAAAGAAAAATATAGTGGCATAGATATGGTGAAGATTATCTATCAACATGGGATAAAACAAGGGGTCCGTGAGGAGCATGTTGAAGAGGTTTCATATTTATTGGCACTCCAGGACAATCATGTGCTAAGGAGGATTCTGATTATTATCCTACAGCCATTTATAATGTGCTCAAGAAGGGGGTTGAATTGTTACTAGCCTATGATTTACAATGCAACAAGGAGTAGGATAAGGAGGATAATTGTCTCTTTGGTGATCAGAGGACTAATCAGGTTGAGTATATTAATGTTCCAATGAAAGGGGATTTTTCTAGTCACTATGAGGCTGCAGTTGAGTTTTTTGCAGATACTCCTTACCTTCTAGATATGATTATGGATTCCCTTTCACCCACTAAAGATAATGTTGATAAGAGGTATATGAAAGGGGTATATGGTTATTTTTCCCCTTTTCCTAATTTTATGAGAGAATTCTTAGATATAAGCTAAAGTTTTTATGAGGTTTTTAAATTTGATGAACAATTCGGGTATGATACCACACCTCATTATGATGTTGAATTTCATATTTTTGTATTTTCAATACAATTTGATGAATCCATGATGAAAAAGGGTGATTTTAGCAGTGCTACCATAGATGTTATGGGCATTACTTATTGCATTGAGGTTAGACACCTAGAATTATCCAACATTCATGAGAATCTAGTGATGGTGAAATAGGATAAAGTGTTTGACAAAGGTAAAAAATTCCCCTAAGGTTTGGGAGGCCATGGGCCTCCAATTTGAGGATTGAAGCCAACAGTTCATATGAGGCTTCTAAAATGAATTGCAATGTATAGTTCTGTAGATTTATGTACATAGGGTTTGGCGTTTTTGCTTTATGTTGTGTTTGCTTACCTTGTCTGGTAATCCCCTCTTTTGGCCTTCTTCTGTGGTTTGCTTCAACCGGAGATTCCTTTTCTCACCATACCCACCAGGGGTATGCATCCCCAAGCATGAGCCACTATTAGAGCTTCTGAAATCTTGATGGATTTTGTCTCTCCATGAGTCTAGTTAGCCTCTTTGATAAACCCTTGTCATTATTGGTACATAGGATTTTGTCCATGAAAGCTTGAAAATGTTTTAATTCTTGGTTAACTTACTTGGTCGGTCATCAGCCCCTTGAGTTGTCCTTCAAGTCATTTGGCACGTTAGTTTACTAGCCCCCATTGGCCTGAAAACCGGTTATCAATTTTCCCATCGCATGAAGTCCTTTTCCTAAGATCGGGTTTTAAATCTAACCCGGTGACTTAAACATTAATCCATTAGCCCTAGTGGTCACATCACTGTCAGTTTATCCATTTAATGCTATCATTGTGGGATGATGTGCAGCTTGCAAGATTTGAGGATCGGGGAGAAGATCTAGACCGTACCCCGCCAACCCGCAGAAGTAAAGTGACAACAAGTTAAATACAGCAAGGTCAAAGAAAGGCTGACATGTTTCCATGTCAAGTGCGTGGACCACTCCCCACTATCATTCCCATGGCCTGACATATTCAACTAGCGGCTAAGATCAATCTGGCGGATCGATCTTCACCGTTCCCCTCTGGCTCGCTGAATGAAGGTGGTCGGTGGTTAAATCCAATGAGATCGACGAGGTCTCAACACCTATCCCCACTCACTCAGACCATGGAGCCCACACACAATGATAATGTCATTCGATATGGATAAAAATGATTGGTTGAGAGAACTTTAGCGAAGCACCATTGGAAATCAAAGTTAGTCAAACAATGGTTGGCTATCTGATCTTCCATCAGGGCAATCGATCGACGACTAGCATTCAAAGCTAGTGAAATAACATGTGACAACCATTTCTACTCTACACAACCAGCTTGCATTAATGGCTAATATCATGCAATGTGATTGAGTCGATCTCAATTCGTTTGGCGACACAAATACTAGTAATTGTGAAGGATTGTCTACAGACTTCCATGCAACTAGGAATTAAACAGTTCCAGTACATCTGCCAATGAGTTGCCATGGTTATGCATGCGTGATGAACATTAAGTGTGAATTCCATTGCTTCACTTGATAAATACAGCTGAGATAATTGTTTTTCGCATCATTACCATTTAGCAGTTAGGCATTTTCTGGTGTGCACAATTGACAGAAGTTAAAATGGGTGAACCAATAAGAAGGTATGTCTGCTTGAATGCCCTGGGGTTGGGTTTGAATGCACCTGAGGCTGCTTTCACCATGAAGTCAAGTTCTTCTACTAAGAAGCTCGGACTAGTGCCTAAAAGATGCAATCAAGCACTACAATTTCAGGGTAATGTTGCAGAAGGAACAGATGACAAGGGTAAAGGTCCAGTGCAGTCTTTTACTGGATCGAAGCAGAAAGTGAGGTATGGACGTGGCTCCTACGGGTTCCAGCATTCTCCCATTAACCTCACAAGTAGTTCCTCTGATAGCGGCACTAAGACTGACTCAGCTTACGGTCAGTACCTAGCCCTGTTGAATGACAATCTACCCTATGACAAGAAGGTGATATCAGTGGTGTCGATGGCAATCGAGACTCCTAGTGGATAGCCTAGGACTATGCTTGGTAATGAGAAGAAAGAGGAAGAGGTTGAGGTTTCCTCTCTTCCTCTAGCGACAACAAGAAGTGGTCGTGTATATCATGGATGTGCTATTGGTGCTTGTGGGGTGATGGGCAATTGAATTGGTTGTGTGTGGTCTTAAGTTTTTTTTTTGTTGATATAGGTTGTGGTGGTGGTCTGGTCATCTTTCGCACATGGAATTTTGGGTTCCTGGTTTGAGATGGTGCAAATGACGACAAGGAGAATTTTGGCGGCAATTTGCATTTCTCCTCTCGAGTGGTGGTTGCATTTTGGTGAAAATTCGACATGTGGGGTTTTGAAATGAAAAGAAAATGCAGTTGAAATTTTGTTGAAATAAAATTCTATAGAAAACTACATTTGAGCCTAAAGCTTGTCGCTTCCCTTGCATTATAAAAGGGAAACCAGGGCTCATTTTGAAAAGGATAGAAAAAGATAGAAGAAAGTAGACTCTAGCTAGGGTTTTGGTCGAACATTTATAGATAGGTAGGAATAGGATAGTTGGTCATCTTTGAGCATTATGAATGAACTTATGCAAGTACCTTAAATAGTTTCTCAAACATGATTCAAGTACAGTTAAATATATATAATTATGATATATTTCTCTTCTTCTGCAAGTTTGGGTGAATTTTGAGTTGAAATATTAATGGTGTTTCAATTCCACTTTGAATATTTGTTCAAATGTGTGTCTATACTCTTTGTTTTGATTCAAGTAATCAATTAAATACTTAGATGGGGTCATGAATTTATGTTCATTTGCAAAGGATTTGATAAGTAGTGATATATCAAAAAATTCGAGCTCCATGATGTAAAGTATTGTGAGAGTAGTTTTTTTTATTATTGGGTCATCTTTGTTTTACTGATTCTTGCATGTGACTCCATTTTTCCCAATAAATACGACATCGATTTGTTCCTTAATGATTTACCTAAGGGGTTAATCATACAATCATTCAGTGACCAATTCAAATCCAAGGTTTGAATTCATTTGAAATTTAATTGATTCAAATATTCATGTATGACAATTCCCATTAAGGATGTCTTCATTTTGGTGAATGCGTAGCATATTGCTTAGAAACAAGCCAATTTCTTAGTAATCATTGCATAATTATCCTTCATTTAAATGTGATTTGTGTAATGAGGTGTTCAACATAGTTGAATCTTTGAATGAACACACTAGGAATACCCTCCTTGGTCCTATAGAGCCTAAAGTGTAGAAGATCACAGTCATTGACTAGATCTTGTTAGTTGGCCATCCATTTCAAGAGTCTTGAATATAGGAATTGGCTATTCCTTAGAGATGTCTTAGGTGTAGTGGAAAACACCAACACCATTATCCTCCAAAATATATTTATCCAAAAACTTATCCATTTTTATCTCACCCATTTTTCCACTGGAGCATTGTTATGCTTCCAAAATTTTGAGTGAGCACACAACCAATCACACACCACAAGCACATCTACACAACAGGAGGCTTTGTACTCTATTTTGAACTCCTCATCACCCTATCTTGAGTGTTGTTCTTGTTTTTGGTCTTTTGCTTCATTTTCTTGCACTTTTAGTAGATTTCAAAACACTGCACACATTTTTGGCATGCCTGGTGGGACCCACATCATGTGTCTCTTTCACTTCTTGTTGTTTTAAGTTTTGTGGGTTTGGTTTGGATTTCACACACAGGGGAAAATACGCCCTCGACAGGAAAATCTTCCTGACGCAAGGGCGATTATACATTGACATAGACAAATGCGCCCCTGCCATTTGGGAGAACAGGAGATCCTACACCTAACCAAACAACCCCATATTCACAACTACGATTACGCATTCTCCCTTCCACTTAAGGGGTGGTTGTGTATTCACCTTTCCACTTAACAAGCGATTATGCTCACTCTCAAGGTGATCTTGACCTCAACCCTCTCACAGAGGAAAATCTGCTACATTAACAGGTGAACTTATTTGTCTGACAGGTGAATCTGCCCTCACCTCTTCCCAAATAGGTTATCTTGCATTTGGGAAAACCTACGACTTGAATGGGTGACTTTGCTAGGTATAGGGGAAAATTTGCTCCTACTCACAGAGGCGAACCTGCACTCCCCAGGGGGGGAACCTACACCCCTGAAGGGAGAATCTGTGATCTACAAGGGTGAATCTGCGTGAGCTACATAAAGTATAAAAATCTTGGTTTTTAGAAAAAATTTCATAATGCTTTATAGTTTACTTTTCAGAAAGAACAAAAAATATTTAGGGGCTTTGCCCCCAAACCCCTTCTACAATGGATCAGACCGTCCCCACACACACCCCTTTTCATTGGGTTGGGTGCTCCACCCCCTAGGCTAACAATCATCCATTTTTCATCATTTATCTTGGCATCTAATCATCTTCTTGTGCAGCTTGTCCTTGCTTGTCCAAGACCGGAGATCGAAACTACTAACTTATCTTTTGTAGGATGATTGGTTGAAGAACCCTAGATTAGATTGTTCATGTGTCTTTTTTATACTAAATTAGGCACACGTAGATTAATTAAAGGGTCAATTTATTTGTTTGAGTTGTGTTTGGGAGCAAATTTTTGATGTATCCACTCCCCTTGCACCTCTCGATGATCCTAGGTGACAATAAATCGCAATTCATTCTAGTCTGGTCCAGTCTACCCAGGAAGTGATAGTGCGTGTATGATCTCCCCTTGCACTACGTGCGAGCCTAGGGACCAGCTGAAACGTCTAGTATTACCTTCCCTTAGTGAGACCTTCCTAGGATTTCATCACCCAGGGGACGATCTCGACCACATGTTACCAGCGAGTTATATAAAGGGGGGAGAGCCAAAGTTGTACCCCAATCTAGTCACATTGTGTTTAGTGAAGCGTCGAAGCTAAGGTGATACCTAGATAAGATGTGCAGGGTTGGTCTGAGTTTCCAGTAGCTCATTGGGGCTCTTGATCCACACTTGTGATGGTTTGGTGTTCACAGTTGTTCCTCACATACTTAGTGTATATTGAGGATACACAAGATAGCTTGTTTATCCTAAATAGATACCTTTGTTTTAGTTGTGGCTTGGTGTAGTGTAGGGGATGTGCACCATACCCCGAAGTTACTCACCATGTACTCCCTTGGGTTGACATAGAAATCCTTGTGGTGGACTATGATAGTCTCTGAGAGAGAGCGTGAAGGTGAGCTTGTGGCGTCTGTTGATGACCCTGTGCCACTGAATCACTAGCTATCTACCTTCGTGAGAAGGGGTGATCCAGAGAACCACCCCAGTATCATGGAGTATTAACCTTGGGGTGTCCCCTCAAGGTGGTGTTCCTACATCAAGTTTTTAAACCCTTATCACTAATTCTAGGCTTGTGTTGTCTGGTGTATCTTCTTGTGCTATACTAGTGTTTGTCATCAATCTGAGTCAATTCAGCCATTTTGCTTGTTGTTTGTTATGTTTTTATCCTTTGTCATAGTCTCCCCCTGCCCTCAGTGGCAAGCTTGCTTCACACAGGGGAGAACTTACATTGTGGACAAATGATCCTGCCCCGAAAGGGGCAATTCCACGTCTTGAGCCAGATTCTAGTCATCCTTTAGGCGAACTCATCCTTATCATGGGAGAACTTGCTTGTGGGTTCCTTTGTTAGGCGACCTCGCGTCTACCTATTCCTTGAATAGGTGATCCTTCCCTATCCATAGGGGAATCTATTTCCAATCCGTGTCATCCTAGTCTTCTTGTTTACTTGGAACAGGCAATCCTATCATCCTTCTTGGGCAAACTTGTTGTCGGCAGGGGCGATCCTATGTCTGATTTGTGTCATCCCCATCTGCCTATTCCCTGAATAGGAAATCCCATTGTCTGCAGAGGTGATCTTGTGTCTCATATGTGTCTCCCTTATCTATACATCCCTTAGAATAGGAGAACTTGTTGTCCGCAAGGGTGATCCAACATCCATCTGTACCATCCTTGTTCGTATAGTTTAAGACATAGGCGATCATGTTTGTCTGATAGGTAATTTTTTCATAGGCATTTTCGCTCCCTGTCAGTACATCCAAGGAAATAGGAGAACTTGTCACCCTGATAGGTGAGTTTTCCTGTGTCTGTACATCTTAAGAAAGTGGCAATCATGTACCCTAGATAGGTGATCGTGTCTTGTGCCTGCCTATTTATTTTTAGTTTCCAAATATATAGGTGATCCTGCTACCTAGATAGGCAAACTTGCATTACACAGGGGTGATTCCATGATCCATTAGATAGGTGATCTCATTACCTTGAAATGTGAATCCATTACCCAAAAAGGCATATCCACTTCCCATACAAAATCCAGATATTCAATCCTTAGTGTCATGATTAGCCTATATCTTCCTCAGTATGAAACCGTAGTCCAATCATTTTTCCTTTGAATATCCATCTCCAAACAATCATTTTCATCCATCCAATATTCATTCTCATTATTTTAACTACATCCTTGAACCAAGGAGTCTATCCCATCATATCTTTCAATCATCCTAATCTGAGCTTAAATCCAATCCTCATCTGAGCTTAATTCACATCCCAATATGAGCTTAATATACATCCCAGTCTGAGCTTTAGTCCATCCACATCCAAGATTTTTTGATATCGAAACAAATCTTCATATCCTTTCTTTAGCATTCTTTGAATTCATTCCATCATCCTTTCTTTTCTACTAATCATCTATTCTCATATTTTCAATCCATATCCATCCCATCCAACATCATGAAATCTTATCTGCCTCTTGCACAACCAAAAATAGTGGTCAAGGGAAATCCCAATTACATTGATGATGATTATGAAATTCTTGTTGATCAAGATGAGTATGAAATATATCCCTTTGATGCTATCATTTCTAGTAAGCTTTCTCCAACTGTCATCCAAAATCCAATTAGTCATCCAATTTATCCTATCATGCCTTCATCCACGCCTGCTAGCAATCCTCATGCTACCTTTGACAAGGGATATCCAGTATCTTCCCCATCCACATATTCATCATAAACTCCATCTACATCTTTCTCTTATCCAACATCCACATCCTCCTAGATCCCAATCCTTCATCCCAATATTCCTACCTTAATTCACCATCCCCTTTCTCCAACTTCAATCCTCTATCCACATCTTCTTATCTTAATCCATCATCCCAATCTTCCCATCCTAATCCACCATCCCCATATTCCTACCTTAATTCCCTATCCACTTTCTCCAACATTAATCCACCATCCACATCCTCTTGTCCTAACCCACCATCCCAATCTTCCCACTTCATTCCTCCATCTCAATATTCCTACCTTAATTCTCCATCCACTTTATCCAATGTCAATCCTTCATCTACATATTCTTATACTAATCCACCATCCACATCCTCTTGTCCTAAGCCACCATCCCAATCTTCCCACCTCAATCATCCATCTTAATATTCCTACCTTAATTCTCCATCCACTTTATCCAATTTCAATCCTTCATCTGTGTATTCCTATCTTAATCCACCATCCACACCCTCATGCCTTGCTTAACCATCCATATCCTCCTATATCACTCCATCTTCTACTCCATCATATCCTAATCCTTCCTCCAATTCATCATACCTTTGTCCTCCATCTAATCCCAATCCATCATCTCATTGTTCTCCAAAACCAATCCATAGTCCCAACCCTCAACTATGTGATCCTAATCCACCATCCATATCCTCCTATGTCACTCCATCTTCTACCCCATCATATCCTAATCCTCCCTCCAATCCATCCTACCTTAATCCTCCATCTAATATTGATCCCCTCACCAATCCTAATCCTCCACCTACTATTAGTCCTCCATCCAATCCCATCCACCCATCTAATCCTAATCCACCAATCCATAATCTTAGTCCTCCACCAATTCATAATCCTTCATCTATTCCAATCACCCAATCTAAGCCTAGAATATGCAATTATCTCACTTCATATGTCATCCAAGGACTCATGACAAAGAATGCATCCCCAACTCCACATCTTGAAGTCATGGAACCATGCTTCCCCACTCCCCCATGTACAATCACTAGTGAGGAGACCCTTCTCCATCCCACACCTATCATTACTATTACCACCCCTAGCACTGCTCAAATCGTTGAAACCATCAAACCCACCGAATCCATTGAAACCCCACCTTCTACTCCTAAATCCACCCAATCCATTAAAGACACCCAACTCCAATACACTCCTCCCACTCCTAGTATCACCAAAATCCATTACCATGAACTTCATGAATCCTCCATCCTTCCATCTCTTCCACTTGAGGAGTCCCTCCAACACTCCATCACCATGCCTCCCACACACAATTATTCATGCCAAGAGCTTGATCCAAAGCATACCAACATATCCTCTCCTCCACATCAAGATACTACCATCCTATCTACTCCAACTCAAGATCATAGTCCCCCATCCATTCCATCCCATGATCCCCTTGGCACTCAAGATGCCACCACTCCATCTCATGAGCCCTTATCACCCACTGCCACAAATCCAAATCCTATCATATCACCTAATCCCTCTCCTGATCCCTTATCACTCACTCCTTCCAATCAAGATGTTGCCATCCCATCATCTCCATTTCATGATTCTCCATTGTCGTCTAACCCTACCATCCCAACACCACTTTTATATCACCTTGGTACCATTACACTCATCCATGATGGTTTCCTTGTAGAAGAAAAAAAAAGCATATACACCATCATCCTCTATATAATAGTGGACTTTCATCGTGCTTCCAAAATAACAAGCATCGTACCATAGATCGAATGCTCAAGAGCATGAACTATCAAGGAAAAGGTTTAGACCTTCATGAGCAAGGTATTTTAGAGCCCATCCAGGTCAAAGAATACCCTTGTACATGAGGTCTTGGATATACCTCTCACGACTCACAATCCAAAAATGTTGGTAGAACCCCCATACATCCTCAATGATCCTCTTCTAAAATAATAAGAGGCTCCTCCCATCACTCCACCAAACCATTTGTCGCCATCCACCCTCCTCCATCATATTACCTCAAAACAACCATCCATATTCCTCCTTCATCCTCAAAATCCATTTTGGGTCCTTATGTCCCTCCATCCACCATCACACATCCTCCATGTACTAAGTCCATTTTGGGCCCTTATATCCCAAAATCATCTCCTCCATCTCGTCCTATTCATCATTTTATCCATCCATCACCTATCCCTAGCACACATCATAAAAATTCTAACCTCATAATCCCTGATCAGGATCAACAAAGGAACCCCTCTATTACTGCTATGTCACACCCCCCATCTATTCATCACCTCCAAAATTCTACTTCTATCACTTCATTTAGGTTTCCTCCATATCATCCATCTCCTCATACCCATCCCATTACTATTGGAAGAACTTTGGAAGCTAAAGTACAAATGCATAAATCAAAACATCCACATGAATCTAAATCACCCCATGCCTCCTTAAAAGGACATGTTGAAGAAAAGAAAAATCAAATCCAAAATCCAAATCAAACCCATTGGCCACAAAGGCCCACCAAAGAAAAAAAATATAGTGAGTTCAACTGAAAAATCCATAATGACATCCAAAGTTGCTAATCATCCGCAGCCTCCATCTCCTAAATCTATTTTGGGTCCCTATGTCTCAAAATTCACTATCCCAACACCTCCATTATCCCCACATCCTCCATCTATTAATCCTCCTATCATTTCATATCCCCCGCCATATGTGCCAATGTTGGTCTTGAAAACATTCCCCCATCACACATCCACCCCATCATTCCATCCATGCACTTTACAACATCCCATCCATTATCCCACATATATCCCTCATCAAATCCCTTTAATCCATTCTCTTGTATGATCCATCCATCCCAATAAGATTATACCAACATCCAACAGTAACTTTGCATATCGGCTCTTATTATCTCATATGGAACTTGATGCTTGATTCCTTCATCTGCATCCTTATCACATGTCTTCCAAATCCATTTATCCACATCCCTATCCTTATCCATCTCCATCCGCATAGTATCGAAAAATCCAAAAGTTAAAAAAATTCAAAAAAAAAAAAATCGTCCAATGGTGAAAACTTGGCAAACAAGCATCTTGGATAAGTACCATGATGAAAAATTGGAAAACAAGTGTCATGTGTAAATCCCCCATCCAAATTACTTCCACACTTGGGGGAAACTTCATCCCCTTCATCCATCTCCTCCATCCCACCTCTCTTAAACATCCTACCCATCATACCCTTTTTATCTCCAATCCCTCCATCCTCCTTGTGATCTTGATATAGATAGGGGAAAACATATATACATGATTTGTACACCTCTTGGCATAAATTCCCTTCATCCATCCACTATCATATTCCTTATCCTCCCCATCTACCTTCCTTTTCCACCCATCCTACTATCATCCATCTCCCTTATCCATCCATTATCTTCCAATCCACCCCCTTTGACTATCTAGTCCTTCTCCTCTCTATCATCCCCCTTGCCTCATCACACATGACATATCTAGAGTGGGGCATCTCCTTCTTTGTGACATAATCCTTGGAGACAACATTCATCAATCATGTCCTCCCTCCCATCGCCCCATTCTTATCTTCCTATTTATCCAAATAATCCCTTTCATCTCCCCATCCTTATCTCCCTATCCACCCATCTAAAAAATATCTTCCATCTCCCCATCCTTGTCTCCCTACCTATTGGGTTGGGGCCCTAGCTCAATTGGCTAAATCTTTCCTATTGTAGGAGGTTGGTCACGAGATCTAGTCTCCCCCACCCCGTGGTACCAAAGGGTGTGTCGTCCCAGCGTCGTCGATCACGTTAAAAATTTTACCAAGCGCACTATAGTTTATAGGGGTTCGTGCTACTCGATTCCTGCAATCTTAAAAAAATATATATCCCTACCCATCCAAACAATCCCTTCCATCTCCCCATCCTTATCTCCCTATCCATCCAAGATAAAATCCTTTTCATCTCCCCATCCTTATCTTCCTCTCCACCCATCATATCATCCCTTCCATCTCCACCCTTATCTCCCTATCCATTCATCCCTATCCTCATTCCATCTCATAATCCCTTGTCATTGGTATCTAGCTATAGGATTCCCCCATGCAATCCAATGCCATCCTTCTCACCGTCATCACTTCCACCTCTTTCACACATCTTTCCAATCTCCTAGCCATTTCCATCACTTATCTATCCATCATAACATCCTCCTAATTCATCTTTTGATGATTTGGATAACCATCCCATTCTTGAGCTACATGTGATCACCACCATCCTATCCACCAGGTCTATCTTGTCTCATCATATCGACTCCATCATTGTATCTACTTGTCATGGTCATCTCATCATCTTGTATCCATTGTTTTTCGTTGGTCTTTTGTCGAACTACGTTTCCCATGTGCTTTCACATAGGCAAGGCTAATCATTTGATCCACCCCTGGGGAATTTTTCCATCCATCAATGTCTTCATTGTCCTCTTTCCGCTTTTATCCATGGTTGACCATCATGTTTTTATCGAACTACAAGGGATTTTCCTTTCACATAGGCAAGGCTAATTTTTGATCGACCCCCAAGCCCCTAGGTTTTTAGGGTGTGTCTTGTTGTCATGTCGTGTCGTCAAGTGTGTCCCTACCTAGTTGGTTATAAACAAAAAAAATCCATTGGTATCTTGAGGTACAATCGATTTCCAGTATCCTGAGTCATGTCGATCATCTGATCTACCCTCCATCCTTGGTCTTATCAAGATGTATCCTTCCTAAATTTGACTACATCAATCCCATCCATCTATTGATCCTATGGCAAAGGATGTTTAAAATTTGTTGCACTCTTTTGACACTTTTGGAATTTTTTTATCATTTGAGCTTCCTATCATACTGTGTCAAGGTCACCATGATCCATCATATCATGGTGCACTTTTGATAAGTAAACATAGGGGCATATCTTGATTTTGCGTGATCTTGTCTTCTTGGTTGTCCCATGTAGTACCCACCAAGATCCTCATGGTCTTGTGTTACGCTAGGGAAACCTCTTGTGTTTATGGTTTTCCAACATTGGTTATACCAAAGCCCCTATGACTTTGGGATGTTGGACTAACCTCTTATTTGTTATGTCAGTCCTATGCATGTGATACGACATCACCTTGGTTCCTCATACCCTGGTGCATAGTGTCTCATGCTATATCAAATTAAGTGCTCACTACATGGAAGTTTTGATGTGGCGCTCTTAATCCATTCATCCTTTATCACTCACCCTCATCTATCTATCTTGTCTATTTTCATCACCTCACATCCTTCATCCCCATCATATCATCATCTCTTCAATCTTCTTAGGATAATATAGATATGTTATTCTAAGCATCTTTTCTTCCATTATTTTCATTCATTTCAGCAATCTCACATCTCAATCCAATCCTAATCCATTCAATCTAACACAAATCATCTAATCCCATATTTGGTCTTGTTCCTAGCCTTTCTACAAGCCTTGATCCAATCATCGTCATCATCGAGATGTATCCTTCCCTATCCTTTTGTGTTGTTTCGGGATGTATCGTTCCCTCATCAATACCATCATCATCATTGGGATGTATCCTTCCCTATCCTTTTTTGTCATTTTGGGATGTATCCTTCCCTCATCAACAACACTATCATCATCATCATCGGGATGTATCCTTCCCTATCCTTATGTTTTTTTGGGATATATCATTCCCTCATCAACAACACTTCATCCATCATTAACCAATCTTGGCTTGTAGCTTGACCAGGGCAACATCACCTTTTTCCTTTATCCATTTGTGCTTGCTTGCTTCCCATTTATCCTTGCATCATCCCATCCATTTCAAGAGCACACCTATATTCTCTCGAACCCGCATGTCTTCTCAAGGGGGCATCCTCAATACCTAATCTTTATCTTCAATACCATCATCCACTTCTTCCTAGTCACTCCTTTGAAGACTGGGGTATCTTTTCCAATCTAACCATCTTCTTCCTGGTGCTATCTTTTAATTTTCTTTGAAATGATGCTACTTCATAACACCATCTCAAAAAGGGGCAAAATGTAGACACCTAAATTTGGCATCCTTGATCCCTAATATTTATCTTCAATCCCATCATCCACTTCTTCCTAGTCACTCCTTTGATGACCAGGGAATCTTTTCCAATCTAACCATCTTCTTCCTAGTGCTATCTTTTAATTTTCTTTGAAATGATGCTACTTCATAACACCATCTCAAAGAGGGGAAAAATTTAGACACCTAAATTTGGCCACTTACATTTGGTCAAATTTATCCCTTTTTCATCTAAATATCCTCTTTTTCACATTAATTAAATAATATTGCTATTATTTAATCAATACCCCTAAAGTCCTCTAAATCCATAAGGTATTTAATTAAATAATTAAATACTTTATTATCTATCCTACCTTACCCCGTTTATCCCATAAATTAAATAAATAATTTCTATTTATTTAATTTACTCCCTCAAGTGTCACATCCTCCATCACTTTTTCCTAATCCTAATCCCCACCTAACCTACCCACTAAACATGTGCACACACTTAATCCAAAGATTAAGTGGATCAACCCTCTCCCAACCATTGATCTCCAACATTCAATCTTGGCCACCCATCACATTATCCTCCAAAATCTATTTATCCAAACACTTAGCCATTTTCATATCTCTCACCCATTTTTCCACTGGAGCACTATTATGCTACCACAATTTTGAGTGAGCACACAACCCATCACACATTGTGGGAACATCTACACAACAAGAGGCTTTGTACACTAGTTTGAACTCCTCATCGCCCTATCTTGAGTTTTGTTCTTGTTTTTTGTCTTTTGCTTCATTTTCTTGCATTTTTAGTATATTAAAAACACTACACACACATAGAAACTATCTTGGGCTAATTTCTCATGTCTATCAAAGCCACAAATGGATCCTTTAAATGTGTTATTCCACAAAGAAATGAATTAAAATCTGATAAAATTTATTATCCAATGTATTAAACTTAAGTTACTGTTGATGGTCAGAATAGCACAGCAACAGTTAAACAGAATATCACTATTCTGCTCTCCTGAAAGAGAAAGAATAACACATGGATATCTAACTCCCAAGGTCTTGGTAATCGATTCTCGACTGTGTTGGTTTTACTCAACGATTGATGTGAACTATAATGTTTAAGGGGCCTACTGGTGTTGATCTTTTGGATTGTTCTAAGATCAAACATAAATTCAAACCTACTTTAACCAAGGTTTTAAAGAAACAGAAAAAGATAGATCAAAGCTTGGAACTGAAGAGAATAATAATTCATCCAACTTAACCAAACTTGTTTCCTTTCAAGGAATTGCTAACTAAAACTAGAGAACAAAATCAACTTGTGATTAACACAGTTTCATTCACTCACAGTGCTAATTTCAACAGCAGATTGCAAATCACTATTTAAACAAAACATGAAATAAAACTTCATTCCTTGAAAGCTTCTCAAATCGAATGATTAACCCAAGATAAACACCATTCTGAAACACAATATGAAGTAGATTTAAATCTGGTTGCTTCTACTGTTGGTGAAACAAATAAGCAACACTTACAATTCTGGCACAATCACCAGTGTATAGAAAACCTATGTCTTTAGCTTGTTTCCACCTACACTAAGAAAACTTGAAAGATACATTACTACCTTCTGTCGAATGTAACTCCTACTCTATTGATGCTCTTAAGTTTCTCTTACTTCTTAGAAAATTACTACTGTTCAAAATCTATATCTATATGTCTTTGAACCTCCTTCCTTTTCAAAGAGGCAAAAAATGCCATATATACAGAATGTACCAAAAAGAATGTGCTAGCCCCTGTTTTAGGGTTTTACAAAAATATCCCCCTCAGAAGGGTCAGCCCTTAGATATTTTTGAATAGAGTTAATGTTGCATTCAATTGCATCCTATGTGTCATTATCTATGAAAGATTGCTTTGGGGATGACCCCCAGATCTTTTGCAACTATGGCATTTACTTCTCGCCTTTGTGTCCATCCTCGAACTTCCTTGAAGGACTGCCTTGAATGCTCTAAAGCATTATCATTAATGTTGATCCATTTTTTCCAGTAGTGATCCCAGCTGTCACTGAGACACGCAGCTTCTTCTTCCTTTCTGCCTGCTTCCTAGTGCTCAAGATCTTTCTTCTTGTTGACCCCTTCTGGAAACAGTCCTCGACCTCTTCCTAGATCCTTATAGACGACACCCCTGGACACCGAACTAATCCATCGCTTCATTCACAGAGCAGACCCATACTGCTCACATTATGTTGATCTTCTCCACATGGGTAGTCAATCGGTCAATGGTTCACCCTTAGTTCCCCCTTGATTGGGTGAACACATTCCACATACGATTCCTGGGCGGTCAAAGGTTGTTCACACAGAATCGCATGTCAGTGAGACACTAATCGTGTCTCCCCGATGTGATTATACCTCATAGCAGCCATCGGCGTAGCATACAACAATCGGCAAGACCTCATGTCGACTTATACAATTTATATCGATATCCACAGTGGTTGCCGAGACAATCGCCATCGGCCAGACATCATAGCAAGTCATCAAGGGTTATACCGTTGCGTGGCTCCGTTGGCACAACATCCGTATTCGGAAAGACATGGGTATGTGCAGGATCATAATGGAAAAAAGGCCCTTAAGTGGCAAAATATTCAGAAAAATCAGAGTTAGGAAACTTGACGTAAAAATTTGAATAAGTTACCTATATTATTTCAAAATATGTAAGAATAGAATCTTTAGCAAATTGAATGTAGTTTCTAAAATACTAGGTTTATTTTTTATTTTAAAAATCTATTTGGTGAAAATTTGAAATTTCAATGTAGTAGTACTTAAATTTCAAGAAAAAATAAGAAGTAGGTGTCCGTCTGACCACCCTAACCACAATAAAATGATAAATTTTTTTATAAAATTTTAGATATAAGTAGAGGACTCATGTCGATGTGATGCATATTTTTTTGTAATTTTTTCCAAAAATAATTAATTATGATTTTATTGAAACTTTACAAAAATATTAAAACTTGTATTTCTAACCACCTTAACTTGGTCAAAACTTCATGAAATTCAATTCTTTCTTTTTAATATTATAGTATGTGAAGCATAGAATGTGACACATGTTTTGATTCAAAAATGTGATACCGCTTGAAAGCTATAGATGTTTTTCAATCACCTATGAATCAAGACTTTTGTCATAATTCAAAAGAAAATGAATAATAATCATTTATTAAATTCAAATTAAAGCATAATTTATATTGGTGGAAAGTTGAGAATCTCCTTTAAAAACCCTTTTCATTTCATCAATTTTGGGTAAAAAACAAGTTTTCAACCACATTCCCTACAAATACCCATCATATCGCCACTTTTTGGCCCATCATGATCCTGCACATACCCACATCCTTCAGTCGGCAGGAGTTCATAGCGGGCACTAAGAGTCATACCAATATCTTTTTCCATTGGCAAGCTCGTCGCTATCAGCAAGACTCTATTCCCTCGGCACTACATCACATCGAGCCCCTCTTCCTTCGGCGAGACACCATCGAGTTGGCCAGATGTTATAGCAAAGCCCCCACCTTTCGGCGAGACTTTGGTGAGTCAGGAAGACTTCTCCCCGAGCAACCCTTTCTCCCTGATGTCAAACCTTTTTTCCAAGACCTCCACGGGCCAACGAGACCTTATGCCAATATCATTCCATGTCGGTGAGACTAGTTCCCTTCGCCGAGACATTACACCAAAGTCACACCCTCTCACTAAGACCTCCACCATTCGGAAAAACCTCATGGTGAATATAAATCTTTCTCCTCGATGCGGCCTTGTGAACAATTGTTAGGGAGACTTTTATCTATCGGCAGGACCTTTCATCGAAGCCACCATGTTCCAATGAGAGCCCATTCCGGGACCACCATTCCATTTCGGCGAAACCTTATGGGTCAGAAAGACCTTATGTCAAAGGAAAAATCTTTGGGCGAGCTGAGACCACTTCGGTGAGACTCCTTCAGGTTGGCAAGACTTCATGCCAAAAGTAAACCACTCTCCCCGATGATATCCCTTTTTTCCAAGACTTCCACGGGTCGATGAGACTTTATGCCGAGCGGAGAGACATATAAAACCTCACGGAAACTAAGATGTTATCGCGACCAGTGGATCCCAAATGAATATCACACTGCCAGTCAGCAAGACATCTGAAAGGTCTCAGTGACTTTCTTCTTGAGGAGTTTTATGCTAAATTGGATTGAGGCATGCCTTCCAACTGACCTCCTTGAGAGATCTTTAGATGAGCGATTCAATCCTGCAAAACAAATGCCTCCATTAGTTCTCAAAAGCATATAAAATATATTATTTATGATTTCATTCAATTTTAGCAAGAAGAAAGCCAACTCAAGCCGAGATAGAACCAAAATCTGACAAAACAAAATACAGACCTAGGAGGAAAACAAAAGAATTCCAAAGGTCAAAGCAAATAACCAAAGGCAACGAAAGCAAAAAGAAAATGGGGACCCATTTTGTTCCAAAATAAAATGGGGTGATTATGCAAGGCATAACAAATGGTGACTCGGCTGAGAAAATGGTTTAACCATTTTCAAGAAACTGAAGGATTCAGCCACCCAGAACTCCTGGTTTATGAACATCACAATTCTAGTTGGGTCAGTTTTAACAACCAAGGCTGAGCTAGGATCTCAAATGTAAATCAACAATGGCTACCCCTAAATCTATGTGTGTGCTTGATGGTGCATCATCCTTTTATAAAGTTCTCCTCATCTTTTGAACAACAATGTGCAAGATTTGAACTACATGAGTTGATTCCCTTTAGCTGTTGTGCAATGATATCCTAGGCATTGCTCCACTGCCAGTCAGGCGTCCATAGCCCCGATAGAGATACCTCTAGTTTTCTCATAGCATTGCTCTATTGCCAGCCAGGCGTCCATAGCCCTGGTAGAGATACTGGAATCACCCATTCATATTGAATCTTCTTTTATTTTTGATAATTCTTTTCCTCTTTTCTTTTATCTTGGAGTTTCAGATATGCCATTCAAAAAAAAAATTCAATATGTCAGATGTTTAACATCTATTCTAGGTTGAAAACTACCATGGACCTCATAACTGCACTTGGGAATTGGATTTTTCACTTAAATCTTACAACACTATTGCCCTAGGACAAATATACCATTACAAAGGGAGATGATCTTGGTGATTTGTGACAGATTCAAAGGTAACTAATGAAGATTGTTTACTTTGCACCTTGTTTTCAAGACTTTCCACAACTCTTATTGATAATGGGAATAAAACAACAAATTTAGGACAAAATCACCTAATCAGAAAACCTGAAAATATCTAAACCACTTCTCTCTTAATAACCAAAGTACACTTTAGATAACAACCCATCATTTCAAGAAGGAAAGAACAGATAAACCCCAAGGAACAAAATGAGATAGACATACAAGAGCAAAGGAAATGAAAGGACAGAAAGAAAGAACAAATAAACAACAGAAGAACTATTTACAAATAGAAAAAAATAAAGAAACTACTCACAGAAAAGTATTTACATAAAGAGATTATTTACAAGAAAAAATGCCAACAAGAACTATTTTCATAAATGTACTCCCTAGCAAAATACCAAACTTCATGACCCAAAATAATGTTTAAGAAATTGTCCATTGACATGCAATGGAACAGGTTATCCCATTAGACTACTCAGCCAGAAAGCATTTTCTCCTAGGATCTCAGCAATTTGATAGGGACCTAATCAGAGCTTATCAAATTTCTGGTGACTGCCCTTCTTTTCACTAGCTTTATCCCATAGCAACACAAGGTCTGATATTCTGAAAGCCTTGATTTTGGCTCTTTTGTCAAACCAACATTTGACAACAGCCTGGTGTCTAAAGAATTGTTGCAAGGCGGCATCTCTCTACTCTTCTAATTTCAACAAGCCATCTAATCTTGCTTCTACCCTATCATCATTGGAGTATAATTTATGCATTAACTCAAGGATAGGTATTTGCAAGTGAATAGGGAACATAGGCTCTTGGCCTTACACTAGCTTGAATGGTGAGGTATTTAAAGCAGCCTTGATCCTAGTCCTATCTGCCCATAACGCAAATCTTAGTTGGGTATGCCAATCCCTAGGATTGTTCTCTAACAATTTTTTAATTACCCCTAGAAAATTCTTATTGGTTGATTATGTAACTCCATTTCCTTGTGGGTAATAGTTTGAAGAATACTTTAAAACAATTTTGTGATCATAATCCCATGAAATGAACTCAGCAAAAGAAAAGGAAGAGCCATTGTCACATACCAATGCGAAGGGTACTCCAAACCTAGTTGTGATGCATTTAGTGAGGAACTTGATCATAAACTCTGTTGTACTATTCTTGCAAGGTATAGATTATGTCCATCTTGTGCAGTAATCAGTGGCAGTCAAAATAAATTTGTGTCCTACAAAAGAATTTGGGTTAATTACCCCAAAAAAATCCAAAGCCCATTGGGTAAATGGCCTTACCTCGTAAACAGGCTACAATGGCATGGCTGAATGGCGTTCTTTTGATGCAGAAATCTAACATATGTGACATGTCGATGGGAATCTTTGAACACACACGGCCAATAATAACTAGATCTGAGGATGTGATGTGCCAACAAGTCTATAGAACCATGACATGTGCCATGTTTCCCATGGAATTCAGTAATCACGTGTTTAGCCCCTTGTTGATCAAGGCATCTTAGGTGCACCCCCTTGAAATTCTTCCTGTATAGCAATCCTCCTTTGAGCATATAATGAGAGTTTTTCATTCTCAGCACTCTCCTCTGAGTCGTATTCATTCCTTCTAGGCACTGATTATTGAGCATGAAATAGATGATATCAGCATACCAAGGGTCATTGGAAAAGGACTGAGTTGTGTATTGCTGAAAAATAATGTTGTCACTAGCATTTGCCATGGACTTAGACAGGCATGTGCCTCTGACAATTTTCATAGGGAAAATCTCCAAATCGAACTCCTGCAAAATGGCCATCCATTTCCCTCTTCGTTCCCCCAGCTCGCTCTGCATAAGTAGAGACTTCACAGCAGCATCAGGAACTACAGCAATAATTTGACTTCGAATAATGTAGTGCTTGAACTTCTTGACAACTCTGACTAGTGCAAAAGCTTGTTTTTCAAGAGGTGGTACTTAACTTTAGCATTCTTGAACAGAGAGCTCATGAAGGCGATTGGCCTCTCCTCTCCCTCTTCTCTTCGTTGAGTTAGGACAGCTGCACAGGAATGTTCAGAAGAAAAAGAATAAATAAAAAATGGCTTCAGGTAGTCAAGGCTGGTGAGGACTGGCGCTTCTGAAATGGATTGTTTGACTTGAGAAAAGGCAACCTTTGCCTCATTACTCCACTCTATTTTGGAATCTTTCTTCATCATTTCATTGAGTGGTTTAACAATTTCTGCAAAGTCTGTGATAAACTTTCTCATGAAGTTGATCTTTCCAAAGAAAGATCTCATCTCCTTCTTGCCTCCTAGCATGGCTATCTTGAGAATGGACTCAACCCAGTCTGGATCTATCGATATTCCTCTTTCTGATATTATGTGTCCCAAAAGTTTCCCTTCAGCAACCCCGAACACAAACTTTTTACGATTCAGGGAGATGCCATACTGGATACACCTTTCAAGAACTTTAGCTAAGTCTGCAGCGTGGTTCAATCTATCTTTAGAGAATACTTTCAGGTCATCCATGTAAACAATGATGCATTTTCCAATCAAATCTTTGAATGCTACGTCCATGGCACGCTGAAAAGTTGTTTCAGTGTTTATCAAACCAAATGGCATCCTTCTGTAAGCAAATGTTCCCCACTTAGTAGTGAAGGCCATCTTCATTTTGTCTTCATAGTTAACCATCACCTGATTGTATTAAGAATAACCATCTAGGAATGATATCATCTGAGACCCGTTGACAGTCTGCAAGACTTCATCCGGTGAAGGGAGTGGGTAGTTGTCCTTTTCTGAAGCTCTATTCAGATTCCTGAAGTCTACACACAGTCTGATCTGTCCATTTTTCTTATGGACTGGAACCAGGTTTTCCACCCATGTTGAGTGTCGTACAGGGAAGATTATTCTTGCAAAAAGCAATTTCTAAACTTCTTTAAAGATCAGTGGTTCAATGAGGGAATTAACATGATGTTGTTTCTACTGAAATGGCTTAGCTTCGGGCTTTAGAGGAATGGTATGAGTCATTACAGAAGCATCAAATGTTTTTAGATCTTCATACCTCCAGGCTATCGCAGTAATATCCTTCTTTAGCGCCCTCAGTATATCTTTTCTAATTGCTTCAAGGCAAGCTTTCCCTATGTAGACAGTTCTTTCCAGGACAGAATCAGCTAGGTTAATAGTCTGATATTCACCTCCTTTATCTTCAGCTGATATCTTCTCCTGAGCCCTTGGGTCTGAATCAAAAATTCTTTCCAAGGCCACCATTCCCTTGGGAATGCTATTACTTTTTAAATTGAGGACCCCCTTTGTATTGCAATCTTCAGGGTTCCAATCTCCTTGATCCCTGTTGGACTCATCAATAATCTGCCCTTCAAAGACATCTGAGCTTGCTAGAAAAGAAAGGATATGTCGATCATCCTCAAAAACTTGAAAGTTCCTGATGTTATCAGGAATAGTTGGGGTGGAAATCAACTCTACTAAGAATCTCTTAAGCTTCGAGCCTTGCATGGGTTCCAGGGTACTTGCAGCAATAGCTAATAAATCAGCTATATGATTCTCCTCTCTAGGGATTAAACTAATCCCAAAAGCATCAAAGTCTTCAATCAGGTTTCATACTCGATTTCTATAAGCTGCCAGCCTCTTATTGTGACATGTGTATTGGCTGCACACTTGCCTAATAACTATTTCTGAATCTTCTTTAACCATCAAGGCAGTGACTTTATTCTTATGTGTGAACATCAGCCCTCGAGCTAGAGCTTCATATTCTGCTACGTTGTTAGTGCATCCAAACTGCAACCTATAAGAAGCAAAGAAAGTTTTCCCTTTTGGGTTGGTCAATTCAATCCCAACACCACAGCCTATTTTGGACTTGGATCCATCAAACGTAATGGTCCATAGTTGATCATAAGCTGGGGTTGATCCTTTCAAGGTTATTATGGGCATCTTGATAAGATGAGTCATAAGTGGGGGCACTTGATCTTTTGCATCAAATATCGGTAAAAGGTTTTCAATAGGTTCCTCAAGTGTAATTTCCAATCCCTACACAGATATATTATATAATTGTGGCTATCCTTCTGATAGTCACTTGTATCTTTGATTAATCCCTTGGGTTCTGGTATACCTGTGAGTCCAAGGGTATCAAACAGACCTTGGGGTTATTCCTCATAACTATGCTAGTTTGGAAATGTAACTAGGGTAAGTTCGATTTGAGAAGGAACTTCCTTTGAAGGTATCTTATCCTTGGTTAACATTACTGCATCTTTAACTTCAAATGAGAAGTGATCTGCAATGGTCTCGATGCGGCTTAGGCTAGTTTCCTAAGATTGGGAGACATGATTTAAAATACTGATGCAGGGTTGGCAAGTCAATTCAGAATGATTTTCGTAATGCACCCTGAACCAACTAGGGAGTAGAAAACTCCACAAATTGATATCTTTCCCCAAGACCAGTTGATCCTGTTGTAGCTTCTTGACCAATGCCCATTGATTTTCATCAATCATGGGATCAGGAAACCTTCGTATTGACATATCTTTAGAATCAAGAACCGAAAAGGTTAAAATTTCCTCTCTCTTATAAACCTCTATCTCGATTTCAAAATAGGCTACCTCATTGGGACAACCATATTCAGTGATGATATGCCTGAGGCGAGGTTCACTTTCAATCATAATCTGCATAGGAACTCCCCTCCATGGTAGCCACATATGTGAAAATTCAAGGGAGAGATATCCCCCTATACTTTTCATCAAATCTCTGCTCAACAACATACCATACGTCTCGAGAATGTCTGCTACTTGAATATCTATGTTGGTTAGGATTCTAGGGTCAGACCCTACTTGCACATGTATATTTCTCAATTCTCCAACTACATTAACCTCTGTTTTATCAAGTTGGATGACCTTCTTGTTTGTTTGGATAGGGTTCAATCCCAACTTCTTGCATATAGAAAATGGCATAACATTGCCTGAAGCCCCTGAATCCAACAAACAATTATGTAGATTCTTCCCACAGATTCTTAAACTCAAAAGAAATGGTGGGGTACCTACCTTGCTTCTGTACAAAGTTGTGTTCATGTTTGCAATAGGTGCCACCTTGTTTTTCCCTTTTGATTTATCAACTTGCTCCAAATCTTTCAGCACTATCTCTCGTTGAGCAAGGCACCACTTTAGGATGTCAAAATATGATAAAGAGGTTTTTTGTCTCTGCATCTCAGCAACAATATCAAATTATGTGTTACATCTTACATTACTTTTGACAACACCATGCGAATTACCTTTGTTATGGAAGTCAGGCAGACCTTTTGGTGGAGGAGGGTTGTTATCGACACTTTGATTTGGAGGCACCATGTGATTAGGCGGTACTGATGTAGTGAACAGGCCCTTATTCTGATTTCTTAGGAAGTGTCCTCCCTTTGTCTGAAAGGCTTGGGCGTCATACATATCTTCCTCTAGTTCATTCTCACTCTGCATTGGGAATGAAGGTTCTTCTTCAAAGAGGTCATAAGTCATTGATGTATCTACTGAGTCACCTCCTCTGTTTGAATTCCCTTGGAATGTTTGGGCATCTGCCTGTCCCATCTTGAAAACTTTCTCCATTTCAGGGTAGTTTACCTCAGAATGGGTTGTAGTATTATGCATCCTACACCAGTTAGTCATAAAATTAAGATCAGCCACATTTGCAGTATGTGACCTTTCCTCATTAGCTTGATAATTATGAGAAACTCCACCATTATTTGGCCCTGTATTCCATTTTTGGTTGTTATTTGGCCTTTGGTTATATCCTCTATTTTGATTTTGATAGCCTTGATTAGGGGATTTTTGGCCTTGATAACCCCTTTGGTTGTGATTGTAGCTGTTCTGATAATTACCCTGATTGTTACTTCTCTAATTAGGGTAATTACCTTGGTTTTGAGAAGGGTTCAATCTAAGCTAAGCCATGTCATTTGTAACTTGAGAAAGAGTTTTCTTCAAGGTCTCTACCTCGTTTATGAGTTGAACTGTCTTTTCACTTTCAGCATTCTTAGCAACAAGTGGCTGACCGCCATGATTTGGTGTTCCAGTTTGGTTATGATGACCATGCAGACTATGATGAGCCTGTGATTGTTGAAAGAAGTTAGGAGTTCCACTAGCAAAGAATGGAATAGGAGGTTGAGTCTGCAACTCAGACATAGGTCCATAATGGGAAGGAGATATTCCTAGGATAGTATTGAATAAAGGGGTTGGGCTATGTATTTGATACCCCATTGAAGGAAAACCTCCTCCCAAACTTCCTTGTTGAGAGCTAATTTGTTGTTGCAGCTTGATAGCTAGATGATAAACCTTAGACAGGGAATCAATATTTTCTGACTGATAATTCCTTTGTAGGAATAGACCAAGCAAAGGGTCTATAACTCTAAAGTATGCTTGAATGGCACTATTCTCAGTGACCAAATAGAGGTCTTGTAATCTCCTATACATTTGTTGAAACCTATTATTAAACAAGGGCAAAGGTTCACCTGGCTTCTTCCTAATGGTAGAAAATTGGTGGAACAAAATGGCTAGATCCACGTAGACTCTGAACTAGTTGATCAAAGCATTCTCTAGGTCTGTCCAGCTCAGAATAGAACGCTGAGGAAGGTTTAGGTATCAATTGTAAGCCATATTCCCTAAGGAAGAAGGGAACGACCTGCAAACTACATCATGGTGAGCTATCTGAGCTCTAGTACAAGTGTCCTTAAAATCTTGTATGTGCTCTTTAGCACTCCTTGATTCACCGTGAATGTACTTGGGACAGAACTTCTCAAGATTCTTAGGCATATCGTGAAAACCTCCAGGAATAGTCCCCAATGGAGAGGGATTATTCTGAAAAAATTCCATTAGTGGTGGTGGTGGTTGAACCAGCTGTTGGATGGGTTGAACCAATTGTAATGGCAATTGAGATGGATTCGGTGGTGGATTGATAGGTATCCACTGGGGTATTGGTGAAAAGCCTCGTGGAGTGAGTGGAGCTGACAAGGGTGGTATGATGGTTGCCCCAGTCTTGCGACTCTTGTGTCTTATTAGGGTCTTGAGTTCTATCAAAGATGATGGATTTTCAATTGATCGAAGAACTCTATGAGGCCTTTTTGGTGAGAAAAACCCAGTATTATCCAGCTTTCTCTTCTAGGCCCTCCTTCTAGCGCCAGTTTCTCTGTTGATGGTCAGAATAGCATAGCAATAGTTAAACAAAATATCACTATTCTACTCTCCTGAAAGAGAAAGAATAACACATGGATATCTAACTCCCAAGGTCTTGGTAATCGGTTCTCAACTGTGCTTGATGCGAACTATAATGTTCAAGGGGCCTGTTGGTGTTGAGCTTTTGGATTGTTCTAAGATCAAACATAAATTCAAACCTACTTTAACCAAGGTTTTAAAGAAACAAAAAAAGATAGATCAAAGCTTGGAACTGAAGAGAATAATAATTCATCCAACTTAACCAGACTTGCTTCCTTTCAAGGAATTGCTAACTAAAACTGGAGAACAAAATCAACTTGTGATTAACACACAGTTTCATTCACTTGCAGTGCTAATTTCAACAGCAGATTGCAAATCACTATTTAAACAAAACATGAAATAAAACTTCATTCCTTGAAAGCTTCTCAAATCGAATGATTAACCCAAGATAAACACCATTCTAAAACACAATATGAAGTAGATTTAAATCTGGTTGCTTCTACTATTGGTGAAACAGATAAGCAACATTTAAAATTCTGGCACAATCACCAGTGTACAGAAAACCTGTCTTCAGCTTGTTTTCACCTACACTAAGAAAACTTGAAAGATACATTACTGCCTTCTGTCGAATCTAACTCCTACTCTAATGCTACTCTTAAGTTTCTCTTACTTCTTAGAAAATTACTACTGTTCAAAATCCATATCTCTATGTCTTTGAACCTCCCTCCTTTTCAAAGAGGCAAAAAATTCCATATATACAGAATGTACCAAAAAGAATTAGTTGGCCCCTATTTTAGGGTTTTACAAAAATATCCCCCTCAGAAGGGTCGGCCCTCAGATCTTTTTGAATAGAGTTAATGTTGCATTCTATTGCATCCTCCATGTTATTATTTGTGAAAGATTGCTCTGGGGATGACCCCCAGATCTTTTGCAACTATGGCATTTACTTTTGGCCCTCGTGTCCATCCTCGAACTTCCTTGAAGGACTGCCTTGAATGCTGTAAAGCATTATCATTAATGTCGATCCACCTCTGCCAGTAGCGATCCCAGTTGTCACTGAGACACGCAGCTTCTTCTTCCTTTATGCCTGCTTCCTGGTGCTCAATATCTTTCTTCTTGTTGACCCCTTCTGGAAATAGTCCTCGACCTCTTCCTAGATCCTTACAAATGACACCCCTAGACACCAAACTGATCCATCGCTTCATTCACAGAGCAAACCCATACTGCTCACATTTTGTTGATCTTCTTCACAAGGGTAGTCAATCGGTCAATGGTTTGCCCTTAGTTCCCCCTTGATTGGGTGAACACATTCCACGTAAGATTCTTGGGTGATCAAAGGTTGTTCACACAGAATCGCATGTCGATGAGACACTAATCGTGTCTCCCCGATGTGATTATACCTCATAGCAGCCATCGGCGTAGCATACAATGGTCGGCAAGACCTCATGTCGAGTTGTACAAGTTATATCGATATCCACAGTGGTTGCCGAGACAATCGCCATTGGCCAGACATCATAGTGAGTCATCAAGGGTTATACCGCTATGTGGCTCCATTGGCACAACATCCTTATTCGGCAAGACATCCTTCAGTCGGCAGGAGGTCATAGTGGGCGCTAAGAGTTATACCGATATCTTTTTCCATTGGCAGGCTCGTCGCTATCGGCAAGACTCTATTCCCTCGGCATGACATCACATCGAGCCCCTCTTCCTTCGGTAAGACACCATCGGGTCGGCCAGATGTTATAGCGAAGCCCCCACCTTTCGACAAGACTCTAGCAGGTCGGAAAGACTTCTCCCCGAGCAACCCTTTCTCCCCGATGACAAACCTTTTCGCTGAGACCTCCATGGGTCGGCGAGACCTTATGCTGATATCATTCCACGTCAGCAAGACTAGCTCCCTTCACCGAGACATTACACTAAAGTCACGCCCTCTCGCCGAGACCTCCACCATTCGGCCAAACCTCATGGCGAATATAAATCTTCTCCCCGATGCAGCCTTGTGAACAATTGTCAGGGAGACTTTTATCTATCAGCAGGACCTTTCATTGAAGCCTCCCTGTTTCAGCGAGAGTCCATTCCAGGACCACCATTCCATTTCGGCGAAACCTTATGGGTCGGCAAGACCTTATGCTGAAGGAAAAATATTTGGGTGAGCTGAGACCACTTCGGTGATACTCCTTCGGGTCGGCAAGACTTCATGCCGAAAGTAAACCACTCTCCCCAATGATATCCCTTTTTGCCAAGACTTCCACGGGTCGGCGAGACTTTATGCCGAGCGGAGAGACATATAAAACCTCACGACGACTGAGATGTTATGGCGACTGGTGGATCCCAAATGAATATCACACTGCCAGTCGGCAAGACGTCTGAAAGGTCTCAACGAATTTCTTCTTGAGGATTTTTATGCTAAATTGGATTGAGGCATGCCTTCCAATTGACCTCCTTAAGAGATATCTTTAGATGAGCGATTCAATTCTGCAAAACAGATGCCTCCATTAGTTCTCAAAAGCATATAAAATATATTATTTATGATTTCATTCAATTTTAGCAAGAAGAAAGCCAACTCAAGCCGAGATAGAACCAAAATTTGACAAAACAAAATACAGACCTAGGAGGAAAACAAAAGAATTCCAAAGGTCAAAGAAAATAACCAAAGGCAACGAAAGCAGAAAGAAAAGGGGGGCCCATTTTGTTCTAGAATAAAATGGGGTGGTTATCCAAGGCATAACAGTTACCAATATGGATTTGGCAACTTAAATAACACCTAATGCATCTTAAGTATTTAGGGATTATATATATAATTGTGTATATGTACATATACATACATGTAAATACATAATATATGTACTTATGCATATATATAAATATATATTTTTTATTAGACATATTCTATTTCACTAAATTAATTCTCAATACATTGTGAAGCATCATTAAAAAACATAAACTTAATCCAAAAATAACATAAATTATTTCTCAAGCACTCACGAGAATTATGGAAAATGATTAAATGCAATTAATTATAAGATTCAAACAACCCATGTAAAACACACAAACACATTTCATGGGTTGTTACATGACTCGAGATTTTATAATCAATTAATTTAGATCTAGGCTCACCAAACCACACAAGACTATCTCATAACTCAGGGTTGAGTGAGACAAGGATAATACACAAAAAATTTACTCAAGTTGATTGTCTCCAATTAAACTGTTATTGGGGAAACCTTCATCTACACACTTAATTAGAACAACATGCTTGTTTACCAATACAAGATAGCTAAAATACAAATATAGCATCCAATGAGATAATATCCATAAAATGGTATCAATATCTACATCTATTTTAAAATCATCTAATACTGGCATGATTTAGACATGAATATGCATTGTCAAAATCACAATATTGAATTCAATAAAATAAGCATAATCAATATAATAGTGAAAATAATTAAGTTGAAACGTTGGAGAACTCAAGCATATAAAAATCCACACAAGGGTACAAAGTACATAATTGATACACATTGATAAGTGTAATATCAATACCAAAACTCTAAAGTGAGCAACATAATAAGGCATATACATGTGGGGCCTTACATAATTTTATGCACCATATAAATATGTGTGAAGATCAAAGAGTTGGGGAGCTTTCAAATAAATGGTTCAAAAGAAAATGATTTTTCCTACAAGTGTTATAAATCATGTATCAAGCTAAGTGGATTTGATTGTAAAGGAAACTCCAAAGTTAAGTACACTTGAACTATACTACTATTAGGGTGGGTGATGAATAGGGAATTCCTAGTGTTTCATTATTATGAGACTCCTATATGTAGCATTTCCCTAGTGGTTGAGAAAATTTTGGATATGTTGAAGCTTTAGCACAACCTTGCTAGCTTGAACTTGGATTTGCATGAACACATTAGAGATCACCTACAATTTAGAGTGAAATTTTTTACATTCTAAATTAGCCAAGTAGAAATCCTACATGAGATAATACAGCTTGTAATATGATGCATTGGAGGGTGCCCAATAAGAGTAGTAGACATGAGTCACAACTGGAACTATAGAGAAATTTTAGAACTTACATGCCAACAAAATTAGCTTTGTTTATTAGGACAATGGAGAGAAAACATACCTTTGAAAGTAGGGGAAATAATCATTATAGGAGAGGGAGGCCATGATGATGGTGAAATACACAAAATTTATATCTTCTTCCTTATCATGGAAATCATATTTGTGTTGCTAATTATTTAATCCTTCTTGATAATTCGGTCTACTCAACCTTGATGTGATTTTTTTTTGTGTTTGAAGGATTCTCAATAGGAATTGCTATCATTTATTTATTCTAAGCAATTTATTAATTATGGAATAGCTTTCATTCACCCACACTTCTATTGGAGGATGACCTATATCAATAAAACTTCAATTCTATTTTTAAATGAAATTACTTTTTTTAACAGTTGATATTTCCTTAATTTCCTTATCAGTTAAGACCTTTAGAATAGCATCAAAGAGTTTATCCTGAGTATTAACTTCTCAAATATTGTCCTTCTAAGAATCTTGAAAGAAGGAGACAACATCCTACTCAATAATCTCATCATTATCAATAGCATTTTTTGCATCATCAATGAGACTCTTTATTATATTTCTTTTTTTATGCTTCAAAGTAGATAAATGAAAAAATCATGTATTCTTGTCACCTTTCGTAAGCCAATGCCCTCTAGATTTTTGCTTCCAAAAAATTTCCTCCATTTTCATTACTTTATGCCATTCTTCCCATAAGTGATTCTCCTTTAAGCAAGTTCTCATATCATTAGTTCCAACAGCCATGGAATCTTGAATCTCCTTCAAATCCTTGAGATTTGAGCTACCTTAAGGAAAATATTGCCAAAAGCGTATTTTTTCTAGCCTTCCATCTTATTTTTTATTAATTTAAGTTTTTGGGCTAAGCAGTACATTGAAGAGCCTTGTATAAGAGTATTCTAATAGTTAAAAATTATACCTTACAATTTTAGATGAGATGACCATATAATTTCATATTTGAAGGGGAGAGGGCCTTTCCATCTCTCCCCTATATCTATTTTGTTATCTCACCATCTCTCTACCCCTATATCACTCCCTCTCTCATTCTCTCTATGTCACTTCCTATCTCTATCTTTATCTTTCTATATCCCCTTCTATCATTTCTCCCTCGCTTTCCCTCTTTATATATTTATCCCTTCCATCACTATCTATCCCTTTCTCCTCTTCCTCTCTCTATCTCTCACTCTCCTCTCCATATCCCTCTACTTCTCCATCTCCACCTTTATCTCTATCTTCCTCTCTATCTCTATCTCCTTAACCCTCTCTTTCTTAGTCTTCTCCCTCGAGCTCTCCCTCTTTCTATCCCTATCTCTTCCTCTCTCTCCTCTCTCTCTCTCTCCCTATTGCAAACGTAACATGAGCCTATTGGTAATGAAGCCTGATTATCTTCCCAATTCAAAGACTTTGTTTCAATCATCTTTGAATCCCTATTGGTTTGAATATGTCATTTCTCCATTGAGACCTTTGCTGCACAAATAATATCATTTTCTAAATGACCCACCAATTGACCTCATGCATTACATAAATGTATGCAAAAAATAGACCAAAATTTACAGGATGTGAGGCAACTTTATAGAGGATATAGGAGGTTTGTAAAGAAATTTTTAATTAACATACTATTAGGGAAACAATAATTTATTTTAGTAATAATTTGAGGGACTGTCATCATTGGGTAGCATGTTTCTAAAGAAATTGAATGTTTTTCTTGTCTCAATCTAGATGTCAGTCAAAAGAGAAGATTTAAACGAAAGTCTCCTAAATACAAATTTGAAACAAGTGAATATTGAAAAGATAAAAGAACTATCCTCTCATTTTATAATAAGAAGAGTATCTAAAAACAAATATTCATAGGTCTCAAGTTCTAAAGAATAGACCTAACAAAATGTAATCTTATAATTCAATTGTTCATACAACCTAATTTAATCACATTAGATTATTACAATGTAAAATGAGAAATAATCAATAATAGGACCCAAATTTTTAAAGAACATGTTTTCAAGCTATTCATTTATTATTAATAATTATTTTTACTATTTTTAATTGGTAGAATAATTTCAATTTCTAATTTATTTTGGATAGAATGAATTATGATCTCCAAATTTTCTATTTTTGAGTAGATTATAGATGAAAAGAGGAAGAAATTAGAACTCTAGAAGTTAAAACACATCTTCTATTCTTATGATAATCTAAATAATTAATTAATCAAATAAATCAAATTTAGCTTAACATAAATGAATCCAGTAAAGTGTGATATAAATAAATATATAATTGAAAACTAGGAATAGAGATAACTCCTTCACAAGATGTTTCGAAGTGTTGTGATACAATTTGGCTAATGGTTTCTTTTTCCAAATAAATGTCCTTGAATCCAAGCTCTAGGATAAAATTCGCCTTCGTTCACAAAAGCACCTAAAATGGAGATGCGGGGTATCGATCCCCGTACCTCTCGCATGCTAAGCGAGCGCTCTACCATCTGAGCTACATCCCCTCATAATTCCTAAGGAAAATTCTAAAGTAAAACCTTTTCATAGTTTTCTCTCTTGCACAGACTTTTTCCATAGTTTTCTCTCTTGCACAGACTTTTTCCATAGTTTTCTCTCTTGCACAGACTTTTTCCAACTGCTGCTTTTCATTTATATGGGGCTTAACTTCAATGCCTTGAAAATATCAATGATTAATCATGAGATTAATGTAATGAAGTTTAAATAGACAAATTAATAAAAAAAATTGATAGTGATGTAATCACGATAATAGCGGCATGCCGTCTTAGCTCAGCTGGTAGAGCGCGTGGCTTTTAACCACGTGGTCGTGGGTTCGATTCCCACAGACGGCGGTTTTCCGCCGTAATACGGCGATTTGTCTGTTTAACTTCCAAACAATATCAAATTTTACAAATTGCATTCTAAATTAACGGAATACATGTGTAAGATAAAAAGCAAAACAACAAATTTTACAAAGCGTATTAAGGTGTATTATATAATATCTTTTAAACTGTGTTTATTAGAAGGGTGGGTGGAATGGCATTACACCTTAAAGTTTGTGTAAAGAAGAGTTTAAATGAAAGTATTAAATAATATAAATAAATATTTCACATAATTTTATATTAGAAGAAAATATTATTTACTTGATAATGAATGAGTTAAAGGAGCTCTATAATGAATAGTTTATAAGACACAATACTTGTTGAAGGGTTTTCAAATAAAGTAGCAAATTAAGTGGACTTAATTTTAGGAGAAACTTCCTCATTATGTACACTTGAGTGTTAAGTAAACTATTCATGCTGATGAGAGATGGGTTCTTGCAAACCACCTCTCATGAAATATGGGTCAATGAATACTTGTTGAAGGGTTTTCAAATAGAGTAGAAAACTAAATGGGCTTGATCTTAGGAGAAACTTCCTCATTATGTACACTTGAGTGTTAAGTAAACTATTCATGCTTATAAGAGATGGGTTCTTGCAAACCACCTCTCATAAAATATGGGTCAACGAATTTAACTCAAAATTTATGTAGTGGAATCCTAATAAGATATCGCATAAGATCTTAGCTAGCAAGAATTGGGCCCTATTTGGTAATGACTTCATCATTATCCTACTCTCCATCTAGCCGCTAAGATTTATTCTTGGTAGAAGAAATGACCTAGGCCAAGCAAATAACTTTGTCATTGTTTGCCAACCAAAAGCACCTTTAACATGGCATTGTGAGGTAACAAAAGTCAAGTGAGTTTGTTGAGATCAACCATGAACACTATGACATCAAGCTTTGGGTTGAGGTGGCAAAAAAGAATAGAAACCACGAGAATTGCGTCTACAATCATTGTCACTATACTCACACCAATGCCCTTGAGGAGTGCACTAGGCCTTAAGAGAGGGAGAGGGAGAGGTCGACAAGAATGACAACCATATAATATGCATTTACCGCGAAATATATAAAATTATGATATTGTTATTAGGATTCAACCGTGTATTTTACGAGTCAAACTCATTGACATGTGCTTCATGAGTAGTGATTCACAAGAACCCTTCTCTATCATGATAATGAATGGTCCACTTAGCACTCATTGCATTTAGGTGAAGCATTGGGTCTTCTCGAGAGGTCACCCATCTCAATACTACTCCAAAAATTGTTGTGCCTTATGAACCATTCATTATAGAGCCCCTTTAACTCATCAATTGATAAGTAGGAGGTATTTTCCACAATGTGTCAAATTATGATATTGCTATCAGGTTCAACCATGTAGTTTAACAATTCAAACTCATTGACACATGTTTCATGAGTAGTGGTTCACAAGAACCCATCTCTCATGATAATGAATGATCCATTTAGTACTCATTACATCTAGGTGATGCTCGCAAAGGTGAAGCACAAAGCCTTTCCGAGAGGTCACTCATCCCAGTACTACTCTAACTCAAGTGCGCTTGACCATGGAGTTTTCCCCAAGGTTAAGCCCACTTAGCTTACGAATTAAGTTGAAATGGTTTTTAGCCATTTCACACTAACTGGGGAATCAACTTTGTTAGAGTAACGACAAAAAATAAAAATTACAAAGCTTGGAATATTTACAAAGCAAGAAAGCAAAGAAAGTGTCACACTTATGTGCAAGCATTCAACACCGAAAGGCAGAAAAGAAATCAAAACTCACCATTGAATAAACAACAAATATAAAAGCCATTTATAGTCTCCAACATAACTTATACTTATAGAGATCCTCTGCTTGATCTCAACATAATTTTTTTATGGATGATTTTATATTATTCACAGATTGTTTTGTTATCTAATATAGGAATACAAGCTTTAAGTTGAAATCTCTTTGCTTGAGAGTCAAGGATTGATTTCCTCAAGGGAAATGATCCCAGCCTCACCCCTTAAAGTGTCAAGGCCTTGTGTTCAATAATATTTTTCAATTAGAAGATGAATATTATACATGAGGCTTCTGACAACATTCTTATGGAACATTTTCCATTTCTTTCCTTCCCTATTCAAAGTTGGGACACATCCTAGCAAACTACTTCAATTTTTTTTGCATTGGGATTACTACTAGACTATACTCCAACATGTTAAAACATTTTAGAACTTCTAAGAATCTATTATGGAACATGCAATCTTCTTGCTTTATTATTGTGATATCGCAATGCCAAGATAATAGTGTGGTTCTTAATAATCTACCATTTCATATCTAATTATTGTTAAATTCAACCGCATCATCTACATGTAAAGCAATAGTAACAAACCATTGGTAAAATTATGAGCCTTGTTGACATTTGAGAAGCAAAGGAATTTTGAACATTTCCAGTTACATTTAAGGCAAGCTTCCTAATGTGTGGTGGAAGAATTTTGCATTGTGTAACTAGATGAACCTCTTCTTCAATTTGAACGTGTGGTTTCTCTTTCATCTGCACTGAATTGGAATATATCATCTTCAAAACCTAATGCATATTAAGGCTCTTTTCCAATTTGTAAATTAGGTATATTAAGAACACCCTTCTCTTCAAGAGATGTAATTTATTGTAAGCAATAATTTGAAATGCAAATGGAAGTTAATGCAAGACACAAGATTCTTATTTCAAGCCACTATAAACCTCTAGATAGAGCTCAACAAGAGATTACAATCAAAGCAACAACATCAAAAACCAAATCCAATTATTACCATAGCCTCCATTGTTGAATGATTTGCTCCTTGAATAGTGATATGTGGATGCTCCTTACTTGAAGATTACCAATTTGACATGTACCTGGCATATGTGATGATTGATATGGAATGAAGGATAGAGTGCCTAAACTTATAGACTTTTGGAAGGGGGAATGGATGGTCAAGATCTGATTATGAGATCAATGGTGGAGAATGATTGAGAGGAATTCCCTAGGATCAAGGAGAGAATGAAGGGTGGAGATGGAAGTTGATAGGTTGTGAATGACTAAGATGAATTGACTAAATTTAGTAAGTACTTGTGAGCATGAGAGAAATAAGGAACATGTGCACCTAAGAAGGCTATAATTTTGGATTGCATTAAGAGAATAGGGGGGGCATAAGGACAAGTGTTCCTAAGTGCCCTTTATTCTTGGAATGTATTGAGAGAATAATGGGACCATAAGGACAAGTGTTCTTAGGTGTCTTTTATTCTTGGAATGTGATGAGGAAATATAGGCCTAATTAAATAATATTATTATTTAATTATTTTAAGCACATGTGTGAGATGGATAATAGGTGGAAATGATAATTACTTATTTATTTATCATGAGGAGATGGAAAAGGTGATTGATTAAATAATATGATTATTTAATCAAGTGTGTAAAGACTAAGGTGAAGGGGACTTAGACTAGGTGATGATATTGGTCGATTAGGACAAGTGATGGTGTTTAGACCTAGGGAATATTTTAGGTGTCTACATTTACATAGACAATATAATGTTTATAATTGAAATTCCTTGTATCTTGAACAATAGCTTTCTAGGACCTCTTCAAACCCAAAACATGGAATAAAACCTCTTCACTATTATAACACTATAAGATGTGTAAAGGAATGATAAAAATTTATGTCATTTTTTATTGGTAATAGTTAGGGAATTTTAGTTATAGCCATTAAAAGATTATTTCAATTTTAATGAAAGAAAACTATATTGATGTTTCATTTGATGTGTGTGATTGTTAGTTAGGTTTTGTTCCATTTGATGTGTGTGATTTTTATTTAGATATTGATGTTCCATTTGACACGTGGAGATTTGGAGCCTTGGTACAGTGAGAGTAGAGTACAAGTATAGTGATGGTGATGTTTATAGTGTCTTGGATATGCAAGTACATTTGAGCATTAGCACGACATGATCATGTATGTGGTTAATTTGTAGTGGTGTGGTTCAATTTTAGGAGGTTGCTCTTATCTCTCAGATACTTGTTTGATTCATTATGGCTGCTCATTTGTGGACTTGTTTAGCAAATCATATATGTTGTTGATTTGGTGTTTGAGTCTTGAGGTCTAATGGATTATCTTCTTTGATATCTTGGTTTACAAGATTGATTTGATGATGGGTTTGCATGTTTCATTATTTTGGATCTTCGTTTGCAATTTGCGGATTAGCTACCCATTGGCTATAGTGGAATGACTTGGATATGGATTGTCTATATCCATGGATTGATTCACTATTAGTGTAGACTTTGTTAGTTGGTCTTGTTTGTGGTCATTTGTGCATTATTATGTTGCATTGGGATGAGAGGATGGATGATTAGAGTTCCTAGATGGTTGATTATTAGGACTTGTAGAATTTTTATCACGATGTCATGGATGGCTTGGATACACAATTTAGTGTGAGCTTTTAGCAGTGATGGCTTATTTCCTTGGCTTGGAGATCTTGGTTCTAGTTTAGTGTTATTAGAATTATAATTTCAAGTGTGTGTGGACCATGATGATCTTCATATTAGGAGATAGTTTTCATGATACTGTGGATAGTTTGTATCAAAGTTTAGTAGGATTTTTGGTAGTGATGTGTATTCAACACCTAGCTCTTGTATTTTGATTCGTATGTAGTATGAGTGCTTTGAATTCTTCAGTTCTATTGCTAGAAAATGGTTATCTTCATGTGATTTGAGATGTTGATCCTTGGTTTAGAATATGTTTTGTATTATGTCTTGGTTTGCTCTTAATTCTAGATTGGAGTTTTGGCATGATATAGGTTTTCTTGAGACCAAGATGTATGCATTAGAGCATGTGATCTCCTAGGAAGAGATGTTAGATCATGATTCCATGATTCCATGATTAGTTTCTTGATTTTGTAGTTGTAACTTTGACTACGGTCTTGTTGATTTTCTTTGTATTGAGTACATTAGTCATGTTCTTGGGAGCTTCATGATAGTGTGATGTTGCATTTGGAGTTTACCATGGATTGATCGATTATAGGCGTTCATGGATACATGAAGACTCGGGTGAGGCTAAAGTTCTCTTGGGATTAGAGACATTTGTTAAGATAGTTACTTTTTGGAGATTTCAATAGGAAGACCAAGGAGCTTGCACCTAGATATGGATGTGAGTTCATAATGGACCTATAAAGGAGATTGTTCTTGGAGTGAGTCATGATGACTTGGTGTATCCTAGAGGAGCATTCTTATTCCCCACTCTTGGTCTATTCTGTGTATTATCTTCTAATAGGTATTGCCCATCATATTTCTAGAGCATTTGACTTTATGATTTATCTTCTCATGAATATGGATTTTGAGCTTTGGTTGTTAGTTTTGGAGGATTTATTTGAGTGTGTTTAGCATGGTTATCTCCTTGTGCATATGAGTAATTTGATGATGTCATTTATGAGGATCATAGGAGATGTTTATTGGGCTTATTCCTAGTTTTGGGAATGGATATTTTGAGTTTGATCTTTCTTGGTTAAGAGAAGCTTATATCCATGTTGGTTATATGAAATTCATATGTTTTATTTGATCTATGAGATTGATTGGATGTTGTTAAGGTTTTTCATTTGGGGTCGTAAAGGAGATCATACTTGACACAGTTTAGCACTTTGAAGTGTTGGTAGAAAGACATGATATGATTTACAAGTTTTTTCTCTTCATTCCATGGCTACTTTATGGAGGTTCATGTTTATATAATTTAGGAGAGTTATGATGACATGTTGTGAGAGAGTATGCAACTATTTGTGTTTCATGTGTGGATCATTGTGATTGTTCTTGGTACTACATGATTTTGATTATTAGCCACACCTTGGTTTAAGTGTTGATTGGTAAACTTGATATGCCTTGATCTATGTGTATGTTCTTCATTAACAAGTTTTATATAGAGAGCTTGTATTGCAGTTTATGGGTGGTATATATTGTTGGCATGAGTTTATTGATGTTATTGATACTTAGGAGGTATGGATGGTTGGATGTATTAGCATATGTTGTGAGTGTTCTTTTCATTCGTGTGGGATTTTTACCTTTAATAATAGCTTGGAACCTTTGTTATCACTTGGATTCAATGCTTGTGTTATTTAGTTTGGTGCATCTTCACCTTGAGTTGTTCCTTTTCTTCCATAGATGGCAAGTTGGAGGATGAGAGAATTTCTTACTTGAGATGGTGGCCACCTTGGTTTTATTGCAGATATTTTTATGGAGCACAAGAACATGTTGGAGATTCATGCGGTTTCGTCTATGGTTATGATGGTGTATTTCATTTATTGACCCTTACACAATGTATATAGAAGAGAGAATTTTAGAAAAATGGAGTTGTACACTTTGCACAAGAATGAAATATATTAATTATTTATTTGTGGTCTATCTAGGTGATGTGTTTAGCCACATTAATTATTTATTTGGGTCCGCTTATAAAGTTGTAACATTGGGTTAATTATTTGTGTGAAAATAATTAATTATTATTTGAAAAAATAATTTAATTATGTGAAAACTTAATATCAAAAAATAAATGAAAGGTCAATGGTTTTGTATACTCATGGTTTTGAGGCACATGGTTTTATTTTACCACTTGGTTGTATTTGTGTGAGCTTGAATCTATAAAAGCAAGCACATGTTTAGTGGTTAAGGTTGTTTGGGTGAATGGACAATCATTGTATTGAGTTTCTCTTGTAAGTGCATATGTAAAGCGTGGTATGGGATGTGTTATTACATGCTTGGACACATGGAGAGTGCATTAAAGAGCTTAAAGTTTCAGAAGTATTCATGAAAACTTTGTAAATGCATTGTATTTTTTTATTGTTGAATAATACAAAGTGTGGATGTTTTTGGAGGCTGGGTTTTTTCTTTCTATGAGGGTTTTCCTAGGATATATCTTGGGTTATCTTGTGGCTTGTCTATTTAATCTTTACATTATGGTTATTATGTAAGCTTGCATACATTTTTTTTCTCATGGGGTTATGTAAGAAATGGATTGCTCATTCTAAGTATTATGCATTTATTTTTTAATAGATCTATCATTGTACTTTGTTTTGTCAAAAGATCTAAACGTGAATTAAAATAACCAACTAAATATTTTTAGTTTTTATTAGATAAGCAGCATTTACAGGGTGTTGTACCCTTCACACAGGAGCCCAAAGGGCCAAAAAGGAGCTTAGTTCAAACCAGAACATGAACTAGGAGAAACACAGAAACAGCTGACAAACAGTTGTAGAACAAAAAACAAAGACTAGACAACCCCAAAACCTTAGGGGACCAATTTGACCCCCGTCACCCTAGGTCGCAAAGAAGCAACGGATTTGGGGAGTCCCTTCTTCTTCCTCGGCACAACAGACCAGGAAGACTTGGAATCTAAGTCCACCGAGCGAGGCGAGAGGAACGGATCCTCAACAGCCACCCGCACAGAGCCATCACGCAGAAAGGGAGCCGATAGCAAAGAGGAGACAGGAGCACTCAAGGGAACAGCAGAATCGATCAAAGAGGGACGGGCAGGGTCTGTCAGGACATCGACAGCAGTAGGTACCACGGAAGGGAAAGCCGGAGGAGTCAGGATAGAATCAACCACCAAGGGAGGGTCATCCTCCACAAGAGGAACATCCGAAGAGATAGAACCCACCGTGAGATGGTTTGAGAGAGCATTCTTCCACCAAGTAGCAACGCCCTTACGATGAGCAAGAGGGCAACCAGAGGCCAAATGACCAGTGGAGAAACACCTCCTGCACCGAAAGGGAAGGCCCTCATAGTCCAGCAGCTACGACCAAGGTCTGTCTTCCACCATCAAAACCACATCACCATGAAGAGGTTTGGAGATGTCCAAATCAACTAAAATACAAGCCATCGTAGTATGCCCTAGATCCTAAGTCGTAGAGTCAACCTTCAGAAAGCGTCCAATGGAGTTGCCAATAGCTTCAAAACACGATTCCTCCCAAAATTGGAGGGGGAGATTCGGCAATTGGACCCAAACAGGTCTAACATTCAGTGGCTCAGTAAGCGGAAATATTCTTAGTTAGAAAGTATTGAGTTCAAATAAATATGAAGTAAAATAATGATGAAATAAATACAATGATACTTTTCTAAGTTGTACAAGTGTACCTTTCTTCAAAACACACAAATAAAAAAATTAATATTAGAGGGAGTTGAACAACCCATTGGAGAAAGTCTTTTACATGTTTTGTTAAAACTAATGAGCCCAAAGAAATACAAATGATCTAAGGTGGCAATGGACATTTCACACCCTATCAATTAGTTCACTTTGTTGGAATTCCTTACATTTTTTCCCCATGTATACAATAGGTGGTAGATTGTTAAAACCAAGTGTTGTACACCTTATAAATCCTAGAGAAATTATAATTATTTAATTATTAATGTGTCTGTAATATTTAAATCCTCGTAAAATGAGCCACCATACTTGGAAAGAATCTCAAAGTCCTTTGGATGATACACTACATAAATTAGCAAATCTACTATGATGGGTGTTAAAAAAAATTGTGTAACACAATGAACTAGAAAGGACAGCTTTGATTGTCTAAAAATAGTTGTACAATAAATGTTTGCAAGGGTAACTAGTGCTTCGATATGGAATAGTTAGTAGTTACATTGGACCCCTTAGGTCCTAGGAGTCAAAAGTCACCAATGGAAATTAAATTCTATTCCCAAAAGAGTTAATTTAGAAGAATGGTGCATGCATCTAATTTGAATTAGTTGGACCAAATCTTGACTTACAGTTTTGAGCTCATAATTTTAAAAATCCATTATTCTATTCTCAAAAGAGTTAATTTAGCAGAATGGCACATGCAGCTAATTTGAATTAGTTGGACCAAATCTTGATTTACAGTTTTGAGCTCTTTATTTAAAAAATCCATTGGGGTTTTCAATTTTCTTGCAAGGTTATATCATCATATCAACTCATGAAATCTCCATAAACACACGTAAAAGACTGCATTTTCTTGTAGCCTTATTGAGATTAATTCGTGAGTACTTTTGCTATTAAATTTTTCCTATAAAATTTTCCTAGAATATATCATATATATTTTTAAATTGGTACTAATAAAATTTGTTTAGATCTTGCATTATTGTTTTTTTCATAAAATTATTGTGAATCTAATCTAGATTCCTTTCATACCACACTAAAAACATCTTTTATGAAAAGTCTATTGATATTGATTTACCTCGAGCTGTTTATGGAACTTGTCAATTTAAAATATTAACCTTTATGTAACAATTTTAACTTATTTAAAAGGTACATCACAGATGGGAAAAATGCTATATACTTTCCTTTCCAAACTCTTTTCAAAAAAATATTAAACTCATTTATAAATTCAACGTCCTATTAAAATGGTTCAAAATAAATTGATTATGAATATTACTTATTACAAAATTAATCACCTGTAAACTACAAAAATTAGCACAAAACTCAAACCACAAAATTATATTACAATGATACTTTTGTATTAGTACATTTGCAGTGTTCAATAGCAATACAAGAAATTATAGTTAAAACAAGATATGGGTGTGTCTCCAGGTCCCATTTTTTTGAGCTACCATCATGAGATGACCTCTAATCTATTTTCATTTCCCTCAAGCTAAAAGATTGTGCAAGGTAAATGAATATTAATGTTATTTTTAGTTGGGCCTAGTTAGTTTTATATCTAGAAAACTTAAAATAATATTATTTTAATAAACTGAAATAAGGAATTTTTGAACACTTAGAATATTTAAAAAAGTTAAATTAAATTAAATACTTAAAGAAAAATTTAAATCCGAGAGCCTGATTTACAAAGGTATATCAAGGAGGCACCTAACTTCATTTCCTTATCAAAATTTCATTTGGCATTCTGAGTTTGGTGTTCAAATTCCCATGCAAGGACAAAAACCCTTGGCTGTATTCTACAATCCAAGGGGACAAAAACCCTCTTTGGCTCTTCTCACGAGGTTGATGGCTCACAATTGTGAGCAAATCTCGAGATGTTCATTCTGGTGGCTACTTACTAACAACTTGCTGGGACATCGAATCATATTTGCAAAGCAAATCCATATCGATTGGACTACTGGCTTGGAATCGCATAGGTTGTTGGTCATCTTCCTTGATCACTGCACACTTACCAAGCAAAATTCAGAGTTGCACCATCTCCTTAGGGCTGATCACCATTAATAATTAGTATTAATAATCAGAGTTGTGACTGTTGTAGTGAATCGCATCAATTTTGGGGCAGGATTATAGAGTTTTGGTGGCTGCAAGTTGCATTCAGGGAGTGTGCCAACCGCTGACACTAACTGCCATACATACAACTGTTGATTGCATCATCACAGGGTATTATAACAGCTGATCACTCCATTTCCTGTGAAGTGCTTCATTTGAGAGGTGCCACACCTGTTGGTGGAGGATTAATATCTTGACAGTCTGAATAGAGGATTGAAGGGCAGACTTACCACAGTTGTCACATTCAATCTGGTCGTGCATCAGCATTCTCCTCTTTCCCTGGCATTTTTCAATGAGAGCCCGGCTAAGTTGATCTAAATACATGTATATGATTGCAATCAGCGTTGTATTGGAAACAATATCAGATCTGGGTTCACTCGATACTGTGTGCTAATTTAATCAATTATATCAGCAATTTCCCAACTGATCTCACCTCAGAAATTGACGAGCTTAATGTTTCATATTGGCTGTTTATTGTCAGTATTTACTAACCAGTATTACAATCAGTTCTATTTTTTCTTTTCTGTTTGCATTTTCATTCCAGAACTCAAAACTTGCACAAACAAATCAGAAAACACAAGCCCCCTATATCTTGGACATTACACTGTCCTATTAATCAATTTACAGTTTTACTGTACCGTCTGGATTATAGAAAAACCAGATTCTTAAAACTTTTTCTATAAATCAAAGCATATTACTGTAACCATTTACAAATTAGTCGAACTCATTTGCATTTGACATTAGACTAAACGAAGCATGCAAATTGGACAATATATTACCAAAACTAGAAATCAAGATTAGCTAGCATACAAGCCATTCAGATCTCTTTTCCATGGTCCAAAAATAGTTCATAAGCATAAGAAACAAACGATTAATCGACCTTGTTCAAACTGAAGCATGCAGCATCAAAATTATGATTTGCCTGGGTGTAAAGCATGTCGCCCCAGCATTGATGATCAGAGAATTCGTTCTATTCAGAGCCAGAGTATGCCACCCTGACTGATGATCAGAGAGAATATGTTCTATGAAAATCCACTCTTTACCACCGTCACTTTTTGCCGACCAGAAATTGCCTCTTTCAACTGAGCAACTTGACATAAGAGCTCACTTATTTTCTGCAAGATAAGTAAAAAGGACAGATCAGTACATGCAATTAGATTTGAAATATGTAGCGATGGCTTATATGTAAAAGTAAATTACTAAATACAGAAGGTCGAAGCACAAATCAGAGAAGTGACTACAAAAAGGCAACTTTGTATTCGCAATGCGTCATATTTAAGCAATTCAACCATATAGATGAGGATCACAACAAAAAGCCAATTATAAGTGCAAGTCAATGTAAATTGTAAAAGCAAATTATTGTCTAGCGGGCTCATGTATGCCAAAAGCACTGAAAGCATTATTTTTTGTTTGATATTCAACCTACTTGCCATTCAGTTCTTAGTAGCCAACCCACAACTTGCCAATCGATACTTCAACTTGGTCCTAAAACAATTAGAAGCGATGCTTCAGGATCTTTTGAGTTTGACGCCCAACAGCCAAATCTGAAAAGTCTTAGAATCCATTTCATGACTAAGATCACATGACAGCTAAATCCATAAGGTTTTGCATGGAAGATCCCATTGCCTGTGAGCCTGTAACAAACTCCTCCTTAATGGTTGCTGATAACTGATTAGATCCACTAAATACAATTGATAAATGATGCATTACTTATTATCTCTGAGTTATATAAAAAATATGTGATATGGCACAGCTTTACAAAAAAACTTTAATACCAGAAGCAAAATTTTACCTCTAAATTGTTGACTGCATAAATTTAAAAACATTTCAACCATGCAGGAGGATGTCTTATGATAACACATTCTACGGGAAACATACATCAAAACATATACATGAATTCTTTCCTGCTGGAGAAATGGAGTCAAAACACTATGGTAAGTTTTATCTTGGCCAGCAAAAAGAACCTGATAAAGTGTATAGCCTACATACAAAATACCTTGGAGTTTAAAACAAAATGATATTTGAAAAATGAAAGAATAACACATTCTGCTTAAGAATCCAAGGGATGCAGCTAATCTGCTTAAATCGGTTTCAAATTGCAAAATAAATTTCACTAGCATTCAAATATAGACAATAAATTTAGAATATAACACAACATATCAAGGGTTCCTAAATAACAACGGATTGAATATTAGTTTGTTCTTAAAATTAATGGGGCGAGTGCATAATTTCATTGTTACACAGCCAAATTTGTTTCTCACCATGCAGTACATCCAACAATCACAAGGCATCATACTGCATAACTTCGTAATCCGTTTGCCTTCACAAGACAATGTTTAAATGTCATTTAAGAAAACAAACACAATGTCTCGCTTAAACCTAGATTATCAACAGACATATTGAACTCCATAATACTACAAGAGAATTTACATTGTAACACACAACTTTTCTGCTTACAAAACTAAAAAGTACTAATATAATTTTATGATTTGGTGGGCAGGGGAGGAGCCTAAATGATAGAATGAAGAAATTTTTGTTTACATCATCCTTCACAAGTTTCCTCTTCATGGGTGTTGACAAGTTAATGTTTTTCTGTAATATCAAAATTCAAAATACCCAAATGTATTTCTGTAATATCATCCTTTACAAGTTTCCTCCTTGTGAGTGTTCACAAGTATATATTTTTTTGTAATATCAAATTTCAAAATACCCAAATGTATCACTAAAACAATTTTGTCATTAAGTAATCTCAAAAGAGATGACAAGAAGCTTTCAACATCCTCATGGGTGTTCTAAGACAACCAGATGGATTATTTCTTCCAACCATTTGGGTGTCAAGTGCCTGTTGGCTGCTATAATCACCAGCATGGATGATAATAAATGTAATGTCCCCCTTTTGGGATATTACTAAATTTAGGCCTTGCAAAACAATAATAAACACTAAAGACTGATATTAGCAATAACAAGTATCAACTTTATGGTTATATTCAGATTAATACATAAAATAGTATAATATTGAGAGCAATACACCATAACTAAAACATTATAATAGCTAGATCTATAGTTCATATTATCATAAACATTTGAATTCAAAATAACTTAACATCATTAATGATTATTCCAAGGTGTACTCAGATAGCCAATCATATTAGAAATTCTCTAAAAATACTTACAAACCGCAATCTCAAGGATGGTTGTCCTTGTATTGCCAGAGTATGGGTGGATCCTTGTTCATCCATCTCAAGAAAGCGTACTTGAGAAGACCCTCAAGCCCGGGAGCACTCATACGCCTCCTGGCCCCAAGAGTGCTACATCTCAGGAGTGGCATACTTGAGAAATCTCTCTCAAGCCCAAGAACACTCATCCGCCTCCTGGCCCACGAGCATGGCAAGATCCCAATGAGGCGCTCCATCCTCCTTGATCAAGCCCAAGAGCACTCATTCACCTGCCAGCCCACAAGCACGGCATCTTGGAGTGGCGTGCTTGATAAGATGCATGAAGACTGTTTCCCTCAACAAACTCGGGAGCATTCATATGCCTCTCGGCCCAACAAGTGTTGCATCTCGAGGTGTACTTAATGAAGGCAAAGTCGGTACTTCCCATCTCATGAACCCGGAAGTTTGATCAGCCTCCCTATTTGTAAACACTTGTATAAATTCAAAATAGATTGCTAAAAGAATCTTATTCTATTAATTGTTAATCATTTATCATTTCATTTTGCAATTATAATGTGTGTCTGTGTCTGTGTCTGTGTCTGTATATATATAGTTATTATTCTTAATTATATTTTAGAACTTACTTCCCAATAATATTCTTGCTTAAATAATATTTATTCCAATAGATCTCTTATAATTTCAAATTCTTATTTCCCTTTATCCCATCTGCCTTGCTTCATCTCCTTGCACAAAATGATTCCACCTCCCTATATATCCTTCATGGTGGGGTGAATAGTCACAACCTTAATAATTATTACACCCCTTACAAGGGATGCAACCCTCCTTAATCAGTTAATCAATGGTTTTTTTATTGCAAATTACATGTCATTAGTTATTTAGGAATCGCTACCCACAAAAGTATCGCTGGTCTTGTTTAATTAATATGGATCACTGCCCTTATTCCTTTGCCCAAGTTTAATTTAAAGTGCTACGATCATATTCCCTGGTGGGGGCATGACAGTCCACCCTTCCTAATATTACTTGTCCTCAAGCAATAGGAAAAAACTCTACAGCTAGTGGTGATTGTCTTGGTTATGTCTAACTCTATACTACAATGATGTCCTCATAGAGTGGTTGTTAGTATACTTGCCTCAACTTGACTACCAATAAGGTTAATACCATCCTCTAAAGTATGAGGACAACTTATTGTCCATTGCTTATGTACTTTTGTTTTCCAATAACTCTTAATAACAAAACCAAGAGATGGTAACTAGCAAGGTTTGTAACTTAAGACAAGTTTTCTCTCATCCTCAGAGAGAAGAAACAAAAGACATCTTGCAGCCCTACAATTCTTTCTTCCTAAATCCACCCTAATAGAATTTGAGGCTACTGTTGATTGTAATCACTAATGAGTTAATCAATCTTGATTAGAGAGCTTAACTATCATCAATTAGTTGAAGTTTGGATGCAATTATCTCACTTGTTTTAATATCACCTGTATGATTGTTACAATAAAGTTGCTAAAGAACTACCAAATATGTCAAGCACTATTTGTGAGGTGTTGTCCAAATCCTTTGGTTGTCTTTACTCAATTTCGCTATGAGAGCATCGGATTCATCAAAGACTCAAAATGGCCTACTCCTTGTTCAAGAAAGTAGTCATGACTTTGTGGATTTTAATTGGTTGGCATTTTAAGATACTGACAATCCTAGGTCAAGATAATACCTTTGTGCACTTATATCTTGAAATTTGGAAGTCAGATAATGTAGAAATCATCTTTGTATCTTAGTTATGCCTAAATGGCCACATATGGATTTCTATTTGAGAAATGAAAGTCAAGTTATATCATTACATTTTGTCATTAACTCTGTTGAGTTGTTAGTTAAGGATTGATTGTCCCTTCATTGGGAATCTTACGAGCTAATGAATTGTAACCGTAAGAACATGTAGGTCTCATAGCCTTGGTCTGAAACTCCAAGGTATATACTTTTTTTTATCCTCGAGCTAGCAGGATCAAAGCTTTGATACCAATTGTAATGTCCCCTTTCGGGATATTCCTAAATTTAGGCCTGCAAAGCAATAATAAACACTAAAGACTGATATTAGCAATAACAAGTATCAACATTATGGTCATATTCAGATTAATACATAAAATAGTATAATATTAAGAGCAATACACCATAACTAAAACATTATAATAGCTAGATCTATAGTTCATATTATCATTAACATTTGAATTCAAAATAACTTAACATCATTAATTACGCCGAAGTCGTTCCCTCATTGAGCTTTTCCAACTCGTTTTTACCTTGAACGGTGCAAATTGGCGCACGGGATGGACCACGATGAAATGAATCTCAGCCGTTCATCACTTTTCGCCATTTTGTCAGTTGTTTTCTCCCCTTTTTGTTGCTTTCCCCGCTGCTATTGCTTTCCGCTCCTCCAAACTATTCCTCTTCAAAAGTCCGGATAGGGTTTCGATGCGGTTGGAGAAGCAAATTCTAAAATGGGCCAAAGCAATATATATATAGATATATAGTCGAATCGACGACTCAAACTTGTCCCCCGACCAACCCACATTAACCGTGGATGAGAAGCAGAGGTTAGATCTCTATCGTCCGCATTAGGCAAGGTTGCTATTTTACACAGGGGGGCGGGGGTTTGCAGATTTCGTGAAGTAGAATTCCGATCAGTGCAAGCTCTTCATTGGAGGGATATCATGGGAGACGAGCGAAGAGAGGTTGGCAGAGTATTTTTCCAACTATGGCGAGGTTGTGCAAACTGTGATAATGAAGGATAGCATGACAGGCCGCGCCAGAGGGTTTGGCTTTGTCGTCTTTGCTGACCCCTCTATTCTTGACAAGGTTCTCCAAGTTTTGTAAGATGTTGGTTCCTAATCTTCACCTTAAATCGAAACAAAATCCAATATATGCAATATGATTCCAAAACAATGAATTTTCAAATGATCAGGTGGACGCAGATCTAGTCTCAAACATAAACATATATTGAATATGAAATTGTAGACAAATCAATTGATTCTAATCACAGGCGAAAAGTATAGATAGTTCATAGCACAGATATCACAACCCAACAAGGATATGGCCATCCAAATTGACGGGTCAGGGCAATTCGCCTGGAAATAATACACACACCGCAATTGATTATAACGATCACAACTCTTGACTGCCTTGATATCGACACGACCAGCTGTATTTCACCAATCTCCAACTCTATGCTACGCGAAAGTTACTCAACCCAGGAATGCTCTAATCCACCGCTACAGATGAGAGACGACCTAAGGTGGCGCCTATAGATTTGGACGCTAGTGCAGGGATCTCCTGATATATACTGCCCATGTCCCTGAAATCATTCGCTCAACTCCACTGCGAGGCACTGTGGTGGACCTCGTCACTTGTATAAGCTCTCGTGAATGACCAATGTAATGATGGCTGAGTGAAACGATAATAGTCGCTACTCACAGTTTGACTCCCACGCGATGAGCTCAATTCGATCTAGGAGTGGCCAGAGCCGAAGGCTCGGCCACTAAAATCTTTTCCCTTCGTGCGCTCCTGAATCCAGTGGCCGCCACCTACGATGTAAGAGTCGAGTGTTCAAGATGGGAAAACAAAAGGATGAACTGAAATAAGAGATCCCAGGTGGAGACTACGTCCCACTTGGACAAGCTCACTACATGGCCCAACCTTATTCCAATTCCAATTCGATGATCTCCCAAAGGTAGAGACCCAGCTTAAATACAGATGCCAACATGATGTCGGCCCAACACGGAGAAATTCGATTATTAATTTTTAGCGCCAACAGGAAGGAGTCGGCCAGACAATATAAATTTAAATGTTATTATAATAATTTAAATTTATTAATTAATTATTATTATCATTACTATTTATAGTAGTGTTAAAAAACACTTTTTTAAATCATTTCCCTCCAAAATCAATTCAAAAAATCGGGAAAATGACAATCCCCGCCTCCAAATTGTTACTTATCCTCAAGCAACCTTAAGTTAGGATGCTGAAAAATTTCCACTCCTTCCCAGGTTGCATCTTCGCTTGGTAGGCCCTTCCACTTGACCAAGTACTTTGGTATCACCTTATTCCGCAATTTCTTCTCCTGGACATCCAACACCATCTCGGGCTCGAGGATCAACTTGCCTTCGTCATCAAGAGGAGGTAACTCAATGGAGGGTGAGATCTGCTGTCCTAGTGCCCTTTTAAGGCACGATACATGGGAGACATTATGAAGATCTAAGGAAAACAATTCAGTTTTTGGTTGCTCATGATTTGTAATTTGCCTTTGGCTGTATATGTCTTCTCTTTTTTATGATATCTAAGTCCCAAACAACAAAATGGAATTTATTTTGCATGCAAATTCTGATGATTAAGGATTTGGGCTTTGTTGTTTCTGTTTAATTTTTCAATTTTTATTTTTGCTTTCTAACTCTGAATGGATAAGCTGATCTAATTTATTTTTCAAGTTTTGGTGGTTCGATGTCTAGGCTTTCTTACAGTGCCTGTGCAAAGTTACACTTTTCCCCCCTGAATACCCTTTTGAGCAGAACCAATGAAACTTTTGTTTTCATTTATTTATATTTTGTTTATTAGTAAATTTGGATCTGTGCCCTTGTTTGAACCTAATTAAATTCCTCTATCTGTGTGTGCCTGCCCAAATATCAAAATTTTAGTTGAAATTAACACTGTATTAAAATAATAAGTAAATTTTTATCAAGTTTTGGTAGTTGAAGATCCGGGAACTGTGTCTCAAACTGTCATATTTTTCATATTTTTCTCTGCCAATAAGTAGTTTGCCAAAGCTTTGCCAAAGTTCTTTTAGATAACTTGGTTACAAAATTGTACTCGTTTTGAAGTAGGAACTCCCAATTATTGACAAGGTTAGAATATCACTCCTATTTTGTTATTTTCATGGTTATTTTGTTTTGTTATTGATGTGAATTCATCTGTCATATAAGAAACAATCTTGTATTAACTAGCTTATCGGGTATGCTCATTGGATTTTTAGTCTTTATATTGCAATTATGTGATGTACATTGAGGTCAACGGTGATAATGCAGCTCATATTTATAAGTTCTTGAAATCAAGCAAAGGTGACCTTTTGGGTGACAATATTAAGTGGAATTTCACTAAGTTTCCAGATGGAAATGTGGTTGATCGATATGCTCCAACAACTCCTCCATTGAATATTGAAGTACTTGACAATCCATCTTTTGTAGTTTCATACCTTCTAATACTTTCTTATGATGATTAATTGTTTGGGCTTTTGTTGCAAGTCAATCACAATAACACCAAGAACCTATTTCTAAACAGCAAATGTTTGATTTGGTAATAAGATACATGCCTTACGACAGACACTAATATTTGTGTTTTATGTTTGCAGAAAGATATCAAGAAGATCCTTGGAACTACCTGATTCTTAAAAAGCAAAAACATAACAGTATTTCTACAATGGTGCCCACATAGTGCTAAGGAATAAGATGAAATCCATTTACATGTGATTATGGTTACATAACAGGTTGTAGCAGAAGAGCAATTTAATCTCTCAAGGATCGCATGCAATTATGTTTTGATAGTTTTCTCAACTGAAAATGATGTTTATCATGCTTTTAACATTCATAATTTGCAAGCTGCCCATCATCAGCATATTGTGTATCTTTTACAATTCTCACTACTATACCACATTTATCACTCTTCTACCTTCCACATGTCTTCGACGTACCCATTGCACATGAAGGTGCAATTGCTAGGGATTATTCCAAGGTGTATTCTAATAGCCAATCATATTAGAAATTCTCTAAAAATATTTACAAACCACAATCTCAAGGATGGTTGTCCTTGTATTGCAAAAGCATGGGTGGATCCTTGTCCATCCATCTCGAGGTGGCATATTTGAGAAGACCCTCAAGCCCAGGAGCATTCATACACCTCCCAGCCCCATGAGTGTTGCATCTCAAGAGTGATGTACTTGAGAAGTCTCTCTCAAGCCCAATAGCACTCATCCACCTCCTGGCCCACGAGCGTGGCAAGATCCCAAGTCCACACCATCTCTCAATCCACCTTGGAGGCACTCCATCCTCCTTGATCAAGGTCAAGAGCACTCATTCACCTCCTAGCCCACAAGCACTACATCTTGGGGTGGCGTGCTTGATAAGATGCATGAAGACAGCTTCCCTCAACAAGCCCGAGAGCACTCATACGCCTCCCGACCCACGAATGCTGCATCCCAAGGTGGCATACTTGATGAAGGCAAAGCCGGTACTTCCCATCTCGTGAACCTAGAAGGTTGATCAGCCTCCCTATTTGTAAACACTTCTATAAATTCAAAATAGATTGCTAAAAGAATCTTATTCTATTAATTGTTAATCATATATCATTTCATTATGCAATTATAATATATATATTCTTAATCATATTTCAAAACTTACTTCCCAATAGTATTCTTGCTAAAATAATATTTATTCCAATAGATCTCTTATAATTTCAAATTTTTATTTCCCTTTATCCAATCTGCCTTGCTTCATCTCCTTTCACAAAATGATTCCACCTCCCTATCTATATATCCTTCATGATGGGGTGAATAGTCACAACCTTAATAATTATTACACCCCTTACAAGGGACGCGCCCCTCCTTAATCAATCAAGGTTTTATTACAAATTACATGTCATTAGTTATTTAGGAATCGCTGCCCACAAAAGTATCGCTGGTCTTGTTTAATTAATATGGATTGCTGCCCTTATTCCTTTGCCCAGGTTTAATTTAGAGTGCTACAATCATATTCCCTGGTGGGGGCATGACGATGAACTGTGAAATGATGGCCCCTTTTCTAGGGACCACCAAGGCCCCTCAAAACTTCTTATTCTTACAACTAGCATAGAGGATCGCTACACAACCAAATTCAGAGTCCAGTGTAGGCAAGCAAAAGAAATTTACCTATTCCCTCTCTATATAAAGAGAATCAATAACCCGGGATGTTAGGGAGAATCGAATATGGTGCTTTGCTTCCTCTCAGGATTGTTCATCCAAGCTCTCCTAGCCCAAGCAACTCTCTCAAGGACCTTAATAAACCTCTACTGGCCCTTTGATGGTGATTGACAAGGATGATGGCCCTCCACCCCTTTGATGGTAATACAAAGAGTTTTCTTCTTCAATGGCCCCTTCATCTTGCCTCCGTCATCGGTTCATACCTATTAAGAATTAGATAGCATTTTATGGCTTTTGTATATACTGACAAACCTAGAACTCGACTGCTTGGATTTAGCCCCCTCCTATTCGGTTCCACTGTTTCTTATGTTTAGGATTAGGTTTAATTACTTTATTCTAGTTGGAGTTCCATTTAGCACTTTTGATTAGCTATTGTAACTTGCTGCTCCTGAATCCCATTGACCTATTTTTGTCACTCCTGGACAATAATCCATTGGTCTTGTCAAAAGGGCTTTCAGAAATTTTTGGGCTTGTGCTGCTCAGAAAATGTGAAAACCTTTGCACTTGAACAGTTCTGTAATGTCCCCTTTTGGGATTTCCCTAAATCTTGCCCTAGAATAAAAAATTTAATGTAGTTATGGTTATAACTAACCAATTATATGCTTGAAGCAATATAAACTTGGTTTAGGTCCTGCAATCATGTTAGACAATATTGGAAATATAATTTATATGAACAAAATATATATAATAAATGTCTTATCTATTTAAACCATGTAAAAATACATAACTACTTCAAAACTATATACTACACAATATCCATAATGCATAGTGGAAGTTTAATCATAATAGGACTTGGATGAGAAACATGATAAGGCACCCGCAGCTATCCATGTTAAGCCCAAGAGTGGATATACCATCCCTCTTGACCCCAAGTGGCAGACACGTGGGCATCCAACATGGAGTGGCGTACTTAGTGGCTATACATGTTGCCTTATCCATCCTTCCTATGATTGAGACTCCTTGAATCCATTTCAACAACCAACCAACCCATGTAGAGATTGGGGGGAGCGGGGGGGAGCTACAATAGGAGGCCCATAGATTCCCCTTTCTAAGCCCAAGGGCGGACACTCACCCCCTTGGCCCCAAGTGGCAGATACACAGGCATCCAACATGGAGTGGCATAGTCAGAAAGAAATCTAGTAGCTGCTCACCCTACTGGTATTTCCCCCACACCTCATGGTTGCTTGATGAGAATTACAAACACTGAATATATCCAGATTCATAGAGATTATACAACAATAAATATATCATTATACACAATAATCATGATAGAGCATACCACAATATTTATTAAAACATAAAACTGCTATATTCTCCAAAGCAAATGTATTAACTGCTGATTCTGCCCTTGTCTGCTGAGTGCAGATAATTAATTCTGATCTGATCTAATTGATTTTCTGTGTGCAGATATATTTTCTTCCATCTGATCTTCCCCTTGTTCGATCTCCACATTTATACCTTGTAAATCCCCAAGAGGGGCAACCATATGGGGAGAGATGTCCTTATGAAGGGAGGCATGCCTTAGTAGAACTTAATCGGTGCCACCTTTTCTTATTTAACCACTGCCTCTTATTCACTGCATATAAATTCCTTTATTAATTTGTTATCATAAAGTATAATCACGGAGCTAAGTAATCGCCACCTTCTCATAATGAATTAATTCATAATCGGGGGCATGACAAGTTCCATGAAACTATAACATCTGCTTGCTAAGCTAGAGATTATAAAGAATCTGCATGTAAAGCTGCCAACAAATTATCTTGAAAACAATCATTTTGAAAATTACACCACCCTTACAGGCAACTATAAGAAAATCTCTTGAACAGGTGACAAAAAAATTCTGCCTCCCCATTGCCCTGCTTTCTGCACTCCCTGAAAATCTCCGTCTACAAAGATAGGAACTTCAATGTCGATGGAAAGATTCTAAACTTTCTGTTGGTGTGAACGGGGTACATAACCTAAGCAGTTCCCTCTAGGTTCTATTTGTACCTAGTCAATTAAGCTTACTTAGGGCATTTTCTTCTTGTGTCTCAAGTTAAATGAAGTGTCATAATCCTATGTTGTCTTATGTCTCACTCCTGCCTATATATACAAGGATTTTCTATATACTTTTCATCCTATTGTATCTTGTATGCATTGTACCATTATTGTCATATAGCATTTTTCATTGTTTCTCTCTTGTGTGAAAGATTTTTGGTGACATCGGCATACAGCTTGGAATTTGAAACCCTTTCTCTTTTTTGGAGATTCTGCCAAAAAGCTTTATTCAATGCATCCTGATCCAGATCTGACCTCACAATTGAGTCTAGAAAGATTTACAGTCCCTACTGGCCTTTTTTGGCCATCCTAACTGGCCGTACAACATATATTGTCTGTATGGGCAGTATAGTACCTGCACAAGCATCATATCATTCTGCCAGCATCTTTTGGTGACTTCGGCATACAGCTTGGAATTTGAAACCCTTTCTCTTTTTTGGAGATTCTGCCAAAAAGCTTTATTCAATGCATCCTGATCCAGATCTGACCTCACAGTTGAGTCTAGAAAGATTTTGTTACAGTCCCTACTGGCCTTTTTTGGCCATCCTAACTGGCCATACAATATATATTGTCTGTATGGGCAGTATAGTACCTGCACAAGCATCATATCATTCTGCCAGCATCTTTTGCTCCATCATCGGCATATTCCACTATATCATCAGCACATTCCATACGTCGTCAGTATATTCCAAAAACATTCTACGTCACCAACAGTACTGATACGGATCTAAGTGTTACACCCCAGTTGTGAAGTTACTATTTACTATTACTACATAAGGTAAATATGAATGTAATGTGAATTCTGGAGATGAATAAATTATGCTTATACCTTGTTGTCAATATGAATGTTATCTCATTTGATGTTATCTCAGTTGATGTTATTCATGGTGAAATATTGCATATATGTGAATGGATGGTTATTGAATTATTATAATTCTAACTTTGGAGATGTTTATGTATACTGCATATGTTATGAACAATTGACTGCTGTGTGCATGTGTTAGTGGATGCAGGTATGTGTTCCATTCCTCCAGGTGGAGGGGAAGTATCACTCGGGAGAAGATCTTGGTCGGGTAACTGGTAAAAGTAAACTATCTGAGCATATACACACCACATTAAAATGATTGAATTGAGTCAATTTGTGGGAAGTTGGCAAGTCATCCTTAGCGATTATGTCTGCATTTGAGAGTCTTGTTACTACTGCATGCATTATTAGGTGATGTTTACCTATTTGAGCTTTTGAGATCTTTCTTGTACTATTACGATTATATTGACAAGTGGGATGTACATGGAAGTATGTGTATATATATGCACATGCATGTCAATGGGATCTAACGACATGTATATGCACATGTATAGATGTACCACAAATAAACATTTATCAATATGAAGGTAATCGTGAATGGATATATGTGAATCGGATGTAAACACACACACACACACACACACATATATATATGTATAGTATATACACGTATCCATATGTATATGTATATCAATACATGCATACGTTGGCGAATACACACACTCATACAGATGCATCAATATAGATATAGTATATACCTACATATCCGTGTACATAGAGGCATATACATTTATACATATATATGTGTGCATGCATTCAATATAATGTGTTTATTATACACTATCTTGCCTGTACTCTTCATATATATATATATATAGGCTTGCGATATATATATATATGTAAATATATATTAACGGTTATATAAATATATATTTAACATAATATATATATGTTTTTAGAAATCGACTAACTCTTATTGAAGTCGATTTATTAAAGGTTGTTTATAGTCGATAAAGACTATGACAAAGGAGGTTGATAATAGTCATCATTGACTATGTTTAATGAGGTCGATTTAATAGCTTATGACTGTTAGTGTAAACCGATTATCATTCTGATGACACGCGATATAAGTCATTGCTTTGCATTTGATATTGTTGTTTATGATATTCTTGACTTGGTCAACGCCATTAGTTAGACCAACCTTGACTTTGTCTAACATATTTATCTGCTCAAGTCGATTCATCATCTAAATGGATCGATAGATACTTGTTGTCATAAAATGGAAATTGATTGATTCTTTTGGCAGTAAACCGCGCCAAGTAAGGTGGTGTGAGAATGGAAATGGCGCCACCTTTGAATCTGAGTTGTTGTAGATGTCTTTTCACTCTGGCAATCCGAATTCTGCATATGCTAATTGAATAAGTCTTTTGATTGTTGTCACTAAACAAGTCGACCTGTAGGTGATTATGTTGAGTATTAGCTTATGAGGTAGCCACCTTTCTGATTTGTTTCATGTGTTGTTTTGCATGGAACTTGTTGTCCAGTAGCATGCCTAAACTGTAGGCTTAGAGGTGACCAAGTTGCTCTATAAATAGCTAATCCATTTCATTTGAGAGGGACGCATCCTTCCATAAGATAATACATCTTTTGCAATTCATAATTTTGTATCTTTCCAGCCATACTTTGCTTTGCATTGAGAGAGAGAAAGGAAGTAAGTTCATATAGTTGTTAGGAGATTATATTTTGAGAGAAGGCTATATTTTGAGAGGAGTAAGCTATCAACTTGTGAGGTAGAGTTATAGTGGCATTCTTGAGGAGCTGTTTACCAAGCTTGCTGCTGTGGAAAAGGCTGCATTGCTGCCATTTGTTTGGATAAGCGATAACAGACATGGGGATCTCTTCTTCTTTGATTATTTTTACTTTTGAAAGATGTATCTTGCATGCATGGTTGAGATGTCTTTTTCAGTATATGCATTAGAGAATTTAGATTGTTTTTGATTAAATAAGCAGCATTTACAGGGTGTTGTACCCTCTACACGAAAAGCCCTCAGGGCCAAAAAGAAGCTGGTTCAAACCAAAAATGAACTAGGAAAAGAAGACAAGCCACACACAAAAACAACTGACAGACAGTTGTCGAACAACAAACGAGGACTAAACAACCCCAGAACCTAAGGGGACTAATCTGACTCCCTTAACCCTAGGCCACGAAGTAGCAACAAATCTTGGGAGTCCCTTCTTCTTTCTCAGCACAACAAACCAGGAAGATTCGGAATCGAAGTCCACCAAGCGAGGCGAGAGAAGCGGATCCGCAACAGCCACCACAAGCAAAGAGCCACCACGCGGCGAGGGATTCGGCAATGCAAAAGAGGAGACAGGAGTAATCGAAGGACCAGCAGAGGCATCCAACAACGATCGGGCAGGCCTTGCCTGAACAGGGACAACAATTCGAGGCAACAAAGGTTCCATGGAAGGGATAGCCGAAAGAGGAGCCTGGCAGGACACAGACTCCCTGGGAGAATCAGCAAGGTCATCCTCCGCGGATGAATCATCCGAAGGAGGAGAACCCACCATGAGATGATCCGTGAGAGCATCCTTCCACCAAGTAGCAACGCCCTTGCGGCGGGCATGAGGGCAACCAAAGGCCAAATAACCAACAGAAAAACATCTCCTGCACCGGAAAAGGAGGCCCTCAGTCCAGGAGTAATCGAAGGACCAGCAGAGGCATCCAACAACGATCGGGCAGGCTCTGCCTGAACAGGGACAACAATTCGAGGCAACAAAGGTTCCATGGAAGGGATAGCCGAAAGAGGAGCCTGGCAGGATACAGACTCCCTGGGAGAATCAGCAAGGTCATCCTCCGCGGATGAATCATCCGAAGGAGGAGAACCCACCATGAGATGATCCGTGAGAGCATCCTTCCACCAAGTAGCAACGCCCTTGCAGCGGGCATGAGGGCAACCAAAGGCCAAATAACCAACAGAAAAACATCTCCTGCACCGAGAAAGGAGGCCCTCAGTCCAGGAGCTGCGTCCAAGGTCTATCCTCCACCAATAAGACCACATCACCATGGAGTGGTTTGTAGATATCCAAATCAACTAAAATACGAGCAACCGTAGTATGCCCAAGCTCCCGAGTCATAGAGTCCACCATCAAAAAGCGTCTAATGGCATTGCCAATGGCTTCATAACAAGATTCCTCCCAAAACTGGAGAGGGAGATTCGACAATCGAACCCAAACTAGTCTAGTATTCAACGACTCTGTAAGAGGATTGAAAGAGCGAGACCAAGGCCTGATGGACAACGAATGAATACCCCACATCCACCCCCTGTCCAACACACTATATCGCTCCGCAAGGGAGGCAAAGGTTGCAAAGAAGAACCCCCTTGCGTTGGTATAGAGCTCAATCTGCCCAAAGACAACAGGCTTCCAGGTGACGGAAACCCAGTCATTGAGATCGGGAAGGGAGGGCCACAAGTCGGTAAACCTGTAGACCACACCCTGCTTCAAATAGAAATCCTCGTTTACAGCAATCTCAGGTCCACAGACCACAACAGGGGACGCACAAGCACAAGGCAATGGCCGAACACAAGCCTGAGTAGGAGACCGCGCACCAACAGCCTCAGAAAAGGACTTCACCCAACCCAAAGAAGGGATGCCACCAGCAACCAAAGCAGGAGGCGACACTACAGAAGGAACAGAGGGAACACCGTCCATCCCTTGCAAAGCCAAACCCACCCACACAACATCACCGATCAAAGCATCACCATTCGAAGCAATTTCCCTTTGGACAGCGTCAGAACAACTCCCGCCCAGTGCCATTCGAAAAAAAACTCATTGATAAAACTACGAGAATTTAGATTGTTTTGAAAAGGAAGTTGAAGCTTTTATGCTATTTTCATAATGTGTTTTTAAGTACTCCATGGTAGGAGATGGGTGTTTATCATAGATATTATTTACTAGGGATGATTGAACATGAAAGTCACATATGGTACACTTAGCTAAGTTATTGATTTAACTAGGAAATCTTGTGTTTACTCCTAGGAGAGTTAATCCAGTATGGGAGGGAGTTTTAAATACTTACGAGTAAGTACGGTAATCCAAGTATGTAGGATATCTGGGATGATGGACTATCCATTGAAGGAAATACCTAGCTTGTGTACTTACTAGTTAAGTAGTTTAGTCCAAGTAGATTAATATGGTTGCAAGTTATCTGGGATGATGGACTATCCATTGAAGGAAATACCTATGCGTACCTTAAGATAGCCTTAAGTCAAATCGTCCCTGAGTAGTGTATGTGATAGAAGACCCTCAGTAGAACATACTGAATGAAACACTTTGGCCAAAGTAGTGTGATGACCTTTGGCTCCACAGTCAATTCACCGTGATCCAGTATTACATGCTAGACAGAGTTTGTGAGATTACAAGTTCTAGTTATGTAGGACACAGCACTATGCTCAGTTGGTTGTCGTTATCAGTTACTCTACTAATCTCTTCGTCGAAAGGAAGGGCCATCTATCGAATGATAGATATGCGGGGGACCACATTAAGAGTCTGTGGTTGGTAGAAAAGTGCCTGAGTGATGCTTCTCCTCCACAGCAGGCGACAAAAGAACCAAGATTTGAAAGGAAGGATCCTGGACCGTCTTACAGCTATTTGTTCTAAAGCTCTTTGAGCTATGTGTGTAAATGTATGTTTTTTTACATTGATGTATTTTAAGGAATGAAAAGGAATTCATGTTGTCAAATGTTATGTATCTTGATTGGAAATTATCAATAAAGAAAAGAAAAAATTTATTGCAATGGCTTGTTACTTAGTTTATTTACTCATATGGTGAAAAATTAGAAATTTTTACTTCATTGAAGGGTTAGTATGTTACACTAAGGTTTGCATTTTTTAAGAATTATTTTAATGCTTTTCCAGGGTCTATGGACCTCTATACGCCATACTGTCGGCAAGAGAAAAGGAGTTCTTTGAAGGGGAGCTTGTGACTGAATCAACCTCACCATAATCATGCAAAGAGGGACCTGAGTCCCTACCTAAAGTTCAAATTCATCTTGCAAGTGGAGAAACAGAAGACATTGAAAATAGATCAAATGTGTTATTCAAAGCTATTTTATTTATCACACACTCCTGGACATAAATTTCAACTTTATTAAAATCTATTTTATTTTATCTACAATTTTAACTTAATTTTTACTCTCAGATAGTTGTTTAGAATAGCACTTGCATGGAATAAGTCTAGCTTGGGATAGAGCAGTGCTCCACCCACTTCTCCCAAATGTTTATTTCTCATTGGTTTTCTTTCAGCTTAAAACCATAATTTTGTTTGATATAATGGACCCCAGTTCTATGGTAGATCTGGATAAATATTAAGTCCTTGGCAACCATTTTTTGATCTTGATCAATTCCAATTCACTAAGGTCTCCTTTTGGATTAGGTTTGGCAACCTTCCCCTCGTATGTCGATAAAAAAACAAAATGGTTAAATTGTTGGCTAAGAATGTGGGAGTTTTTGTGCATTTTTTATTCAATTTTGGACCTCAACAAATCTGCTAAGGCATGTCTGTGTGGATCTTTTTGATTCAGTACCATATGCAATCTTTCATGGGAGCTTGGTCACAATATTTGGATTTTCAAGGTCTGCCTATGAGATGTTTTTACTGCAAACAGATTGGTCACAAAAGAGCCATCTACTCTACCCTTAAAGCTCTACCCTTTAGGTGTCTTCGCAGCATGAAAAGACATTGATGCAAAAGTGGGTTACACAATAGGGGGTGACCTTCTGAGGAGTTTAAATGGAGAAATCAAAGCTGCTTCCTATTAAATCGGTTTAAGGCATGATATTGATGCAAAAACAGGTTCCACAATAGGGGTGACCTTCTGAGGATATTAAATGGAAACATCACAGTTGCTTCCTATTAAATCAGTTCAAGGCTTCAACTGAGCAGCAATCAAAGAAGACCAAGTAGCGCATAAATCTTGTTTCTCCTACAAGTTTAATTATTTTCTTTTATATTCTACCCACACCCCATCTGAATTTATGCCCTTATTTACATACTATCATATATTATTTATTTATATATTTAATATCTTATCTACATAATTATTTCAATAATATTGCTTATTATTTTATTTTTAAAATACAGTTATTTTTTAATAGTTTTACTTACTACTTTGTCTACTTAAAGCTAAATGTTTATTTACTATATCATAATGTACTTAAGATATCTAAAGTTTTATTTACTGTTTCATTTCTAAATAAATGAAGTTTTACTTCCTATTTTATTTAATAGCTATGTACTTTAATGATTAACATCTACTTTGTTTTTCTAAATTTTGAAAAAAATAAATTCCAAATAAATTATTTACAGCATATTCAATCATATAGTTGAATCAGAAATGTTATCTCCTGTTTTATTTACTGAAGTGCATAGCTATTTACCATTTTGTTTATTAATAGTTCATAGTTTTTTCATTAAATTTATTTTATTCACTATAGTTAAATGAAAATATCCATGTACACACATTCAAAAAAATCTAATTTTATATAGTCATCAATTTTATTTTTTTATACGTATAAACTCTTTATTATTAATGTTGAGCATTGTGAGTCGTACATTTTATTTGTATTTTTATTGTTTTGATATGCTGACTGTTTAATAGTTTTTGTTAAAACACTTACGCCATTATACTCCATCCCTCATTACCACTGTTGGTTATGCCTCTCTTAGACATAAAAATACAATAGGCTAACCTAAAAAAGTTTAAAACACATTCAAATGGTACGCAAATGCATTTGGACTGGGAGCAGGGTGCAGGGGTGGCAGGAGAAAACTTGGGAGGATCCAGGTGGCAGAAAGAATGAATGGTTAGAGAGAAATTGGAATAGATGGTCACATAGCAGCTTCATGTGTGGACAGTGACCGAAGTTCAAGGGAACACTCTTCTTGTGGCAGACACCATCGGTGATGAATGATCTAGCGTTCGCACAGGGGTGGTCAGTAGAGGGAAAGTGTATGAGATTTTACAAATGAAAACATAGAGAAAACAAAAGTTCAGAGTTTGAAACCCTGCCGACCTCTGCTCCGCCACTGCAATCTGTACAAACACCACTGCAATGTCGATTTTTCCATGTGGTAATTTGAAATTTTATATGACTACCCACTACATTTTTTTTTAAATAGGGCTTTTTTAACATTTGAGGGTTAGTATCTTTCAGATAGGGCACACAGATGACATTGGTGCCGTATCTTGCAATACCCAGCACAGAAAAAATTAAATTGTGTTTTGGGTACAGTCAAACATGATAACTGTACCATATCAGAGTCATACAGTACCCGTAACTGCACCTGGTATGGCAGTACGTATACCAGGGGTTTTACCAGGCGTATCCCGCACCTCTGGTGAAAACAAAATTCAAAATACCATAATACAATGTTAAACCATTCTTTTATTTAAGGAGATCGGATAAGATAATGAACAAGTTTTCAAATACTTCATTGTTGGTTCTCGGGGCAATTTTCCACGTGGACATTCACATGCCCACAGTTCTAAGTATTGTCAAAACAGTTCTCTCGATCAAAGGAAACTTATTTGACCCAATTGATTAAAGTTCATACCACCACATCCTCGTGGATGTTCAACAGTCAATCTTCCTCACTGAGACTACATTAGAAAACACCTAAACGGGACGAGTTAAATTTCAAAACGCTCTGAACCAAATTGATATGTACGACCTATCGAGATATATTTATCAGTTTAGAAGATTGTTTCTCTGACTATCCCGTTTAAAAAAACACGCTAAATTCTCTAGGATTTGTTTCACTCGCTTGATTTGAGATTGCCCATATGGCACTATGATTACAAAATGTATCATACCTAATTTATCATGTAGCAGGCAGATTAAAATAAGTGTTTTCATTGTTACCTTGATTTAGGTTGCATGCCTTACATGTTCTTTGTTTCAAAAATGTCTTTGTTTCTAATGTTTAATTCAGGTGGGTCCAGCTACTGATTTCACTCAGAAATTCAATTCAACCGTTTCTAAACTTTGCAATCGCGGTTTCCATATTCAGCCTGGTGACTACGATCTTAAACTAATTATCTACTTCGCGGCATCTAAATGACAAAGTATAAGACATGCAAGAAAGACTTCACATACCTCGTCATTGGCACAGAGTTGTTGCCTTATCTGCCCATTCTTCCACTTCTCACTCCGCCATCTCTGCCCCAAAACCACAACACCTACCAGAGCAGCAGCCATGGCAATCGACCACAGCGTATTGGGCTGCCCCAGACGATCCACCTGCCTCTTCCACCAACCTTCAAAATCATCAAAACGCTTAACCCCACTCCTAAAACCCCAACCCCAAATGTCGTACGGTTCTAAGTATTCCCCCATATTTTTAGAATTTACCATCACTTCCTCCTCATTCTCCACCCCAAAATTCTCGCCAACTTCCGAAACGCAAACTCCTTCATTCTGACAAACACCCAAATCCTGCACTTTGCTAAAGCAGTCGGGCGCTTCAAATCCCAGTGATTCTACCCCGCGACCTCTGGGGGTATCATTCTCATCGTTTTCTTCAAATTTATCAGTATAATCATTAAAACCCAGTTGAGAATGTACAATGCCGGGGCCTTGGGATGTTTCGATCGGCAGGCCTTCATGGAGTTTTGGGGGGAAAATGAAATTATCTGGATGATCAGAAGGCTCTGTACAAACCTCACTTGTACAAGAAGAAGCAATGGAGATCATCTCCCAGTCTTTGGCCTTCGCCATACTGTTATCGTCGCTGTCACTGCCTCCTCCCTCAGACATGGTTTTGTTGTTTCCCACCCAATCTCAATAAATTTCATTAGATATCATCCGATAGACATTCTGTATCTGTGACAAATTGGGGTTATCTGAATATATAGATTGTGATAGCAGGCGAACCACCCGGATGGCGGGCCATTCATTGAGCCGTGGAAAATCAAGGAATTCTCCCGTTAACTTGTATACACACATTCCTAAGATCTTTCTTCTACGGGTACCTATATAAATATCAGGGTATTTGGGATTTTTATTCATTTATTAACTTTCGCAATTAATGCAGTGGCTTTACTTTCTGTTCAACAATCTCCAACAAAAATTTAGGTTCTAAAGTTTTTAATACTATTTTTTTTCATTTTTTAAATAAAATAGTGGTGGATTGTACTGGCTTACTAAGCTAGAAACAACCTAAAAAATAAATATAAATTTAACTTTTAAAAAATTAATAATTTATAAATTTTTTATATATTTTTAAAAACTATGAATTATAAATTATGTGAAAGAGAATAAAAGAATAGCAAATCAATATAATTAAATAATATAAGATTTTAGAAAGTGTGTATATTACTTCAATTCATAATAAATAAATAAGGTGCAATGGATGTTTGTAGGTAGTGTAGTTAGGAACGAAGATTCATGTGACTAGAAAGAGGTAACATATTATATTGGTTTATCTATGATTATATAATATTCATCGTCATACAAAAAAAAAGATAAAAAAAGATTATAATTGTTTTGTGACTAAAGTTATGCATATGTACAACTTTGTTGAAGTCACCAAGTGAATGTGTGGAGTTGAGCAAGGTCATATGTGGTAGCACATGATGAGCAACATGTGAAGTCATGTGTGACACCACATGATGACACTAAGATGTGTACACAAAGCATGGGCAGTGCGTTTAGAGGTTTGCATGGCTACACTCAAATCATTCACCCTTTCTTGAGAAGTGATGGTACCCATTGCATCTTTAATAAGTCAAGAAAATTTAATACAAAGTTGTTGAAGATTCTACTACTTTGATCTACATACTATCATGTTTCAACCACTTTAAATAAATGGTGTGAATGACATCGTCTTGCATGATAAACGTGTAAACTTTGCTCAAGATTAAGGTCTAAAGGCTGTTCAGTTTATGCTTGTTCAAGAAAAGGAGTAAAATGTGGCTTGCAAAGTTCCACATTGAACATTGAATGCAAATTCAAGTATTTAAGAGATTGAGAACAAGATCATTCTCACCAACTACACATAGAATGGTGTATGGACCATGATGCAAGGGTTTCATCTTCCTATGTAAACCCTTGAAGTGTTGCTTATGAAGATACAACCAAACTTTGTCATGGACCTTGAATGAATGAGGTATGGAGTGCATGTCATGACGCTCGTTGTATTTCTATTATTGGATTGAGATCATCTACTAAACTTGTTGGTGAATTTTAGATGTGTTGCAAAAAAATACACTTTATCCATTTCCCATTCATGTGCATAACTTTATGTGTGGTGGCACATAATAGGATATGTAAAGGCGTGATGTATGTTGTAACTTAGGACATGTCTAGAAAGGAGCCTCGTAGAAATTTGTACAAATATTTAAAGCAAGTTGACATCCCAAGTGTGTGGGTTCATGCGGTTGTAGATGTGTAATAGGTATAAAAGTGTACAATTTATTATACATGTATAACCATATGTTTATTGATAAAATGTTGTGGATTGATCCAACGATGTATCAAATCTTTTCCACAAGTACCAAAATGCATTGATAAATATTGGGTTGCAATCAAACACAATGGATTTAGGTAGTCCAAAGTGTACTCATACATCATTAAAAAAAAGGTGTACAGTTCCCACACTATGATGCTTTTCTTACAAGAAACCATGATGGTCATTTTTTAAAACCTATCCATTATGACAAATAATGAACCACTTTAGTGCCTTGTCATGGAGAGTTCACTAATAAATTCAATGCTAGTAGATTCTTAGGTCCTTTACAAAAATACAAGAGGATAGTAAAGTTGAGGATTCATCTTCTTAGGTTTGGAAATTGAACAAGGAATATTGTACTTGATGTGGCACTTAATGATTGCATGCATTTGAGACCAATAAAAATTCCATTGTAGCCCTACTAAAGTTTTGGTAACATTAGAGTGTCTAGTTGTCTAGGCATAGTGTGTTAGTGTAAATAGTCACTTTATCAAACTAGTTAGCTTTTAGCCTACCTAGGAGAGTCCTATTCACATTTCTTAAGTCCCCAATTAGGAACTTTTATAGTTTTGTCTCACTTCATAGCATCGAGACATGTGTCCTCATCACTTGAGACACCTATTGCATGTTTTTATACCGAAAATTGCATCCCATGCAATTTTGTTTTCCATAACATTCCCTTTAGCCTAATAAAATACGATAATGCAATTCCCCCTTTCACATAACTTCAATCTCATCCTTGAACCCTTTATTTCTAGTTTTCAAGTATTTTTTGTTTGGGATGCTAGCGCGACTCACAGACAACTGTGCGCCACACAAGTGTCCCGAAAAGATTCCTAATTTTGTGGTCGTTGGTATGTTATAATTCTTCCTGCCCACAAAGTGTAATGCCTTTATGGTTGTAGACACACTCAAAAATGCCTTCTTGCATGTCTTTTCTTCATTCAAACTCTCATTTTGTCATTACATCAACTCATTTTGGCATTCTCTCAATCTATCTTTTATTCTAGCTCTCATTCTCCTATACACCATTTTCTCAAGCTCTCTCACATCTTGGCTTCTACATCGACATTGTGATCTTCTTGGCACATCTAGAGTGTGTTACACATATGTTACCTATGTTTGGCATTGTTTGTCATTGATGTCAACACCCAGTTTGGGGTGTCATTGATGTATATGTACACTCAATTTAGGCAATCATTGATGTGTAATGATGTGCTAACAGTGATGTTGTTGGTGTTCATGATTGGATGTCTACCTTGTTTGATGACAATTAAAGTTGTATTGAGTATGGTTGTTGTCAGCAAAGATGATATCATGATGATATTTTAAGATGAGGATTATAAGTATTAAGATGAGGATTAGAAGTAATGCTAAAGTTGGAGAGATGGTTTTGATGGTCTCTAGTATTTTATATGCTCTCTCCTATTGTTCATGAGGAAGTATGTGATGCTACAAGGAAGTTTTGGTCTTTGAATGTTGATGAAGGTTTCTACTACAAGAAGTTGCTTTGAAGACTGTTTGGGAGAATGCCTCACATTCCTCTACCTTTGAAGATATGGTCTTGTAGTTTGGGATTCAATGTTTATATTTTGTGGATGTTGCACTCCTATCTTTTCAAGTCACCAATGTTGCCAAGGAGGTTTTTGGTAATTGTAGTGGGTTGGTAGTTTTGTTGCTTGTTAGGATTGGTCCGGAAAATGCTTCGTATTTCTCCACATTGTTGTTTCTACTCCTGGGCCTTGGTGGGCATGCTTTTAGTGTTCATGTAGCGTCGCAGTTCAACTTTTATGTGATGTTTACCATAAGTTGTTCTACTAATGTTCTATCCCATGATTGTGTCTTTTGTGCTTCTGGGATGAAGTGTTTTGTTTTTGTTTGGTTTGTGGTAGTTGTTTTTGGAATGATGATGTGAAAGAAGTATATGGAAGTGTTGTTGGATGTTCATGGAACGTCTCTCTATGGTTCACACATCAATGGTTGATCTCTTTGGTTTCGCATATTATTTTGAGTTGGTTTTTTGGGTAATTTGTGGATGTCTAGTCAACGAGGTTTGTTCTCTTACTTACATTATGTGCTTGGGGTTTTACGCCAACGTTGTGTTAAGTCATTTTTCTGTCTTTTTGAGAGTTGCATTGAGTAAATTCAGTTGAAAGTATGTTTTTGGGGTGACTAATAATGTGCTACACATTTCCTTGTTGTCGACTTGGGATAGTGTGTGCAAGCATGTTTGATGTTTGGTATGACATTGGAAGATGTAATAAGATTTTTTTGGTCCTCTCTATCTCCTAGGTAGGATCACTTTCATCACAATTATGTTTTTGGGCTAACTTGTTGAGGTTATTGTTTGTATTATGTGAATTGGTTGACCTAATTGGTGTTTTGTGATCTTGCAGAGGATATAAATGGAAGAAAAAAATAGTTGCAAGGTGTGTGGTGGTGTGCAAGTGTGGAATGATGCAGAAAGTTATGGAAAAGAAAAGTCAAATGTGCTTTAATAACTCATTCAACAAAGTGTATTATTGACATATGTTGTACCATAATTCTATATTTTCATTTATCTTGTTATCAAATAGTGAGTCTCTTCAGCAGGTCCTTGTATCTTTCCCTAGGGTTGTGTGCCTTAGCCTATAAGTCCTTTGTATCTTTCCCTAAGGTTGTATGCCTTAGCCTGCAAGTCCTTCAAGGAGCAGTGTGCTTCCTTAGGTAGTGAGCCTTAAAACAAATTGTAATTTTGTAAGCAATGAGCTTCTTATATTGTGAGATGCAACAATAGAATGCATACCATCTTTATGCCAAAACTCCATTGGAAGTCGATGCAATTGAACCCACACTGGGATCTCTAACAAGAGCTCCTCAGAGGGATCAAACCCTAAATTCCTGGAGAACACAACAAAAAATAACCAATCGCACTAAGGATAATCTCCATATCTCCCCTCGGGTTCTAGTTTCTTCGAGCCCATGCCTCCAAAAATGGCAACAAAATATGAACTCCCATGAACTTGCAAATTAAAGCATGTTCTGCTAAATACATGACATCGTCTGCAACAACTTTAGGAGATCACCATAATTAGGAAATCTTTGCTCCTTTCCAAGCAACGCATTGGTTTTGATTTTGATTATGAAGAATGGTTGATCCTTGATTCCTTTGCAACCTACAACAGGAAACTAACAACATCTCCATGCCTCGATGAAGATGAATCCCCATTCATAGCAACAGATTTGAAAAACAAATGAGAGGGATTTTTGGACCCCTCGAGGGTGCCATGAGAGAACACCCACCTGGCACTGAACCAATAGATCCAAAGTAGCAGGGAAATAAAAAGTAAAAAAATCAAATGAAGGTCAAATAAAGAGAACAAAACTAGACTAACATTGCATGCACATGCTAACCTCTATCTACAACAAAACACGATCAAAGAAGAGGTTAGCATAGCCCCATGACGCAAGAAAAATGGGGTAGGCCACTCAGGCCCCTGCGGCCTGCACAACACCCTCGCTCATGGAAACCCTCGACACCTCCATTTCCATATCCGTCTACATAAAAATCAAATTTCCTAATATCATTTCATCTAAGATTTTCAAGCAAGCTAGCAATTTCAAGTTATCTTAAGAGCACTTTCACAAGAGCATTTCAAGAGAAATTCAAGGCATTCAAGTCCAAAATTATTAAAGAATTATTATAGCAATCAAGATCCAATTGTCATGTCAAAGTCTTCTTGCATCATGCATTTTTTTGGAGCTAATATGATGATGTAGGTTTCATGATCCATTCAAGCATTCAAGGCATTGTTTCAAATCAAGTTTCAAAGATTAAGAGCCACATCTATTGAAGTCATTTCATGCAAGTTGCAGATTTACATTCCAAGGTTCATTCAAGGGTTTGGTGAGTTGTGACATAGAGTTGTTCATTCATCATTCCTTTCGTGTGATTTCATTTCATTTCAAGGTTTGATTACCAAAATAGGATTTGACCAAGGCAAACCCCCATTCACCAAAAACAAAACATTTTTCCTTCTTGATTTGTGTTTGCAGATTTAGGTGGAAGAAATCTTGAAGATCTCTTGAAGAGCAAAATTGGAGAACTTGTCAAAGTTGTAAAAGTTTTCATCTCACGGAAACTCAAGTACAAAATTTATTTTCGGCTCTCCGAACCTGAAACCTAGGAAAATTGAGAGATTCAAATTTGCAGTAGAGGCTCCTGAAAGTTGTAGACAAACCCTGACTTAGGACCCATTTGCCTCTAGGTGAATGAGTCCTAGGTCAGCTTTAGTAGAGCACTTTTGGTGATTGGTACACATCATCTTACCTTTCTTTGATATACATTTTAGTTTCTAGTTCCATCATTATTGAGTTTAATCTATTAGATCCAAGTTGTCGATTGCATTTTGGAGTTAGTTTGCTATTTTTAATCTTTCTCCCCAAAGTTTTGTTTAATCAGGACCCCCATCCTTGAAAAAAAAGGAAATCAATAGATTCACACTTTGACTTGACTCACCTAAAGGTTGATAGTCCTTTCATTATGTGGATCTCATTTTATAGTGAATTGAGGAAGAATAGGTCCCAATTGGTTCATTAATCCATAGACCCATTTTTCCATTTCATTTTGGTGAACCTGACTTTTGATCATTGCAATTTTTTGATTTTGGAGTTTATTTCACCCTAGATCTAGATTTTACATTCAATTGAATCTCATTTAGGGTTGCTTAACTTGCATTAGTTTGCATTTCATTTAGGGTTTCAGGATTGAATTTTTGTATCTCTTAAAATCTAAAAATACAAAAAAATTAGTCATTTTGCAAATCATTTACATAGCATTGCATCATCATTCATTTACATTTGAACATTGAATCAAAATTGCACATCAAATTGGGTCTCCTAGTTTGTCATTTTTTCATATTTTGCATTTGCATTCAACCTTAATTTCACATAAAATTCAAATTGTAACTCGTTTTAAATTAGAATCTAGAAACCACTAGAATCAACTCAAAAATCTATAAAAACATTTTGAAAACCCTAACCTAGAACCCATTCGCCCCTAGGCGAATGAGTCCCTGATCAAGGTCATTTCGTGATTTTTTGGGCATTAAACATCTATTTTTGCATTCTACTTTGTTGTTTTTTAGTTTTTGGTTTCAATTTACAAAATTTTTGTTAAGTTGAATTGATCATATTTATCTTCATTTGATAAATTTAGTGCATTGTATGAATTCAAAATTGCATTTACAAGACATCATTTTCATATTTTTGCATAGAGTAATCAAAAAATTACCTTGTTTTAGAATCTAAAAATTGTATTTACATATTTACATTGCACTTTACATTCTAGGTCATTGCATTGAATTTCACCTTCTTTCCATTTTGGGTATACATTGATTTTGTGAAACTTGTATGAGATTTACAACTCAGTGTCCTATCAACAATAATGTTTCAAGATGTAGTTCAAGACTCATGTCATCCCCTGATACATCATTCGTCGTGGATATTGGGTTCTCCAATTCTTTCACTCATAGTGTTGATACTAATCAACCCTCCATGGATCATAGTCTTCATATCTTATTTCCAATGAATTCCCTGCCTATGAACAATGTGCATGATGTTGAAACAATGGTTGCTAATGTCCCACAAGAAAACATAAGAAGGATAGATGAGGAAATAGGAAAATTGCAAAACTTTGTGACTTCAAAAAATATTGCTAGTAGTGTTATTCCTGCTTTAGATAATGTGAGGAAAATGCTTGAAAATGAACATGGAATAGAGATTGTGTGAAGTCTAGCTCATATTGTTGATAAGAGCATCCCTACCATGACTATTTGTGCTCAATCTTTGGGGCATACTCAAAGCCAAGGTGGAAATTCAATTCCTCCTTCCACAACCCTTACCTCTATTCCTACATACACTAGTACTTATGTTACCACAACCATTCAACCTACTAGCAATGTCAACACTTCCTTAGGCATTTCCACTGAGAATCTTTATAGATTTGTGAATTCAAACCTCATATCTCCTCAACCATCCCCCCTCACAAATCTACAATTCACTTTCCCTTCGCATACATACACCACTCCACCTTATTCACCTCCATCCCACAATACCAACAATGATCCAATCCTTAACACACATTTGCAAAATGTGTCATCCCTTCAACAACAAATCACCTCCTAAACCAAAACAACAATGGCCAATGTTCACAATACATCAAAACCATTCAACACTTCCTTAGGCATTTCCACTGAGAATTTTTCTAGATTTGTGAATTCAAATCTCATATCTCCTCAACCATCCCCCCTCACAAATCTACAATGCACTTTCCCTTTGCATACATACACCACTCCACCTTATTCACCTCCATCCCACAATACCAACAATGATCCAATCCTTAACACACATTTGCAAAATGTGTCATCCCTTCAACAACAAATCACCACCTTAAACCAAAACAACAATGGCCAATGTTCACAATACATCAAAACCAATCCATTATCCTTGGAGATTTTGAGAACACAAATGCCACTGAGAAATATGGCGGGAAAGGAGATCCTTTTAGTCATGTTTCTGCTTACACAATCTTATGTAGTGACTTCATTTTTTAAGATAAACTCTTGGCTAAACTATTCCCTCAATTTTTGAGAGATGTTGCTTTAGAGTGGTTTTGCTCCTTACCGAATAATTCAATTGGTTCATTCAATGAACTTATTGATGCCTTTTACAGCCACTTCCAAATTCACACAGGTCTTAAGATGACCTTAGCTGATTTGATGACATGTAAACAAAAGGATGATGAAAAGGTCATTGATTTTATATCATGATACCAAATGCTTTATTCACAAATAAACATTAATATTCCTGATGCCAACCTTCAAAGAATGCTTATTTCCAATTTGCAAGGTAAAATCCAAACTAAGCTTGAGATGACGAGGTTTTCTTCCTTCACACAATTGTGTAAAGCCCTTCGTGATTACCTAAATGTGGTTAGGCAAAGTGAAAACTCCCTCTAACCGTCCTAAAAAGTCCAAATCCACAACTCAAACCAACTACCAACCTTTCAAGAAACAAAATAAGGGCTTCCTACAACTTAATCCCCCTCAATCCAATCAAAATGTTAACACCCAAGTGGCTGCTATAAAGACAACAAAACCATATGCATTTGTGGATAGAAATAGATAGTTTACACCCTTACCTAATACCCTTCATAATACCATGTTGTAGCTCTTAGAAAATAATTTAATTTCCTTACATCTTGTTAGAGCTCCTGATCCTACTAAGCCTTTACCTTCAAACTATAGACCAAATGATTTTACCATTTCCATTGACAAAATGGACATGATATGAAACATTGCAAGCATCTTAAATAGCTTGTGCAAGACCTCATTGATTATAATCATATCTAATTGTAGGTGTTAATGATCAAGGTAATAAATTTATAGCTTCTCCTAATCAAAAATTGAAAATCTTTACCAATCCTATGCCTGATCGTAATATCTTCTTTATCAAAGCTAGTGAAAACAAAGAATGATGTAATGAATGTGGACACAGATGATGAAAACATGAAAGACAATGAGACCAACCTTATAGATGGTTTGGTTAGATTTATTGACGGTAAACCTCTTAAGGGCTTAACTAAGATGTTGCTTGATATTGCTTTCTCATAGCGAGACATACTTAAACATGCACCTGATGGTCCTCTTTACATAGCTAGAAGAATCAATGACAAGCCTACTAATGGGATATTAATTGATCTCATCTGTGTAGAGAATGTGATCACTGAAGAATTCCTATTTGTGCATGAGATTTATCAAGATACATATGAAAAACTAAAAAAGCATGGATCAAAACGCATGATGGTTTTGCTTGCCCTACGATTGGCTCAATAAATCTCCCTTTAAAGGTTAGATCGAAATAATTAAATGTCTCATTCACCATCATCCCATCATCAGACCAATTTTGTGTGAATGCAGACGACCTGCTATAGGTTGACTCGCATGTGCCTTACTATTCTTGTTTTGTTTTCTTTTGCATGTTCTTTATGTGATTGCATGTGCGTAATGTGATCTCCCCATATTATTGTGTTTGATGTATCTTTCTCTTCATGTGCATTCCTCTATTTATACCTACATTCTTCTCTATGTTGTAAACATTTATCTTTTCGCTTGTCTTGTGTTTTCCTTTTGGGGATGACGCAAGGTGTTGAGACATTTAGGTCTCTTCCGTGTTGACCCAAAATATTTTTCTTTGTTTTTGCTCTCTATGTGTCATTCTTCATGTTCTGTGAGTATTTGGGGAATGATGATGTTTTCAAGCTCTATAACAACATTGTAGAAAATATATATTGACCCAAAATCTGTAGGTACCTTATGTGTTTTTGGATTTCATTTTGGGGGGAACCCCTTCCTCTCTTTTTCATGATGTAGCTTCATTCGGGAACATATGACTTGGCATAGGGATTTTCAGATAAGCTCTCATGTCCTATTTATTGTTTAGCATTGCCTATTGGCTACTTTAAAGCAAATTCCTCAAAATAATGGTGCTAGCAATTTCTTTGAAGTGGGGGCATACATTGGAAGTATCATTTCAAATTTTTATCATCCTCATGTTTCATTGTGTGATTTTCTTTCTTCTTGTGATGTGTCTTTTTCTTGGTGGTGTCATTGGGTTTGATGTTCTCCGAAAGCGTGATATTTCTTAGCGTATGACTTTTATCTTAGTGGTGATTCTACACGTTGCATTCCATAAGTTGTGGTTCTCTTATCCTAGACTTGTCCTCTCTTGGAGACATTAGGCACGATGATCCCTAAGAATAGACCTTACACAAACTAAGCAAGATCCCATTGAACAAACCTTGCATTTTTGTTCATAAGTGTTTAGCATAATACAACTTGTTAACCTTGTGAAGCTCAAACCCCTTTCAAGGCCACCAAGCATAACACACTTTTCTTGTCAATGGAGCCTTGCCTTGCTCATGGTTGCTTAGTATAATGCAACTTGTTAGGCCTTATGAAGCCCGAAGTTTTTGTGGTGCCTTATTGAAGTTGTCAAAGGGATAGCTTTGATATGGTATGGGAGCCTAATAAGATTCTCTCATTTTCCACCTATCAGGGGCTCACTTAATGAATAGCTCAAGGTTCCATTAGCCTGGAGTGAGTGTGTGCATTGTTTGCATAGTTGACATTGAGTTCTGCCTGTGAACATCCTTGGATAAACAGTCAATACATGTTCCACTTCGCGTTGTACAATCGAGGTTTGATTCACCCTCTTTGTTATCACCTTTTCTTTTGGGTATTTGATGTTGTATGATTGAGAATATTTGTCATTGCTACATACATATGTTTTGAATGTCTACTTTAGTGTGAGTTTTTGTTGGTGCTCATCATCTCACTAAAGTGGGGGCTAAATGTAGTGTAGAAAATTGTATCCCTTTACATTTTCACACCTAATTTGGAATTAATATTAAAATGAACTTAATGATGCCTTAAATTAGTGTTGTAATATGTATTTTACATATTCACATTAAGTTTAGGGCCCTATTAATTAAAGTGGACTTAATTGTGGCTTATTTTTGGTATCATAAAGTGTACCCCTTTACACTTTTACACTTATTTAGGGCTCTCTTAATTAATTGAGCTTAATTTTCCTTGAATGGCCCCTTTAATTCAAATCCAAGCCTAATTAATTACATTTTCTAAAGAGGAAACCCAACATTCATTAATGCCTTAACTTAACACTTCTCATCGAGCAATGTGTGTCCTAGGTGAGTGACCTAGGACCCATTCACCCGTGGACGAATTGGTCCTCCCTTAGACCTAGGACCTAAATTTAAATTATGTTTTTGTCAGTATTTTAACATATTCAAATCCATATTCACATGTCGACTTGTGTTATTTCAATTTTGGGAAATTAATGTTACATACGTATAAATATAAGGTCATTTCATTAAGTTTCATCTAAGATTTTTAAGCAATCTAGCAATTTCAAGTTATCTTAAAAGCGCTTTCACAAGAGCATTTCAAGAGAAATTCAAGGCATTCAAGAGCAGATTTATTCAAGAATTATCACAACAATCAAGATCCAATTGTCATGTCAAAGTCTTCTTGCATCACGCATGTTTTTGGAGCTAATATGATGATGTAGGTTTCATGATCCATTCAAGCATTCAAGGTATTGTTTCAAATCAAGTTTCAAAGATCAAGATCCACATCCATTTAATCTATTTCATGCAAGTTTTAGATTTACATTCCAAGGTTCATTCAAGGGTTTGGTGAGTTGTGACATAGAGTTGTTCATTCATCATTCCTTTCATGCTATTTCATTTTATTTCAAGGTTTGATTACCAAAACGGGGTTTGACCAAGGAAAACTCCCATTCACCAAAAAAAAACATTTTTCCCTCTTGATTTGTGTTTACAAATTTAGGTGGAAGAAATCTTGAAGATCTCTTGAAGAGAAAAATTGGAGAACTTTTCAAAGTTAGAAAAGTTGTTAGAAAAGTTGTAAATTTGACAAGTTCTCTTGAAACCTAGGCAAATTGAGAGATTCGGATCTATAGCAGAGGCTCCCAAAAGTTGCATACAAACCCTAAATCATGACCCATTTTCCCTTGGGCGAATGAGTCCCAGGTTAGCTTCAGCAGAGCACTTTTGGTGACTAGTACACATCATCTTACCTCTCTCTAATCTACATTTCAATTTATGGTTCCATCAATATTGAGCTTAATCTATTAGATCCAAGTTGTAGATTACATTTTGGAGTTAGTTTGTTATTTTTAATCTTTCTCCACATAGTGTTGTTTAATCAGGACCCCCGTCCTTGCAAAAAAAGGAAATCAATAGATTCACACTTTGACTTGACTCACCTAAAGGTTGATAATCATTTCATTGTGTGGATCTCATTTCCTAATGAATTGAGGAAGAATAGGTCCCAATTGGTTCATTAATCCATAGACCCATTTTCTTCATTTCAAGATGCCATCACTACTTTGAAGGAGATAAATAAATGGGCGTTAAAAGACATAAGTGTCATTGAAATATGGGAACAAAATGTGAAAGGTTGGAGGAAAATCTTCCAAACTATAGGAAAGAAAAAGGCAATGGACAGTAAGAGAGAAGAGAATGAGCTCCATGATAAGTTGTTCTTAGTAGAATCTAGGGTCTAGTTGGATCCAAAGGATGAAAGATTGTGTGAGGAGCTTGTTCTTTCCAAAAACAAATTAAGAAGAATCTAGGCTCATAGGATTCAAGGGTTAAAGGTAAGGGCCAAGCTGAATTGCTTAAATTGTGGTGATAAAGGATCTAAGTTCTTCTTTAGATTTATAAAGGAAAAAAGTTTCAAAGAGCAAATTGACCAAATTTGGAATGATGGAAACATATTCAACTCCTAGGAAGAAATTTTGAAATAGTTCCAAATATACTTTAAAAACCTATTCACCTCTAATAGTGTAGATGAAGGCAATCATAAAGCCAAAGACTTCATCAAAGGAATCATTCCAATGAATTTTTTTAAGGAAGATGCCTCAAGGCTGGTTGTAGGCATAACCAAAGAAGAGATCAAGAATGACTTCCTCTCCATGAACAATGACAAATCCTCTGGGAGTGATGGGTTGCCTATGGAATTTTATAAAACATTTACAAATTGGATCTGTGAGGACTTGCTACAAGTTTATATGGAAGTTTTGGACAAAGGCTTATTAGGGAGGATCATCAATAAAGGTGTCATTAAGCTACTGCTAGAAGGGGGAGACAAAAACTTGATAAGGAATTGGAGGCTAATAATGTTACTGAATGTATCTTATAAGATATTGGCCAAGGTGATTGTCCTGAGACTTGTCAATATTCTTCCCAAATTCATTAATAGCACTCAAACTAGATTTATCAAAGGAAGATACATCTTGGAGAATTTGATTACGAGCTAGGAGGCTATGGAGTGGGAAAGATAATCTAAGCAGAATGCAACCACACTCCTACTTGATTTTGAAAAAGCATATGACAGGGTTGAATGGTCCTTTCTAAAGGCAACCCTTGAAGCCTTTCACTTTCCTACTGTGTTTTGCAACATGGTGGATACACTTTTAAAGGATGTTGTTGCATAGGTAGATGTGAATGGTTCACTCTCAGATAAATTCAACCTTGAAAGGTCCACTAAACAAGGTTTCCCTTTGGCATCAACCCTCTTTGTTATTACATCAGATGATTTGCATTACTTGTTGAGAGAGCACACCCTATCACCCAGAGTCAAGGGCATAAGACTCTTGGATCAAATTGATCTAATTAACATCCAATTTGTAGATGATATTGTTATTTTTTTGAAACTAGAAGAAAACAACATGGATTCCTTGTTGGAAAAGCTCAACTTTTTTTGCAAAGCATCGGGTGCCAAAATTTCCAATACTAAGTCCATCCTCCTAGGATGGGAAGAGTCCTCACCCAAATGGGTCAAGAATTATGACTTCCAATAGGGAGGTCCCCACAAGTAAGTAAGGTACCTTGGGATCCCCTTTGCAGTCAAACCCAACTTAAAGGAAATGTGGTTATGGATTAGATCTAAAGATTGAGAAAAAAATGAAGGATGGAATAGGCAGTACATGTCTCTGGAAAGTAGGACTCAAGTTTTTCAAAAGGTCCTATCCTCAAATAGCATTTAATTCAATTTCATTTGGTTCTTCAATAGTTATCAAGTTAATGAGATTCATAAAAGATAAGGAATTTTTTATGGTCAGATGGAAAGGGAAAAAAGAAAAAAACATTTAGTGAAGTGGGAATGGTGTTGTCTTGACAAAATACATGGTGGGATTGGCATAAAATATTTAAGGCTACATGGTATTACTTTAGCAGCCAAATGGATAATCAAATGCATGGTGGGCAATGGGCCTTGGAAGGTTTTGCTAAGAAGTAGTGTACAACTTGCTACTCTTAAACAAACTAAGGCATGGAAAAAGCTGCTAATAAGTGATATTCTCATTAGCAAACATCCTATGTCCCCAATAGGTTCTTTGGTCTTTAAAAGCCTTTGGAAGGCTTGGGAATTAATTAAGCATAATGTGGAATTTATCCTTGGTAAAGTTTCAATAAATAGTAAGTTAAAATTCCAAATGTACAGTTCCATCTGGTGGAACTTGGAGCATAATACCCAAGTACCTTGTTTTGTTACACTTGGGTGATGTGTTAAAAAATGGGCTCAAAAAGGTATTCATACCTTCAAGGACATCTTGACCAATGGACAATTAAAAATATAGAACATTCTGGCTCCTAAATTTAACATTCCAGTATCAAATCTAAGAACCTATACTACACTCCAGGAGGCTTGCAAAGAAGCCAGTTTCCCCCTAAGCACTAATGGTGACATAGATATGTCCAATGACTTTAAATGGAGGGATGGTTTTTCCCTTCTTGAGATCAAATCCATAACAATTTATAAGACTTTAATTAGTACTATTTATGTCACTGAGCATCTTAATAAATGTTGGTGAGTCTCACTGTCTGATAAAAAATGGCAAAAATCTTTAATTCTATGTGGAATAATGTCAAAGAGCCTAAGAAGGCATACTTTAGATGGATTTTTATTCTTCATAAAGTTCCATTTAGAACTAACCACGTTGATGTGGATATTTGTAATATCTGTAGAACACCTAAAACTGTGAAGCATATCTTTTTTTATTGTTTCCATGCAAAAGAAATTTGGAAGATTTTTTGTAATGATCTAATAATTTGGGATAAGGATGATATGATTATTTGAAAATATGTGTTAATAAATAATAGGAAACTAAATAATGAATGTAAATTACTTTGGGATGTATCTCTACTGAAATATTATGGCACATTTGGAAGGCAAGGAATGAGGTTACATTCAAGGGTTGTAAGAGCACACTTACTAAGTCTTCCAAAAGACTCACATTTCTCAATGTTATCTTGCATGTTATAGTTACTATGGAGATATCAATGGCTAAGTTTATGAAATTAATTGGAGGTGGCATAGTCATAGTACACAAAGAAGAAGTGAAATATGGGCACTCATAGCATCACAACCATGAAGATTCAAAAACATTTCTTAAGGAATTAAGGAAATTCCAAAGGGTCTTCAATGAAATG
>VDFB02270651.1:464005337-464056047 GCA_007258455.2 Sequoia sempervirens | reverse complement strand
AATACATCTCTCATTACCAATCCAAATAACTCTCCCAAGTCCTCCAAACAATGAAGAAAGAGATCAAGGAGCTACCAAACTATTGCCAAAAAACAATGAAGTACAAACAACAACACATAACTCCATTCATGAACCTAAACTCCATAAACATAAGAACCTTCAAGAAGAAGAAAATATAGCAAGAAGGAGAGAACCTACAAATCAAACCATGTCCTTATACCACACTAACATGTGCCAAACTGTGTAAAGTTAGATCTCTTTCAACACTCCCAAACTGAAAGGATATCAACATCTAACCATTCAACTTATAATGAAACATGTAAAAACATAGATGCAAACCTCTCATAGAAAGTAGATCAAACTTAGCCAAACATTCCCACAACATAAGGGAATATGCCCAAAGCCACTAACTATCTCCTGTACCTCTCCTACCCAAATCCTCAAAACTAACTCAAGTTCAAGATTGCAAGGAGAACAATGGAAATACATAAAATCATGCATCTATTTCTCAAGACTAATTCATAAGAGAAGATAAGATACATATTAATAATGCATCTAATAATTAGGTGGATAACACCTCTTAGATCATTTAACCTACAGAGTAGACCAAGAGTGGGATACGAGATTGTCTTGTGTATATAATAGTCAATCTTCTCATCAGGTCTATGATGGACTCATATCCATTTCTAAGTGTAGGCTTCTTGGTCTTTACTATTGAAAAATATTTTATTACAAGTAATCATTCCAACGTATATCTCTTAACATAAGAAATATCCGGCCTAACCCAAGTCTCTCTAGTATTCATGAGCACTGACTAATCAATCCATGCCAACTTCAAATGCAACCTACATAATCATGAAGCTCCAAGAAAATGATTAATACTCAAACCCAAAGAGAACTACATCCTCTCCAAAATGAAGAATAAAAACACCTTTACCAAAGAATCTAAGGGTCCTCCATGAAACAATATGTTAAAACCTCTTCAAATCACATGCTACCAAAGCTCCTATTGAACTGTGATATTGAGCTCTACATGGAAACAAGATAAACATCAAACCATCATTGTCAAAATCTCCCACTGAAACATGTATTCAAGCTATCCATGACATCGCATTAACCATCTATTGGATGTTGTGGTTGTGTTGCTAATATGTGGTTGTCATTGATGTCAACACTATTAGCATTGATGTACTGTAGGCTATATATGTCAAGGATAATGAGAAAATTGTCAAAGAAAGAGTTGTAGGTTGACAATGGAATAGTAAAAGTCATGAAGGTTTCTTGCTCAGTATGTTGATGATCAGTCATTGTGGACTAAAGGGTTTATTACTGAGTATATCTAGTTTATCCACTGGAATTTTTAGAGGTTCGCATGAAAAATTAATTATGTTATGAATATTTGTGTTCTAAAAGTTTTTATATGGCTTTAGTTAGTGTTCTTGATTGAATTTGATGTGATTCTGGTAATTTCATTTGTTTTGGATGCTTCTCTAATGATTATTGAAGCTTTTGGATGTTTCTAGATCATGCTCTATCTTTGTTGCATGTCTATGTTGATCAGTGTGCTCATGGTTGGTGATTTCTCTCGTGTGTTCGGGTTTTTATGTTCTCGGTTGACATGGTGGTTGTAACGTATTGTGGATCCTTGGAGATTAAAATTTGAATGTTTGGCACACTCGAGGATATTGTTTTAGGTCTTCATTATTTTGTGACCGATGGTGTTTTCACATTAAAATTTTACTTGTAAATTTGGGTCGACATTGTGTATATTTTTTATATTTTATTTTGGCTGACAAAGTTGTTGATTCAATTCCATGTTGTGGATATATAAGAGTGATTGTTTGTGCAAAGTTATGAAGTGAAGAAGTTCCAGAGAAAGAGAAAGCGTGTGAATAGTGATCAAATCATTCGATTGTAGAGCAGAGTGTGAAGAAGTTTGAGTGAAGTGTGAAGGAGTGTTTATGTGCTTAACTAGAACTATAATCAAGCTTTTGTAGAAGCTATTTTCTCAGTTTATATCATGTGGACCTAATCCAAATTGTTGTAAGATAGTGTGCCTTCTTTGGGAAGTGAGCCCTCTTGTATTTGAGTAGTGAGCTCTAGGTAGTGTGCTTGAATTCATGTGCATTCCCATTATTTTTCTTTATACTTTTAATAGGGTATAATATTGTGGACTAACATCCACCATGGTTTTTTCCCTAACAGGGTTTCCACATAAAAAAAAATCTTGGTGTTCTCTATGTTTCTGATGTGTTGATTTTTTGTGGTTTATTGTTCATTCATTAGATCTGAGAATAAGTTAAGTTTGAAAAGTTTAAATATTCTGTCACAACTAATTCACCCCCCCTCTCAGTTGTTTGTCCTTTTTTTTCCAACAATTGGTATCAAAGTTGGTTCCTCTTAAGAAGTTTAAAGGCTTGAGGTGATCTGAGATGGCATCATACAAGAAGGACAATCCTAGATTCGATGGAACAAACTACTCTATGTGGAAAGCCAAAATGAAGTGTCATTTGAGGGGTATTAGTGAACCCTTCTAGAAGATTATGAAGAACAGATATGCTATTCCTCAGAATGGTCGTTCCACTCCTGATGATGTTAAAGAGGCTAAGATTAACATCAGGGCTATTAAAGCTTTGCTAAGTGCTTAGACAGATTCGAAAATGAAAAATGTGATGGATCTGAAAACAACTCATGAGATCTAGAAGAAGTTGGAGACTTTGTATTAAGGAGATGCACTTGTGAAGGTCTCTAGGATATAGAGTTTGAAAGGCAAGTATGAAACTTTGAAGATGGGTGAGGATGAAAATATTTCTTCTTTTATGCAAAGAGTAAATGAACTTGTGATGGGTATTAGATGCACAGGTGGTACCTTGGATGAACAAGAAATTGTAGCTAAAGTGCTCAGATCATTTCCTCCCTCTTAAAAATCAAAGGCTCATGCTATTAAAGAGCTCAAAACTATAACAAATGTGACAAGATATATGTTGATTGGTAAATTTTTTGCCTTTGAGTTGAGTGAATTTGGTGATTCTACCCCCAAGACTGAATCTACATTTAAGGATTTTGTATCCAAAATAAAAAAGCAAATATATGATCTAGGAGGGAGTTCTAGAAAGACATTCAAGTATGAGGAAGAAATGAAACAACTTGAAGATGAAGAAAGAGAGGCAGAAAGTTGGAGGCACTGATTGTGAAGAAAGAAGGTAGAGGAAAAGGTAAGTATAAAGGAAAGTTTCCTATTAAATGTTTCTCTTGCAGTAAAATAGGTCATTTTGCTTCAAGGTTTCCTGAAGGATTTCCTAGGTCTAAGCCTAACAAACCTAGATTTCAAAAGAAATGCTATTATGCTGAAGAAGGTGTGACTGATGAAGAATCTAATAAAGAAAATGGAAATGAAGATGAATAGTTTTTCATTGCTATCAAGGAAAATGGTCTGGTGGCTACTGAATCTGCTAAAGTTGAGAAGGCTCTTGCAGCCCAAATTGAAAAAAAGGATGAATGGATTATTGACAGCGTATGCTCACATCATATGACTGGTGAAAAAATCAAATTTGTAAGTCTAGAGAAATATGATGTTGGGGTTGTAAGATTCAGAGATAATAATGTTACTGTGATTCATGGCAGAGGATCTATTTGTCTTGGTGGTAAACATAACATTGATGATGTTCTTTATGTTGAAGGCTTGAAGCATAACCTGTTGAGTGTTGGACAGATGGTGGACAAGGGTTACGATCTTTAGTTCAAGGATGGAAGATGCAGGATACTTGGAAGCTCTGGAAATGTAATTGCTTCATATACAAAGACAAGAGATAATATTTTTCACCTGAGTGCTACTAATGAAAGCTAGTTATGGCATAGGAGGTTATGTCATGTGATCTTTGATAACATTGTCAAGGTAAGCTCCACTCAAGCAGTAAGAGATCTACCTAAACTAGTGAAGCCTACTAACACAATATGCAAGGAATGTCAGATGGGAAAACATACTAGAGTTTCTTTTTGGAGCAAACAACATCATTCTAATGGAGCACTAGAGCTGGTGCATACTGATCTATGTGGTCCCTCCAGAATCAAAATTCTACAAGTAGAAAGGTACTTTATGTTTCTTATTTATGATTACTCTAGGATGATATGGGTTGCTTTCTGAAGAGAAAAATGTGAAGCATTAGGTAATTTCAAAAGTTTCGAAGCTATGGCAGAGAATGAAATAGGTATGAAGATCAAATGCCTAAGGTTAGACAGAGGTGGTGAGTTCACCTCTTAGGAGTTCAATTCTTTATGTGAAGAGCATGGAATCAAAAGACAGTTATCTACTCCCTGAACACCTCAATAGAATGGAGTTGTAGAGAGAAAGAACAAAATAAGTATGGATGTTGCTAGAACAATGATGTTGGAACGAAATGTGCCTCATATCTATTGGAGAGAAGCTATAAGCACTATTGTATACACTCTGAACTAGGTAAATGTCAATGGTATTTCCAGTAAGACTCCTTTTGAGTTGTGGTTTGGTTATAAGCCTACTGTTAAATATTTCAAGATCTTTGGAAGCAAGTGTTATATTAAGAGAGATGAGGACATAGGAAAGTTTGATGCAAGGTACAATGAAGGAATCTTTCTAGGTTACTCTACTAAAATCAAGGCTTACTGATACTATAGTAGAAGATTGAGAAAAATGATTGAAAGTGCAAATTTTAGAGTTGATGAGGACTCTGCTAGATCATCTAGATACAAAGGATGTGATTCAGATGACCAGCAAGATAGTATAGACAAAGGGAAGAATGCTCAAACAAATAATAAAGTTCAAATTGTTCAGGTAAATCAAGAAATTTAGGAAGGAGAGACAAGTGGAAGTGCAGAAGAAAGAACAAAAGAACCAAAAGTGCAAGAGAATCCTAAAATTCTAAGGTATGTAAAGCTAAATCATTCTGAAGATCAAATTATATGAGATAAGAATAAAGGTGTGTAGACTAGAAGGATTACAAAAGAGTATTGTCTGATTTCCAAGAATGAGCCTAACAATGTCAATGAAGCTTGTACTGATGAACATTGGATGGAAGCTATGAAGGAAGAACTGATGCAGATTGAAAAGAATGATACATGGATTCTTGTTCCCAGACCTAAAGATAAAAATGTGAGTTTTACTAAATGGGTCTTTTAGAATAAGCTGAATGAACAAGGTGAATTGGTTCAGAATAAAGCAAGACTGGTATGTAAAGGGTATTCACAAATGGAAGGTATTGATTTTAATGAAACCTTTGCCCCTATTGCTAGAATTGAAGCTATAAGAATATTTCTTGCTTATGCCACATATAAGAACTACAAATTCTATCAAATGGATTTGAAATCAGCCTTTTTGAATGGTGAGTTAGAAGAAAAGGTATATGTTGAACCACGAGATGGATTTCAACCGATTAATAAGGAAGATATGGTTTTCCGATTGAAGAAAGCTCTGTATAGACTCAAGCAAGACCCCAAAGCCTAGTATGCTAGAGTGGATAAATACTTACTAAAGCTTGGATTCAATAAAGGTATTGCTAACAACAACTTGTATTTCAAGTTGGATCATGATAAAGAGTTGATTATTGAAGTCTTTGTTGATGACATTATTTTTGGAGGTGAGGATGATCTATGTATGAAGTTTGCTAATGAAATGAAAAGTGAATTTGAAATGAGTATGATTGGAGAGATGAAGTTCTTTTTGGGATTGCAAGTCACTTAGACAATGGGATTTTCATATCTTAGTCCAAATATGTGAGAGAATTGCTAAAAAAAATTTGCATGGAAGACTCAAAGCCTATTGGTACACCCATGGTAATTGGATGCAAGTTAACACAGAATGATGATTCTCCTAAGGGAAATCAAATAAGATATAGTTCAATGATTGGAAGATTGCTCTACTTAACTCATACCAGACCAAACACCATGAATTTTGTGTATATGATTGCTAGATATCAAGCTGATCTGAAAGAATCTCATGTGACTGTTGTAAAGAGGATTTTTAGATACCTAAAAGGAATAGTTGATTTTGGGCTTTGGTATTCTAAAGATGATGATCTTACTTGGAGTGCCTATATTGATGCAGATTTGGTAGGATATGTAGATTATAGGAAAATCACTAGGGGTGGTGCCTTCTTCCTAGGGAAGAAGTTGGTGTCTTGGTTGAATAAAAAGTAGAATTCCATATCCCTATCTACTATTGAGGCAAAGTATATTGCTGCTACAAATAATTGTACTCAATTGTTGTGGATGAAATAGATGTTGAAAGATATCAAAGTAGTATATGATGAGCCTATTTCCATATACTATGATAACTCAAGTGCAATAAACATATTGAAGAATCTGGTGCTACACTTTAAGACCAAGCATATATCAATCAAGCTTCACTTCCTAAGGGAGAAAGTGAGTGAGAAAGAAGTCAAAATGGAGTATGTGCCTACCAAAGAATAGATTGCATACATTTTCACCAAGTTGTTTCCAAAGGATACTTTTGAGTATCTCAAAGGGATGCTAGGGGTGATTACCCCTCCTAATAAGAACTAGAGATGCATTTACTTGCATCAATCTTTGTGTTGCATAGATATATTTTGATCCAAATTGATATTTTCATGGTTGCTACTCAAGGGGAGTAGTCAAATGTGTAGATATGTGGTTTAGAGCTTGTATATGGAAATATAATGCTTATCTTTGCCATTGATGTGAAAGGGGGAGAAGAGAAATGTGAAAAAAAACATGAGGAGAAGAGTCAGAATCTAATGGGGAGTAAGTGTTGATTGAGAGTTGCATTGATGGTGTCTTTCACATCATGTGTTGCCATCAATTCCAAAGGGGGAGATTGTTGGATGTTGTGGTTGTGTTGTTGATATGTGGTTTTCATTCATGTCAACATTATTAGCATCGGTGTACTGTAGGCTATATATGTCAAGGATATTGAGAAAATTATTAAAGAAAGAGTTGCAAGTTGATAGTGGAATAGTGGAGGTCATGAAGGTGCCTTGCTCAGTACATTGATGATCAGTCATTATGGACTAAAGGGTTTATTTTTGAGTATATGTAGTTTATCCACTAAAAGTTTTAGAGGTCCGTGTGAAGATTTAATTACGTTATGAACAGTTGTGTTCTGACAGTTTTTTTGTGGCTTCAATTAGTGTTCCTAATTGAAGTTGATATGATTCTAGTAATTTCAATTGTTGTAGATGCTTCTCTAATGATTCTTGATGCTTTTGGACATTTCTAGATCATGATTTATCTTTGTTGCACACCCATGTTGATCAGTGTGCTCGTGGTTGGTGATTTCTCTCTTGTGTGTTTAGATTTTTATGGTCTTCGCTGACATGGTGGTTGTAACGTATTGTGGATCCTTGGAGATTAAAATTTGAGTGTTTTGGAATGCTCAAGGATATTTTTTTAGGTCTTCATTATGTTGTGGCTGATAGTGTTTTTGCATTGAAAATTTACTTGTAAATTCAGTTTGACATTATGTATATGTTTTATATTCTATTTTGGTAGAAAAAATTGTTGATGTAATTCCATGTTGTGGATATATAAGAGTGGTTGTTTGTGTGAAGTTATGAAGTGAAGAAGAACTAGAGAAAGAGAAAGTTTGTGAATAGTGATCAAATCATTTGATTCCATAGCAGAGTGTGAAGAAGTTTGAGCGAAGTGTGAAGGAGTGTTTATGTGCTTAACCATAATTGTAATCAAGATTTTGTAGAAGCTATTTTCTCAGTTCATATCCTCCATATCTAATGTGAATTGTTGTAAGACAGTGTGTCTTCTTTGGGCAGTGAGACCTCTTGTATTTGAGTAGTGAGCTCTAGGCAGTGTGCCTGAATGCATGTGCATTCCCATTATTCTTCTTTATACTTTTAACAGGGTGTAATACTGTGGACTAACATCCACCATGGTTTTTCCCCTAATAGGGTTTCCACATAAAAAAATCTTGGTGTTCTCTATGTTTCTAATGTGCTGATTATTTGTGGTTTATTGTTCATTCATCATATCTAAGATTAAGTTAAGTTTAAAAAGTTTAAATATTTTGTGACAACTGATTCACCCCCCCTCTCAATTGTCTATCCTTGTTTTTCCAACACCATCTCCTAAATGAAGATCATTCATGGCCTCAACACAATCAAAGAATCTTTTATAAATGACACAACTCCCAAAATGTCAAGAAGACCATAATCTCTAAACCAAGAAGATAAAACACACTTCTTTTACAAATCTATAATAATAGTAAAAGCTCCCAGTATAGCCAAAAAACCTTCAAACTTTTAAGAGAAAGGTGTCCCAAACCCTAACCAACCATTAGCTTTGATACCAAATGTTGAAAATGAAGGTAATTATTGTAACTTAAAACTTGTACAACATATTGTAGATCTAATTAAGTGTTCTTTGTTCAATTCTTTGTGGATGATTAATCTTGTTTATATCAATTTTATCAATTATAGAAAGGGATAGAAGATTATAGAAGAATGAGAAAAGAAGAATTGATTTGAATTGAACTGAATTGAATTGAACTAATATTGAACTGATACTAAACTAATAATGCCACTCTACTCATGTAAATTCCAATCCCTATTTTGTAGGAACAAAACATGCATTACAAAAGTGTTCACAATCCTTCCAACAGTTAACTGGAACAAGGTGGGTTCCACCTTCCACGTGGGCACCCCATGTTCTCCTATTTTGTAGGAGCTCTTCTTGGATGCCCCCACATATTCCTATCATTTAGGAATAATTACAAATGTCAATTTACATGTTCATTTAATTTTAATTTAATCTCTTTCTAATCCTAGTATTGGGAAACACTTTCCAAGGACTTAGGAGATACATAAAATATGTTTAGGATTGCAATTAAATGTCATCCTATTCCCAACACAACTACACATAGGAGAATATTTTGAAGTTATTTGAAATCCCAAAAACATTCCATGATAATCGAGAACAATCATACTCAATGTTATAAATGAAGAGCAACATTTCTATCAAATGGAAGTGTGAAGCATTTAACAAATGTAGACAACCCATATTGGAAATCACTAGTTGTAGGTTGCTTCTTTGATGATATGATCATTATCATTATGTCCATTATAGTATTCTTCTTATCATTGAATTTGTTTGTATTGAGTATGTTATGCAAAAATTGAAGGAAAATGTGAAGTTTAGTGCAATGAACATGTGTCATTGTTAAACAATATCTAAATTAGGAAACGTAATTAGTTCTATAATTTATAACAAATAATATGGAATGCACTTGCAATAAAAGTTATCAAATAAATAAGATGTAGGCATACCTTGTGTACGCAACATGATGCAATATCTTTAAAATTAAAAGTCCCATATAATTTTGTTCTGATACTTGAGAATTTTGTTGGGTTGAAATCAGTGTTATACATTTTTAAAAGTATATATAGTTATATCATTTATGAAAAATAATTTGAAATGCAGTTGTGAAATAAGAGATGGAATAAATGACATATAGTCTTACCTTGTATATAAATGAAATGTAGTTGCAGCTTGTATACCATGCAAAACATGCCATCGCGAAGCTATTTAGCATTGTGGAGATTTGTAGTTACAATTGAGAACATTTGAAATCTAAAATGTTTACAATTAGATATAGTTACACATAGAAGGTTCAAAGGCAATAGCACTGGCAGTAGCATCATTGATTGAAGATCGCAGCAACTTTGAGTTGTGTGGGTGTAAGAAACCTAAAAACTAGGTTGATACATTTTAGTATGATCTATACAAGAATTGAAAAATTAAATATAAATGTTATAGGGTCAACCAAAGAAGAGGAAGGAATTCAAGTTTGTCATTGGAAGAGAGGAGAAGCATAATGCAAGAATTGAACAACTTCTCTTAGTAATCACCATAGAAGCAAAACCTTGGCTAGCTAGCTTGGCAGGAGTGGTTGCAACTACACTGTGGAGGAAATGACAAGGTAGTTATGAGTCAACTTACATATGGAATCAAAAAATTAGAAATGGTCAAAATTCTATATTCATTGAAATAAAGAGGGAAAGGAGAAGTGATATAGTTACCGAAAAGAACAAAAACATTTCATCATGTTGACAATGCACACAGTTGTTGGAGGTGATCCTCTTCTTTGATTCAAAGTGCACTGTATTTGTTGGCACATAATCTAGAGTATCTATCAAAAGAGAAAGACGGATCTATGTGTATTCCTATAATTGATTTTACATAGGAAAGAGTTGTGAATGTTAGTCCTTGTCTTTCTTTAGTTCCAATAACTATTGCAGCTTTCTCCAATGTCAAGCCTTGAGATTTATGTATTGTTATTGCCCAAGCCATTGTCAAGGGGAGTTGTGTTCGACTTCCCTAAGTGATCAGGGGAATGGGAATGAATTTTTGGTTGTCTTGATCCCATGTTGGGCCAATGTAGTTTGGGAAGTGCACAACAACATATTGAGGTGGTTGATGTGGTTTAGCACCCCTAGCATATATGATAGACTTGATAATACCCAATGATCCATTGACTAGGCTAGCTACCACCCAAAAATTTGTTGTTAACATTACTTGTTTTCCAATTGCAAGTAAGATCTTTGCTTGAAGTTGCTCATCATTGTCATAATTAGGTGTGTTTTGCTGAGTAGTTTCAGCAATACTAATTGCAATGGGGACATTTAATTGTTCAAGCATTTTTCTATTGTGCAAGGTGACCAAGCTATTTGTTTGGAATAAGTGAATAGCTGCATCAAACTCTTGTTTTGTTGATCTAAAAGTATGGCATTTGTTCAATTAATAAGAGTTTTCCAATTAGCATGAGATGCCTGACCTTATTAGCACTTAGTGGAGTATTGACCTTTGATACTAGAAAATTCAATCTATTACAAATATTATTTTCAATGTTACTAAACAAAGTAAATATAAGTGCTTTCTATATACATAGTCTAAGAATTTCACCAAATCATAACTTATTTTATAACTATAAATAATTATTCAATAAATAATTTGGGCTCCATTAACATTATATTTTTTCACATTAAAACTATTTATAAATTCTAAAGTTTTCTTTCCAAAATAATAGATCAACATTTTTAAATACCAAAAAAAATTGGTTTAGTTCAATATTTACTTAGGATAACCATAAATTTCTTAGTTACAACTAACTAGGTACAAGACATTTATTCACACCAATAGGTTGAACACATTTTCTAACTCAAATCCATTTACCTTATGAAATAACAAACACTAATAAACACTTAACTCATTTAGAAAAATAAGTTTGTTTATTCCAAACCTATGTGCATAAAAGATATAAAGAAAAAGAGGAATCTCTCCTTCATTAGTTTTAGCCCAACTAACAAATAAAAATTTTCAATAAAAAATTATTCAAATGATGTTTTTCTCATAGTGGAACACCTTTTTCCCTAACACAAATCTCTTTTTTTAGCACTTGCATAATAGATCTTATTTTACTCAAGATGGTTAGTTTTCTTATTTCTTCCCTATATGAAACAATAGTATAAAGAAAAACTCTTCCCTTTTAACCTTCCTAAAAAAACAACTCAAACTATTTCCTAGTTCCCTTTGAACAACCCCAATACATGTCTTGACAACAAGGTTCCACATATGATTTCTTTGACTCTTTCAACCAACCAAGTATAACATATTCAATTATAATTTGTGAGGCTCATGAACAAAAGTTACATTAGACATAACTATACTCACAACTTGTAACATTCTCCATTTCACAAGGCTCATATCCATCTTAAAACTTTAATTTGACAAACTCCCAATGTGACCCTAAAAAGAGAAGTCAACAAAAGAAAAATATGGTCAATAGCTCTCCTCCCAACCATAGGATTAAAATTCATTCCACCCCTAAGCTCTAAGGTTCACATAGCTCTTCCCAAGCACACACACATAATCACTAAATTCACTTGGACTACTCAACAATTATAACATAACCATTTACACATTTACAACCATTTATACTCACAAAACAAGAAAATACCACAACAAAACTCACAACCAAAAGTACAAGGGATTCAATGTATATTTTCACAAATCAATCAAACACCACAAACATGCATTTACTTATCAAAAAAGATCTATAAAGGAAATATCTTACCAAAGATTACTATCCATCATGTGGAAGCCTCTCCTCCTCAATCCCCCTTCCTTCCATTCTTCACAAAGAGTTCTCCTCCCCAAAATGAGAAAAAATCCCAAGATACAAGAGTAAAGGAAAAGCAAAGAGAGAAAAGACCCCTTCTCTACTCAAGGAGAAAGAATAAATAGAAGGGGAAAGGAAACTACCTCTCCATAACTTCCCAACCACCCAACCAACTCTAATTTTTACCAGTTTTCATAAGTGGGTAATTATAGTGGGTTTCCAACTCTACTATAGGGGTTTTATGAGATAAAATAACTCATAACCCATAAACCTACCACTGAGGGAACTTTTTAAATAATAAAGACCACATAAGGACTTCTTAAATCATAAAATAAGTAGTCATATTAAAAAGGTAACTCAAAGGACTAATAAAAAAACTCACATACACACAACCCTTACCACACAAACAAGGTTAAATCACATATCATTGACAAGACCCAAAATTCACAACCTAGATAAGATGAAGGAAGTAGCTATGTGACCCCCAGATCAACATTGCTCAATTTCACCTATTTACTCAACTAGAAACGTATTAGTATTACTCATAATCAATAATAATTGAAACAAATGGCATATGAAAAATAGTATTTCAAGAATAATAATCAAATAAAAAATAAATCCCACTAATCTACACAAGTTATAATTTAATACTCCTTTCTTACATACTAACTATTAGAAACCAACAATGATTAATCATACAATATGTTATCAATTTATCACCACTTATGGTAGTAGCTGATTAAAACCTACCTTAAAATAAATACCACTATTAGTAACCATTAAATATCAATCATCATTTCTATATTAACTCCTACCCACACCCATAAAATGAACTCACTTAACATAATATAATCCATCAGATATACACAATAATACTACCAATAACTGAACATCTCAATCAATGCATACTTATATAGTCAAGGAAGCAACTCATCTAGCTACCACAAGAAAACACAACCATTAGTTAGATAATATTAATTAGTTTACCATATCTATTAACAATCAAAATATAAACATCTTTTATGTATACGAACAACCATTGCTTACGTATAGCATCTAACATAAAAGAATATAAGATATTGGACATAAACCATCCAAAACTCATAGAAACAACAAGACCACAAAAGGTAGGGCCTTACACTCCCCCCAACTTAGGATTGGGCTTCCTCTAGAAGTCCCAAAAGTGAGGGTAAGCTATAAGAACTTGACAATAATCCTTTACAGATGAAAATTCCCAAGTATGACAACAATTTTTTTTATCTTCCATGGTATCCTAAAATATTGGGGTAAGCTTAATAATTAACTACCAACACAAATTCAAAATATGATTTATCCATGTTGCACAATAATATTATAGATGTCAATTTCACATTACTTTATTTATCACTTATATTATTATTAAGGACTAAACTACATATATATTATCTTCAATCATCATTACTTAAAAAAATAGGTCAATCATTCCACAACAACATATTGAATTTATATCTTAAGCAATCACTCATTTTATTTTATACTATCATAAAATTTGTTTAAAACACACACACTATTAACACAACACTAACATATCACATGGTTTAGAGAATGGGATTTATGAGGAGGAACAGTGTCAAATGCCATATCACTATGATCTAAAGCAACTGTCATCATTGAATAACCATGATCATATTAGGAAAGATGGTCTCAAGGCCTTCCCTAGGACTCCTCCATACATTTCCTAGTACCTTGCTCTTGTTTGTGTAATGGGGTTAGCATCCAATAAGGAAGGTACAAAAAGAATCACACACAAGATCTAAGGGAGAATGGATTACAACCATCCCATACCAATTCCATTTATATCCCCATCCTCACAATATAAACTCCCTAGGATATATGTACCCCCATATGACCAACCAAGTATCCCTCTTGGATATAGCAAATTATAGAGTTCACATCACGACACATACATGCTAGTAGTAAAAAATATTAAAGAAGCCTCTAAATTAAGAAGATAAAATAAAATTTCAAAGTTTACAATAAAATCTAGAGAAAGAAAAGTAAAGAACAACCAAAGTACAAAAGGGAAACTTCTCAATCCAATTAAAAGTTGTATAAATCGAATTAAGCCCTTGAGGCAAAAAGGACCACACAAATCAAATATCCAAAAATACAACACTACTAGTGATAATGATAAAGGAAACATAAAGAATCTTAAAAAATAATATACAATTCACAAAAATTTGCACATTATATGCACTATGTGACTTCTCCAAGATTCTTGAGGGGTGGAGGGGAATGGTGGTTCTCAAACCACATAGCTGGTAAAAAATCATAGTGGTCTCAAACTACTTATGAGTATAATAATATGGTGGTCTCAAACTATAAAATAATAACATAGTAACCAAGCATAGTCCCGCACAACCCAGGACATGCCAAACAATTAGCCATAAATCATATGTATATCTAAAGTATCATGTAATAGAAGTTATTTGTTCATGGATTCTTGCCCAAGAGAACATTATTCACCAATGCATATCTCTAGCACAAACTCTATATTTTCTCAACCCAAGAAATGTCGCAATATTCCACTATCAAAAGCCTTGAATTTTGTTACTTTATACTCTTGATAATAATAAATTAAACAATTTAATTTTTCTCCCTTTGTTTCCAACACTACTCATGACCCATTCTTGTTGAACCCTCACCTTTAAGTGAAATAGATTAATGATGATATCCCAAGAATATTGCATCTAATACCCATATCTTTGAATAACCAATATTTATAGCATTTGTAGCCAAAGTAGAAGCTTATCCAAATTTTGGCACACAAGATCAATCCTCAACCCATGGGATACAAATTAAGGAATAATGTCTTTCACTATGGATCAACAAAGGTAGTCCTCAAAGGGGGAGAAAATCCAGCTCAATGTTCCAAGGGGGAACATAATCTTTTGAAATTTTTCCTTTGGCTAGCATAGGGACAGCATCAAGGAAGAATCATAATGTTCCAATGAACGAGGGACTCTCTCAACCCCAAGCACACTAGCAAATCCTTTCTTCAAATGGAGTGGTCATCTCTATGGGATTTCCAACACACAATGAAAAAACATGCAAAATTAACAACACATAAAAAATTAACACAAGGGTATCCACAAGTAGATCATTATAGATGTCCACTCCACCCTTATCCCAAGTTGGATACCTAGTATCTCAACTTGAGTCATGAACATAACATTCACTGGTTTCTCACAACACATATAATAATGCACTTTCTTAGCCTTCAACAATACTTATTAAAAATAAAAACAACCTTAATTTTATTGAAAACACTTAGCCACCTTAGAACACATCAAGACCACCTAGCACCAATAATGCACAAATTGATTTACACTTCATACAATTACCAACACCCACGCACATCACTATCACATTGGATTTCCAAGGTGGAATTCCACATAGGGGGGGTAGGGGGCTCTACCTATTAGGGGAATATATATTATCATATTCACCCAAATCCAATCTCACATCAACACCTCTATACTCCACGAGGTACCATCCAAACACCCTTATCCTCAAAAAAAGGAAAATATGCACATAGATATGGGATGCTCCTATCCTTGAAAGCATATGTACTCTTACCTTGAGAATAATGATGCCCCTATTTGTGGGAGTTGCACCCACTCAAACCCCTTGCACATGGAGGACTCAAAATCTACCTCTTCACAAGAGGGGGGGTCAACTCCCCTAGAAGGCACATAAAAAATTACACATAACACAAGGGATCACATAATTCTCAAGCCTTAATGTGACCCTTAGAACAAGCACATACATCATTACATAAGATCAATAAGGAATTACACTGTACCTCAAAACGCAAAGTACCACTATGGGTAGAATCCTTGTTTACAAGCTAATATACATCATTTACTCTAAAGTTCCATTGTACTAAATTTAAACATCACTATTGTTAAATATAAAAGAAAATTATTGATGACCGATTCTAATTTTCTTCATGCAAGGCTATTGCATATTTTTTCAATTTTCTACATGAATCTAAAAGTATATCATAACTATGATAATAATTTGCATTTTATTTATCAATACTAGTCTCCATCTTAAAACATCTAATAATTTGGACCAAGGATATATTTTTAAACTTCAAGTTACTATCCAAGATACTATAATCAATAAGCAAAGGAAACCAAGAGTTTCATCCATAGCTAAAGTTTTCAATTTCAACAATCGACATCAATATTTCTACATTTTCAAGTGTACCATTAAACATGTGAATATCATTGTGTTCAATTGCAAACAAAAAGCTACACTTTTTAAAAGCCAATAGGGAAACCCACAAAACTGGTTTACAATTCTGGTGAGGAAGGAAAATTGTAAAAAATGACCCCATGCAAAAAAAAAGGTTTTTGGGGGTTTGAATGAACTTTTTGTTTGAGCAAACCCAAAGGGGGTTCACTAGAACCCTTTGCTCGAACCCCCCTTTGAGTGAACCCATTAAATGGTGGGTCCCACCATTCCCCAGAAAAAACCAAAAGGAAAGCTTTGTGGAAAGGGGGTTTGCTCGAACCCTAGTTTGAGTGAACCTAGGTTCAAGTGAACCTCCAAGGGGGGTTTGCTCGAATCTAGGTTCACTCGAACCCCCCTTTTCTCCTCTTCTTCTCCTTTGGCACTAAAAATCTCTAGATTTTTTCCCTTCGAAGCTCAATTTGAGGATGAAAATGGAGGAGACTTCACAGACCAAACTAGATGATGGTAGTCCTCAAAATGAGCTATCCAAAAAATATAATTTTAATATGTTTTGGTTTTATTATGTATTTGGTTTTTTAGTTTGATTAAACATAGGTTTTTCACTGAAAATCAAGCTCCCCATTCTACACATGTGGAAAAATAACAAATTATCATAAAGAACTTTTGAAACTCATAACAACTTGAAATAAATAAATAAAAAATTCCCAAAACAAAATATATAAGGGAAGATATTGCTCGATCATGGAGGACCAACGGTCAAATTTCTGACAGGGATCAGGTTCTACATGATAGAGATTTGCATCGCTTTCAAGGTTAGGACATCAGGAATATTGTTCATCACAGGCCTAGAAACAATCCCCAGTGGCATGCAAAGCAAGGACATGGTCCAATTAGATATAGGTTTTCTAAACCTAACTGGAAGCCCTATTAGCCTAGGAGATTGGTGTGTGGTAAACAATCGATCTTTGATTTATATGAAGATGATAGGGGTGTTCTACAAGAATGGGTAGATATGAGGAATGGTAAAAGTTAGAGCAGGACTATTCTTTTTTAAATAGAAGTTTTGAAAAAGCACAGGAGGATTTCAAATCACAATCCAAGGGAACTCATTTCAACCCTTCAGGTGCTTCCTTCAATCCAAAATAGCCTCAAATTTCAAGCATTCAAGCAAAAAATCTTAGCCTCCGAAATAGGAAAAATAAAGAAGAGGGGAATTGTCTTACCAACAAGAGCCAAGGGAAAATGGAATGGAAAGTTTAGAATCATGATGAGCTTCTTGTTATCCCAAACAAGGATATTCAAAAAATTCCACCAAGCAATGCTACTTAGAAGAAATCTGCAAAGAAGAAAAAGCACAAATGGGTTTAGAAAGGTAAATCTAATCCTCAGAAGAAAACAACTTGGCAATGGAGGAAAAAAGAAGTTCCAATGAATCAATGCCAAAATGAAGATGTGCAAGATTTAGAAGCCATAAATGGATCTCTCAAGCAAACCCCTAGGAAATTTGTGGAAATCTCTTTTCTTGATAATTCTTTGGAGCCCCAAATCCAAGATCTCCATCAAAAAGCTTTAATAGGTAAGTTCTAGCAACTAAATTTGGATTTAAGTGTTGTGAAAGATTTAGTTTATATAGAATGGGAGGGGGTTTGTCAAGTTTTCTATTTAGACAAGCCTAGAGGTATTTTTCTGGGTATCTTTTTAGATAAAAAAAAAGTAGAGATGTTTTCTAAGTAAAATCCTAGGTTTTTCAAGGTTTTGGGTTGTACTTACAACCATGGGTACCCAATTTCAAATCCCAAGACATGGTAATCAAATTTCTTCCTGCATGGATATAGATGAGGGATTTGGCTTTGGAATATAGAGAACTGAAGCTAATTGAAGCAATGGCTAACCAAATTAGCATATTTCTTTGTCATGACAAAGCCTTCTTTAAGGATCCTAACAAACCTATTAGGTTTTGTGTTCTATTGGATGTAAACGATCCCATTCCTCCTCAAATACACCTGGTGTCAAAATTTGGCAGATGGGTTCAAGAGTTAATTAATCATTGAAAATTCAAAAAATGTTTGCTTTCAATGCCATGAGTTGGGACATAACTTGGTAACTTCCCACTTTCCAAAGAACAATATTTCAATTAGCCACTATCTAATTTGTTAAAGCAGTAGTTAGTACCATTCAAATCTATTATGCTTAAATCAAATGAGAAAATTGGCTTATTCAAATATATAAGCTCAGAGTTTGCTAGGGGTGTTTGGGGGATATTAGATAAGTTTTTTGTTTCAAATTTCAAAGTTCATAATTTCATAAAACTTATTTTTCATAAAATCCTATCTAAGTCTCTGCATTTATCTATCCCATCTATCTTTGCCTCATCTTTTAAACATATAGAGGATATAGTTAAACAATTAATGTTTGGAAACAACATATCAGTAGGGTTTGTTGTGCCTATTTTGAAATAAAATAAGGAAGTGAAGAGCATCACTATGGGGCATAATGAATTAGTTAATGAATTGGTTTTAAGTTCTAAGTTAGAATATTTTGCAGATAAGATGTTAGTTTATGTTGGGTCAACCCTAGTAGAAGAGATTGTAGATGAAGTTTTGAATGAGGAAATGTGTTTGGAATAGTCTACTGCAAGGGATTTGGAGCTAATAGAAGATTTAGAGGGATTTACAAATTATGAATCAAAAGGGGAAGTAAACTTTGTAGATGATTTGAATATCCCTATTGTTGAATCTACTTCAATTTCTAGGCATTCTAGAAATTTTGATTATTCACATACACTGTCAATCATGCAAACCCCTTCAAATCAACCAAGTTCAGTAAAAACTCTGTGTAAAAGGGGTCATAAATCTTATGCCACAAAAATACAAGAAGCTATAGCAACTGGGTTGCAAGCAACATTGGGCTCTAAATTGAATGTGTCATGGAATAAAAAGCTGACGAGATCTTGTTTCTCTCCTCAAGCCCAATGAAGATCTTTTCATGGAATGTCAGGGGCATTAATGGCCCTAACAAGAAAGCTCAAATCAAGTAACAAATTGATGCTTGTAGAGAAAATGTGGTGTTACTCCGGGAAATTAAAACTTCTATTTTTTTTTTTAAATTTTCTATAGGGAAATGGAAATTATGGAGTTCTGTTTATTTGCTTGCATAGGGAGCATCAGGTGGCATTATCACTTTATGGGATCCCAAGATATTTATCTTACAATTGCTAATTAATGAGAAGCATTGGCAACTTGTTAAAATTTCACACTTTGATCTTCACTTCCATCTAATAAATGTTTATGCTCCTACTACCACCATTGAAAAGAGAACTATGGGAAAGTCTGTCAAATGCTTTGGATAATCTAAGAGATGAGAAAATAATCATAGCTAGGGATTTCAATGCTATAGCCTCCCTAAAGGAGAAAAAGGAGGTATTTGTCCCCCCCAAGAGTAATGGAGGATTTCTCAAAATTCATAAATGATAATTCCCTAATTGATATTCTACCAGAGAATGGTTTATTCACATGGAATAATAGGAGGAAAGACTTCTTAAAGATTGCAGAATGACTAGATAGATTTTTGGCTTCATCAAATTGGTTTTTGGGGAAATTTTTTTCTCTTCTCATATCCTACCCATTGCAGCTTCAGATCACTATGTTGTTTCCTTAGACATAAAAGTGCCTTGTCTTGTGTCTAAGCCTACTTCATTCTTCAAGCTTCTTAAAATGTGGTTTAGGCACCCAAACTTCTTGTAGCTGATACAACAATGGTGGGATTTAGCTCCTTTCATCAAGGGTTCTTGTATTCTACAACTTTGGAATAAGTTGAAGTTTGTTAAATCTCAGATCAAGCAATAGAACAACAGTGTATTTAAGAATATTTTCCACTAGAAGGAGTTGGTTTTCTAGCCACTTTCAAAAATAAATGAGAAAATTATAGCGCAAGGTATGAATGCAGTAACATGTGAGCATCAAAAGAAATTACAATTGGAGTGGGTTGAGTTAGTGGCAAGGGAGGAAATATATTGGTTTGAAAAGTCAAGGGAGTTATGGCTAAAAGAAGGAGATAAAAACACAAAGTTTTTTCATATGTTTGTGCAGCTTAAAAGGGCTTCTACGAAAATTTTCTTAATTCACCAGTCAGAAACAAATGAGTTACTCATGTCAGCAATATATATTTAGAATGAAGGCATTATATTTTTCTCACATCTTTTGAGTAGTTCATGTGTTGGTGGCAATTATTTTTAAGATGAGGAGCAAGATTTGCTTGGGTGCATCTCAAATTTGATCTCTGAGGAAGATAACAATTTTTTGATGAAGCCATTTACATTGGAGGAAATAAAGAAGGTAGTTTTCTCCTTAACTCTAGATAAAGCAATGGGTCTTGATGGATACATAGTGCTCTTTTTCAAAAAAAATTGGGAATTTGTAGGTGTTGATATTTTGTTGGCCTTAGAAGAATCCAAGAAGTTAGGTATAATGCTAAATAAGTTCAATACAACACATATAGCCCTTATTGCCAAAGTGCAGTCTCCAAAGACCTTTGTGGATTTTAGGCCAATCTCATTATGCAACACTATCTATAAAATATTTACAAAAACAATCTACTTCAAAATTCAACCCCTCATATCAAGAGTGGCTTCACCAGAACAAGGTGGTTTTGTGCTTGGCAGAGAAACTTTAGAAGGGGCTATAGTTGCTCATGAATTTTTACATTCAATAAAATCCTCCAACATACCTTCTTTTATTATCAAACTTGACATGATGAAGGCTTATGATAGAGTCAAATGGGATTTCTTAATTTAGGTTTTGAAGAGGTTTGGTTTTAATAACAAATGGTACAAATGGATTAGATCATGTCTGGTGGGAGCTAAGTTCTCAGTTTTAGTAAATGGTTCACCATCAGGCTTCTTTAGTGCTACTCAAGGGGTTAGATAGGGTGATCCATTATCCATATGGAGATCTCATAGCCAAGGACTCTAGTAGGGGATAAAAATTCAAAACAATCATTTTTTTTCTACACATTCATTATTTGTAGATGACACTTTGTTAAATGGGAGGTCAACTGTTCAAGAATCTCACCAAGTAAAGTTAATTCTTGCCAATTATTGCTTGATTTTAGGGAAAAAATAAATGTGGAGAAATCCAAGATCTTCATTTTAATACAGGTTCCTCAATTTCAAGGAGAATCATTGAAATTTTGGGGTTTCAATCGGTAGAATTACCTAGTTCTTATCTAGGTGTTTCCTTTTTTATGGGTCAGGATAAAATCAAGTATTGGGAAAAAGTTATTAATTGGCTCAAGTCCATAATTCTAACTTGGAAAGCAAGATGGTTGTCATTATCGGGTAGGATAATGCTGATTAGGCCAGTTCTATCCTCCATCCCAAACTATTTTCTTCTTGTTTTGAAATCACCTCAATGTGTTATTAAAAGTATTGAAAAATTATTAAGTGCTTTCTATGGAGAGACAATATTGATGATAAAAGGAAAGTACCTCTCATTTCTTTGGATGCAATGTGTATAAATCAACATGTTGGTGGGGCTGGGTTGCATAGTTTATCAGTGAGAAATCTAGCATTGGGAGAAAAACTATCTTGGTGGATGTATAAGAGACTTGACATCAAATGGTGTAACATAATGCAAGAGAAATATCTTGATAATAGTAATCCCCAAAGAATATTCACAATGGAAGATCCACCTTTTGGTTAAGTCATGTGGAATTTTATCATTTTGTGTCACGATACTATCCTTCCTTATTTAACATGGGAGGCAAATGATGGGGAACAAGTCCGGTTCTGGTTGGACTCATGGAATGACCTTCCACCTCTTAATTCGGTGTTAGAATTGTAGCCTTTGGTACAATATTTTTTAGAAGTATGGGGCACTAAGCTAATAGATTATGTAGCTACAGTTGATATTCATTCTTATAAAGTTATATGGAAGGAATTTTATATGTTGGATATTACTTTGTAGCAAGAGTCAATTTTAATGAGGGAATTGGGCAGAAGGGAATTTTGTTTTTAAGGGAAAGTAGATAGATTATTGTGGGATCTTGCAAAAGATGGAAATTACTCAGTAAAGGAAGGTATAAATCAATAATGGTAAGGTGATCCGGTGGACATTTTTTTGTAAAAATTGAAGTGTCTCATTTCTCTCCAGAATCTGCACCATCAGAAAGAGCTCAACGTCCTGATTCCAACGCAATTTGAACGGAGCAAAAAGGAGTCCGTTTGCGCAAGTTATGGCCAATAAAACCTTTGGTCAAACTGGGAACAGAGGGCGTCCAGGAAGTGGAAAAAATGATGTTGTCAAAAGTTGTCAAAGTCAGCATCATCGGGAAGAGCTCGTCGCAAGCTTTCCAATGCAACTCGTTTCGTCAAAATCCGACATCGGACGCGAGAGATACAGCTGGTCAAAGTTTCAGGTTTGACTTGTGGCCCTGAAGGTAGAGTGATGACGTCATCATCCATACAAATGACGTCAGCATGAGGTACAGAATCCGAAGTGGACCAATCAGAAGTTGACACGTGGCAGTCTGTACAGTCCGTACATGTTGACGTGGCACAGTGATGTGGCAGGTGATGTCAGCGTCGTCGGCGAATTATAAGTAGACACGTGTCTGTCCATACATCCTACATGGCATCCTTGTCAGCATTTCGTACGTGAGTCAGCTACACAGGTGTCAGTCCAGTCAGCGTCCATGTCGGCTGTGAGTCAGCATCATCAGCGAATCGTTCTGTGACACGTGGCAGGTGAGTTGGCAGTTGGCATGTGAGTCATCTGACACGTCATCGTCTTGTCAGCCTCCACGTCAGATTCCAGTCGGCACGTAGTCTGCTTACACATCATCATACACTCAGTAGCGTCAGCGAGTCAAGTTTCACCACGTGGAAAATCATCAGCGCGCCACGTGTCCCCCGTCTTCTTCCTTTCGTCGGCGTTGGTTTGTATTTGGTTGCAAAATGGTTAGAACTGCCCGTGAGAGGCTCGAACCCACGACCACATCCTCCCTATTCGGCCGGTCTACCAATAGACCACACAGCGCGCACTGATATTAATAGAGTAGTGGTTGTTTTTGTTGTTATATTGTTAGAATTTGTTTGGTAAAACACCGACGGCCGAGAGTGGAACCCGGAACTGCCGGGTTCCCAAAAATGTGGGAAACCAACAAGCCACGAGGCGGGTGTGGAATGTAGGATTGTATTCGGTCGGTTTTGTTGAATGCATGAAAACCGAATATCTCAAAATTACAACAAACTCCCTAATTAAAATAATTAAACAAACTTTAATATTTTTAAAGATTAATCAAAACCTCCAAAACCAACAAAAGCCCGAAATGAATAAATAAAGGGCTAAAATAAAGATTAAGGGGGATTTTTGAAGATTTTTTATATGTAAAAGGGATATTTTTGAAGATTCTCATGTATTTTGGAGAGATAAGGTGAATATTTCCAAATCTTTTGGTTGAGGGCCAAATTGAGAAAATTCTTTGTATAAAAAGGGGTGTAAGAGGAGAGTTGAAAATCAAGTTTCTTTCAGGTGACGAAGTCTTGAAGCTGTGGAGATAATCGAAAGAGAGGTCTTGTGGAGATTCTTTGAGTCATTCTCGCACGTCAGAGCGATGTTATGCTGCTGAAGTGCTTGGAGAATGATTGTGGTGCTTTGTAATCGATTTTGGAGTTAATCGGATTGGTCTCTCTATTGGAGTGGACCCGGAGACGTAGTCACTTTTGTGACGAACTCCGTTATCAACTGTTTGCACTTCTCTTCTTCTCTCTCTTTCTGTCGCTCATTTCCTTCCTTTCTGTTATAATCACCTTGTTAATTCTTTCATTTTGTTATTTCCTTAAGTTAATTTTGATTTAGTTAACTTGAAATAATCATTGTAAAGCATTGTAAAAGCTAAGCATTTAAATACTGCAATCTAGTCTAGATCCTATACAGATCAAGTTGGTATCAGAGCTCAGTTGACTATTATTGCAGTTATTTGTTATTTGAATGCTAACGAGATCCAGGATTCAGAAGGGCGAAGGCAAGCTTGAAAACTTTGATCCTGAGATCGGGAAGCGAAGAACATTTCCGAAGATGTCAATTTCTGGAATGGAGGTTCCTGAAGAAATCAGTGAGCAGGAATTTTGAAGAGCATTCCTTGAGATGAAGGCAAAGGTGGACATTCTTTTTCAGGAGAGACAAGAGCGAAAAGAACATGAAGAAGGTTCGTCGAAGCAAGAAGATCGCAAAGACAAGAAAGGGGAACAACATAGAGATGGTGGCAAGAAACCAGATCATCCCTTTTCTTCTTCTCCTCCCTCTTCTCCTCCTTCTCCATCTTCTCCTCATTCTATTTCTTCTAATCTTTTCAAGAGTGGGTATAAACCTAAGATAAAACTTGATGTAAAATTTGATTTGCCTAAATATTCTGGTGAACTTAATGCTGAGAAATTGGATGATTGGATTCAACAAATAGAGGTCTACTGTAGAGTCCATAATCTAATAGATGATGTTGATATGATCCAATTAGCTACTCTTCGTTTAGGAGGTACAGCCTTAACCTGGTGGGAGAGTAAGTCTAAGGCAGAAGTTTCACAGCATGGTAGAGTCAGTTTAACTTGGGCAGAATTTATTAATGCTCTTAAGAAGCAGTTTTATCCCTTAGGACATATGCAACAGTTAATGATGGACTGGCAAATGTTTAGGCAAGGGAAAGGTCAAACTGTCCAAGAGTACACCCATGAATTCAGGAAAAGGGCTATTGCTTTGAATGTTCCTTTGTACACCAGGACACTTTGTTGAAGTACATAGGAGGTCTTGCATTCCTATCTTAGGCATTCCATTTTGGTTTTGAACCCTTGTAACTTGGATGAAGTGTCTGTTCAAGCTACACACTTAGAGTCAAGGGGTAAAGGATCTTTTATTGATAATGATGTAAAGAAATCTTCTAAGAATGCAGAGACAGGGAAAGGAAAGAAGGCAGCTACAGTTAAGAAGGATGAGAAACTTTCTTGCACTCATTGTGACAAGAATGGTCATGATGAAGATCAATTGGAAGTTACATCCAGAACTGAGGCCTAAGTGGGCTCAAAGACGTAATCAGAAATAGAAGGGTAAGGAGAAGGCCATGAATGTTGTTATGGATCTTGGTTCGATTCAGATGATGAGACTAAGATAACAGCGATGGGTCTAAAAGGTAAAACCCCTATTTCTGGTGTTTCTGTTGCTAGTCATGCTTCTTCTTCTACAGTTAATGATTTCTGAAGATGTAAAAAGGAATGAGCTTTTCATTTAAGGGTTGTTGCTAAGAACAGTAAAATTGATGCACTCATAGATAGTGGATCTCAGGTTAATTTAATTTCTGAAAGTGTTGTAAAGAACTTGGGATTAAAAACTACACAACATAAGAAACCTTATCCACTAGGCTGGATTTGTGAAAATGATAAGCTGCAAGTAACAAGACAATGCACCTTAAGATTCACAATCACTACTAAGTTTGTGGATGAAGTACAGTTTGATGTAGTTCCATTGGATATTTGTGGGATAGTGCTTGGTAGCCCTTACTTATATGACAGGAAAGCTATATTCTACAGGGAACAGAATCATTATCACTTGTTTAAAGATGGCATTCAGTATATTGTACATTCTCACAGGATTAAGACTGATCAATCTTTTGCAAACACAGGGCAGTTAAAGAGGGTAATTAATGCAAGTAAGGAGTTAACTCTTATGTCTGTCAGTACAGGCGATTCTAAACTTGAACTTGGAGTAGCTAACCAGGGTCAGATGTTGCAGGATGCACTTGCAGTACAGCATGAGAAAATGATTATTGAAAGCATTAATGGATCCTTGGTTAATAATGTTCCTGTTGTAAAAGATCAAATTGTTGTTAACTTATTCTCTTTCATTTCTGCATTGATGTTCAGCTTGATGCTAGTCAATTTTTGTTGGTTAGTGGCTACGACATTGGATGTAGATGCTTATGGAAGTGATAAAGTTATGTTTATGTTCAACAATCTTGTTGTAGTCTTCATTGTGCTTGTGAGCCAGGTATTCAGATGTACAGAGGATACAGGACAAGTGGGGAGGTCAGGTCCTCACTTATTGTCAGAGTAAATGCCACTTTTGGAGGTCCAAAAGGTCTTCAGTGGGGAGGCCTGATCTGGTGGACATTTTTTTGTAAAAATTGAAGTGTCTCATTTCTTTCTAGAATCTGCACCATCAGAAAGAGCTCAACATCCTGATTCCAACGCAATTTGAACGGAGCAAAAAGGAGTCCGTTTGCGCAAGTTATGGCCAGTCAAACCTTCGGTCAAACTGGGAACAGAGGGCATCCAGGAAGCGGAAAAAAATGATGTTGTCAAAAGTTGTCAAATTCAGCATCATCGGGAAGAGCTCGTGGCAATCTTTCCAATGCAACTCGTTTCGTCGAAATCCGACATCGGACGCGAGAGATACAGCTGGTCAAAGTTTCAGGTTTGACTTGTGGCCCTGAAGGTAGAGTGATGATGTCATCATCCGTAGAAATGATGTAAGCATGAGGTACGAAATCTAAAGTGGACCAATCAGAAGTTGACACGTGGCAGTCCGTACAATCTGTACATGTTGACGTGGCATAGTGATGTGGCAGGTGACGTCAGCTTCGTCAACGAATTATAAGTAGACACGTGTCTGTCCGTACATCCTACGTGGCATCCTTGTCAGCATTCTGTATGTGAGTCAGCTACACAGGTGTCAGTCCAGTCAGCATCCATGTCGGCTGTGAGTCAGCATCATTAGCGAATCGTTCTGTGACACGTGGCAGGCGAGTTGGCAGTTGGCATGTGAGTCATCTGACACGTCATCGTCTTGTCAGCAAATGAGTCAGCCTCCATGTCGGATTCCAGTCGGCACGTAGTCTGCTTACACATCATCATACACTCAGCGGCGTCAGCGAGTCAAGTTTCACCACGTGGAAAATCCTCAACGCGCCACGTGTCCCCCGTCTTCTTCCTTTCGTCGGCGTTGGTTTGTATTTGGTTGCAAAATGGTTAGAACTGCCCGTGAGAGGCTCGAATCCACAACCACATCCTCCCTATTCGGCCGGTCTACCAATAGACCACACAATGCGCACTGATATTTATAGAGTAGTGGTTGTTTTTGTTGTTATATTGTTAGAATTTGTTTGGTAAAACACCGACGACCGGGAGTGGAACCCGGAACTGCCGGGTTCCCAAAAATGTGGGAAACCAACAAGCCACGAGGCGGGTGTGGAATGTAGGATTGTATTCGGTCGGTTTTGTTGAATGCATGAAAACCGAATATCTCAAAATTACAACAAACTCCCTAATTAAAATAATTAAACAAACTTTAATATTTTTAAGATTAATCAAAACCTCCAAAACCAACAAAAGCCCGAAATGAATAAATAAAGGGCTAAAATAAAGATTAAGGGGGATTTTTGAAGATTTTTTATATGTAAAAGGGAGATTTTTGAAGATTCTTATGTATTTTGGAGAGATAAGGTGAATATTTCCAAATCTTTTGGTTGAGGGCCAAATTGAGAAAATTCTTTGTATAAAAAGGGGTGTAAGAGGAGAGTTGAAAATCAAGTTTCTTTCAGGTGACGAAGTCTTGAAGCTGTGGAGATAATCGAAAGAGAGGTCTTGTGGAGATTCTTTGAGTCATTCTCGCACGTCAGAGCGCTGTTATGCTGCCGAAGTGCTTGGAGAATGATTGTGGTGCTTTGTAATCGATTTTGGAGTTAATCGGATCGGTCTCTCTATTGGAGTGGACCCAAAGACGTAGTCACTTTTGTGACGAACTCCGTTATCAACTGTTTGCACTTCTCTTCTTCTCTCTCTTTCTGTCGCTCATTTCCTTCCTTTCTGTTATAATCACCTTGTTAATTCTTTCATTTTGTTATTTCCTTAAGTTAATTTCGTTTAGTTAACTTGAAATAATCATTGTAAAGCATTTTAAAAGCTAAGCATTTAAATACTGCAATCTCGTCTAGATCCTATACAGATCATAAGGGCATCTCATTCTCAATCTCATAGAGCCTTCTCCTTTTGTTAGAATTTTGTGTCACTCCCTAAGGCTAGAAGTTTTTCCTGGTTAGCACTCAAGAAGTGAGTTTTGACAAGTGATAGATTGCATAAATTGGGCATAGCATATCCTTTCACTTGTGTTCTATGTCAAGAATCTATTGAAAATGTGGATCATCTTTTTGTTAGTTGTAAAATAGCTCAAGAATGTTGGGACTTTGTAAGAGGTAAACTTAATATTTCTTTCCCACTGCCTAGTAATCTTTGGGATCTTTTTTCAAGTTGGTCTGTGCTATATAAATCTTCATTTTATGTCTATATTTGGAAAGCAATGCCTTCTTTGGTTATTTGGTGCATTTGGCGAGAACGTAATCGCAAAATCTTTAGGCAACAATCTCAATCAGTGCATCAACTTCTTTTTAAAATTGAGAAGTAGATTTCAGAGGTAGTCAATTATTTTTTTAGAAATAATAAAAATCACTCATCCGCATTCACTAACTAGGATAACTGGATTTTAAGCCGGTGGGAATATATATCCAAGCCAGTCTTTGGGTCTAATTAGAATCAATGCTCTCTTAAAGTGGATAGAACCAAAATTAAGTGGTCTCCTTCGATCCTAGATTTTGTAAAATTGAACTTTGATGGAGCTTGTAAAGGTAACCTAGCTGTTTCAAGGGAAAGAATTTGTATTCATGATTAAAAGGGTTTGTTGTTAACGGCCCAAGCTCTCAAATTGGAAGATGATACAAACAATATAGCAGAGGTGAAGGCTATGTTTCAAGGCTTGCATTTGGTAAAGGAAATGGGTCTGAATAAGGTGCATATTGAAGGGGACTCCCTTATCATTATAAATGCATGTAAATTGAAAATCATTTATAATTGGAATATCTATTATATTTTATGGAAATCTTGGTCATTGATAGAATCCATTCAAGAGGTGCATATTTCTCATGTTTATGGTGAGGGAAATTAGATTGCAGATAAACTAGCCAATCTGGGTTGTGAAGGAAGAGAGTTTAAACATAATGACTTGCTTGGGATAGAAAGAGAAGAATCTTGTTTGTATGATCTATTTATTTCTAAACAAATCTTTCCAAATATACCAAGTTTATAAAGGTGCGAGGTGGGAAAAATAAGCTATTGAGTGCTACTACACTTATTGGTGTGGCAATGACAGGATGAGTGACCAACATTATGCTATGCATAATGTGGCTAAACTCTCTATGGTGGATAGGTTTTGTGCTTATTCATCAATTTTTTCTCCTCACCTTGTTTTCATTGTGTAGGTACATAAGCAAGTATGCAAGTAATTATGGAACATAACTAAGCTGGTGGTTTGATGTGATGTGCTCAGGGAAATGTGCCTTCATTTTGCGGTGGGAAGGCCACCCTTATTTCTTCATCATTTCATACCTAATGATTATTTGTTATGGTATCAATGGGTAGAGGCCTTTTTATTTGCGTCGGGCCAAGGGAGACATATCCATTTTCTATTTTTTCTGCAAATTGGTAAACAAAGTAGGTGGTGGTGGTAGTGTAGTAGAATTGGTGAGTAGGTTTTGTTTCTTCTTTGGTTGATGACATTTGTGCTTTGTATTATATAGATGGTGCATCCTTGGAATCTTAGGTTCTCCATTCAAACACAAAATCGAGAGAAGTCATTCGAAGCAAATCTTTCAGATGAAGACCTTTCTTTAATCTTTGCTATGGAATTCCCTAGTGTAGCAGTTAGCATTCAGACCGCAATTGGGAAGGAGATTATTAGTCCTACCTCACCCTGGGTAATCCTTCCTTCTCAAGTGTTGTCAATTTTCTTTTCAAATTTCCTTGACATTTCTCAGTCTTTTAAGGAATTGGAATTAGTTGCACAGAAGTATGTTAAGAGCCAGTTCTTCAATGTTCATGCATTGATCACGACAGTTCAGGGGTATTGTTTCTTTAAGGGTAAAGGGTTAGTAGGAGGGATTTTTTCACACAAAATACTAAGAAAGTGCTAGGTTTTGAATGAGATATATGAAGCCATGAAGATGGGGTTACAGGGTAGAAATGATTGTCTATTTCTAAAGGTTTTGAGAAAGAATTCCCATTTTGTTTGTGCCTAGTTGGAAATGGATATTAAAAATAAATATTTTTCTATTTCCTTAACTCTCATACATGTTTGATTATTCAAAAAAACCTCAATTCTAGGGAAAAGCATGATCAAAAGGAGAATGCACTGCTGAAAGCTTGTGATGAGGAAAAGAGGTTTGCAGACGCATGGAATAGGCCTGTAACTACTGGAGGAATGAGCAAAGATATTGGTATGAAAGTGTATGTAGGCCACAAGAGAGCTATGGAATTGGAAAATCCATCTTCTGCCAAAAGCTAGGGTGAGAACGAGCCAGTTGCCATGAAGAAATGAATTTTGATGGGGGTTTTTGTTGTTCTAGTATGCAACTTCCATAGTTATAATGTTTAGTTGATAGTTATTGGGGAATTTTGTTTTGTTATAGTCCTTACTATATAGTATATAGGGTCTCAATATATAGTTTATGGGGATGTAAACAATGGATTTAGATCTAAATCTCAGTATTTTTGTAAGGGAATAGCATTGCAATAGAATAAGGGTTTCTATCTTTGATAATTTTTGTAAGCTTATTACCGAGTTTTAGCTGGCAATCAGACTCTTCTCACAATTTTGTTATATTTTATATTAATATAAATATATAGGCTAAATGCCTCCTATTTAAAAAAAACAGAAATTTTGAAAAATATGAGTGCACTAGATATTGATGTCCAAGTGACCCAACAAAAAAATATTTGAATTTCAATACACACAAAAAGAGTTATGTTGTATACAGTTCACCTATGTCTGAATTGTAATTGGTTTGACTTCGAAACTTGATTAAGGAAAAAATATTCAATAAAACACTATGAAACCAATTGAAGCACTAGATATCGTAGTTACAAATCTAAATTAAAAAAATTTTATCCTTCATGGGAAAAAGGTTATGTTGTATATGGTGAGTGTCACTCCTTAAAAATGGTGTTTACTGAGAAAAACTAGTTTTCAAAAGAGATGGAAAAAGAAGTGCAATCTGATTCCAAAAAATTTAAAAAATATATATTTAGAATATACAAATAAAATGTCACAAATCACTATTTTGCATCATCTTCAAATTCCTCATGGTTTAGCCGCTATAGGTGCCTGAAGGTGAAGATTTAGTTAGAAAAAATCAGTTTAGTGTCCAGTTTGGCCAAAAATTGTAAACCAATATCGTGGGATCACCCAACAACTCGGATAGATAGTTTTGATAATTAATTTGACAATAATCAAATACTATCAAATATCTAGAGTGAACAATATCCTTAATAATTAGCCCATGTGACCTTGTGGTGGATTTACTTGATTGTATTAAATTTGTAATGCTCAACCAAGAAAAAAATTCCAAATAGCATGACCCTCTTTATTGTAACAATCGTTAAATAATTGCTCAAGGAAATGGCTCTACAAACCTCCATCTATATTTATAATGATCATCTATCTCCATTATGAAGCAAGGAAGTTAAATTTGAAGCACATAGGTAACTTACTTATATTAAGCGACTTATGATTTGGTTAACTCAAATAAGACTAATATTCTCAAAACCAAAGATCAAGAATATATTATTCATTTTCCTCCTTATAATTTTATAACTTTTCTAATTAGTATTACATGAATTCAAGAATATCTATAACTATATTCAACCAATAATCCAAATAAAGAGAGACATTGGTAATAAACATTTAGAGTTAACAACAAAGTTTCTTCAAATAACTCCTATAGAATAAACTATTCATAAAACTTAAGTGATTCAACAACTTTCCTTCAAGTAAAGAAAAAAAACCTGCTCCTAACATGGACAAAGATATAATAATTGTAGTGTATGAAAAAGTATCCCTTTTTCACACTTAATTTTGGAGTGATTAATATTAAACTAAGCCTAATATGGCCTTGATTTAGTGTTGTAATGTTTTTTACACATTCACATTAAGTTTAGGGACTTTTAAAACTAAATAGACCTAATTTTTCCTTAATTTAGTGTTGTAAAATGTATTTATTTATATCTTCACAGTAATTTTTAGGCCCTCTTGCATTTATGACCTTCACATCATTAATAAGTCCTTGAGACCCTTTATTATGCATCCTGAGGCTTATTTCAACCGAAATCCTAACATATTCAACAAATACACTTAATATTTTAACCCCTCGACATTTCCTTAGCTTGAAAAACTAGGGTGGGACTCATATGCCACCTTGGGAATATGAGCCCCCCTAGGTGGGACCCATTCACCACCTTGGGCATATGAGTCCCCCTAGGTGGGACCCATATGCCACCTTGGGTGTATGAGTCCCATTTGGGGCATTTTTAGGGTTTTAAGCAAGAAATCGAGGTTTTGAATTCAAATTTTATGAATGTCGACATTTGGGATCTAATAAATGGTAAAGTAGATAGAGTACCTATATAAATAAGGTTTTAAATAATTATTTCACTAATCAATCAAGAGTCAAGCATCCTAAGACTTCATAAGGATATTATAGAGTATTTGAGGGCATTTCTAAGACATTCAAGGGAAGATTTGTAGAAGATTATTGCAGTAATTCAAGATCCATTATCATGTCAAAGGCCTGATGCATCATGCATGTGGTTTTGAGCTATTGTTGTGATGTATTGTTCAAGATCAATTCAAGTATTCAAAGGAATTATCTTTCATCAAGAGTCATGATCAAGATCTATATCCATTGAGGCCACTTCATGCTTTCTTGTAGATCTACAAGGTTTCAAACAAGGTTCTATTATTTCATATTAAGTTCCATGCTTCATTTCATTCATTTTTTATTTCTTATTAAGTTTTGATTACCAAGACAAGGTTAAGACAAGGTTTGAACAAGGTGAACCCCCATTCCCTAACAAAACAACATTTTTCTCCCTCTTCTTGAGTGATTTCAAATCTAGGTACTTTGAGGCCTAAAGATCCTTTGAAGGTGAGGTAGCAAGATTGAAGAAAGTTGTCAAGGTTGTTATCTTCACAGAAAGTCCTCTATAAGCCCAAATGATATAGGATCATCTAGCGGTGTAGGGAAATCTTGCATCACCCAAAAAAATGTTTTCTTTATTTTCTTTAGTTGTTATGAGTCCCATGATGGCACTTAAGGGGTGTAAGACAGTTAGGCATAAAAAATAGCGAAAAATGGGAACTTACTATTTTTAGTAAGTCGGCCTAAGTAGGCTCATATGGACCTTAAAATTTACCCCAAGGAGCAAAATTGAAAAAAATTCCAATCACAAAATAATCACCTCAATACCCTACAGGGTTTGGGAGAAATTAAAGTTTTCATCTAGAGAAATTTCTCCAATGCAGCTTCAAATTTAGATATAAAACTTTAGAGGCCTTGAAATAGCTCAAAAATTGGACGAATCAACCTATAGTGGGTTTTTTGTTGTATATCTCTTTGAAAGCTTTCCAACAATATGCAATAATAGCGAATAGGACAACTGGATCAAAAGTTATGGCCCCCCAAGTTGCCCCTCTAAAAAGTGAATTTAATTAAAATTTCTTCCTAGGCCAGAAATCAAATAACAAGACTTTTGGTGCCAAAACAAAAGGGAAAGTTGCACTTTCTAGAACATTCTAGGGTAGTTATTGAGTAAAATAAAAAGGTATATGAGGGAGTTGTAGAAGGTGGCTCCATTAGTGCAAATTGTGGCTCTAAATAATATATTTTATTTTTAGAGTTGATTTTGTTGTAATGAATCAAACCCATGAGGTTGTAGCATGTAAGATTTGAATCTGTAATTTCATTTTCTAAAAATAATTGAAAGTGAGTTATTTTTCTATCTCACATCTTCTCTATTGGGATCTTTTGTTGTGATTTGTATGGGTTTTGGATGGTGTGGCTCTCATCAAGTGGTATTAGAGTAGGATTCCTTGAGCCTGCAACAAAGTGTCAAATGTGAGGTACTTGCAGTAGGACCTATGAGTGTGGGTTGAGTTCAAGTTGCCTCCAAGACTTGCCTAGTATGGCAGAGGAAGAGATCCACCTAGAGATGAAATTAGAGCCCTTCGAAGGAAATTAGAAACCTTGCAGCAAGAGGTTCAAAGAAGAGATGTGCAATGAGATAGAGTGAAAGTGAAGAAGAGGAAATGGAAGAGGAAGTGCAGGATCTAATGGATCTTGGAGAAAGAAGGTTGTTGTGAGCAATCTAAAGCACTGTGAAGAGACCTAAAATGGAGGTATCATCTTTAGTATAAGTATGAATCCTAAAGAATTGATCGATTGGATCAATGGCATGGAGGAATTTTTCACATTTGAGGAGACTGAATATCCTCACAGAGTGAGGTTTGGAAAGATAAAATTGAAAGGTCATGCCAGTATATGGTGGAAAGAGGTCTAGTTAGAAAAATGAAGACAAGGGAAAGATAAAATTTCCAGATGGGACAAAATGGTATCAAAATTGAAGAAACAATTTATTCCAATCGATTACAAATCGGAGCTACTTAAGAAGATGCAGAGCTTGAAGCAATGAAAAAGGATAGTGAAAGAATATATAGAGGAATTTCACAAGGTCTTGATTCAGACAAGACATTTTGAGGTGAATAAAGAGAAATTTGCTCATTATATTAATGGGTTGAAGCCAAGCATATAGAAAGAATTGGCACTGGTAAGAATGAACACCATTGAGGATGCTTATTAGTTTTCTCTAAAGGTTGAAGAACAACTGAACAAGAGGTTTGACAAAAAAAATGAGGTGGAGGCCATGGAGGAAAGATCGGTGGAAGGTCATATGGAGGTTGAAATTAAGATCAAAAGAAGGGTGAAGGCTCCAGTAGTAGTGAGAACCAAAAAGGAGATAACACCTACCATCCTCATGATTAGAATAATGGAGACCAAAGAGGAAGAGGAAGATCTAGACAAGGACCAGGAAGAGGAGGCTTCTGTGGAACATATTTCCAGTTTGGAGAAGGACATAGAGTCTATGAGTTTCCTCAACATCAAGGAAGGACAAATAGAAGACCCGAGGGTAATGCATGAGTTGCACATGTAGATGAAGATGTTGAGTCTTTACATTTCGAGGATCTAGAAAGAGGAGAGATTCTTGTTACTAGAAGAGCCTTACTAAATGAGGAGAAGGAACCAAGTCAAAGGAAAAAAAAAATTTCACTAGATGTATATGTGAAGGTAAAGTTTGCAATGTTATTATTGATGGAGGTAGTACTGATGACCTTGTTTCAAAAGAAATGGTTAGTAAGTTGCGGTTGGAGAGAAGAAGGCATCCGAACCCATACCAGATTACTTGGTTGTAGAAGGACCATAAAGCCTTGGTAAATGAACAATGTCTAGTAAAGTTCAATATTGGAAATTACCATGATGAGGTATTGTGTGATATTATGCCTATGGATGTTTGTCATATGTTGTTAGGAAGACTGTGGCAGTTTTCTCGGTGAGCAGTACATAATGGACATGCCAACACCTATTCTTTGTGATGCCAGTGGCATTGCCATAGGATTTGTTTTGAGTCAAGAAGAGTTAAAATTTTGTTTTGAATTACAGGAGTGGAAGGTCAAACAGAGTTCCAGATGCCTTAAGTAGAAGGAATTTTTTTTTGATAGAGATGAATATAGAGGTTGTTGGGTTCAATGAACTCAAGAGTTTGTATCCAAAAGATCCAAACTTTGTAGAAGCTTGGAAGGCTTGTTTGGAACCTATTACATTAGATAGGATGAGATGGTTGGATTTCTTAATCCAAGATGAGATGTTGTTTATCTAGGAAGCCAATTGTGCATTCCAAGAAGTTCTATGAGAGAGAATCTAATCAAGGAGAAGCATAGTGGAGGATTGGCTAGACATTTTGGTCAAGATAAGTTCATTTCTCTTGTCATTGAGAATTATTATTGGCCACAGTTACAACAAGATGTGAAGAAGTTTGTACAAAGTTGAAGAGTATGTCAGATGGCAAAAGGAACAAGTGAGAATACTATATTGTATCAACCATTACTTGTACCTAAGAGGCCATGGGAGGATATTACCATGTATTTTATTCTTGGATTGCCAAGGACACATAGAGGGCATGATTCCATCTTTGTGGTGGTGGATAGATTTTCAAAGATGACACATTTCATTCCATTTCATAAGACCAATTATGTTGTTCATGTTGAAGAGTTGTTTTTTAAAGATGTGGCAAGACTACAAGGTCTACCAAAGAGTTTAGTTTCAAATAGAGATTAAAAAAATTTGTTGGTTATTTTTGGAGGAAATTATGGAAGAAGTTGAAGACATATTTGAAGTTTAGTTATGCACACCATCCATATATTTATGGACAAACAAAGGTGGTGAATAGGAGTTTGGGTAACCTACTAAGATGCTTAGTTCTAGAGATAAGCCCAAGGGATGGGATTTGATTATACCACAGGTGAAATTTTCTTACAACAATTTTGTCAATAGGAGCATTGGTAAATAACCATTCCAAATTGTGTATGGGAATAGTCCAAGAACTGCTTTTGAACTGAGAAATATGGATAAGGAGGAGAAGAGTAGTGCTGAGGTTGAAGATTTTGTTGAGCACCTGAAGAATTTGCATGAAAAGGTGAAGAAACATATCAACAAGATGAACTCACAATATAAGGCTTAGGAAAATTAGAAAATGAGGTATAGGGAGTTCCAGGTAGGAGATGAAGTGATGGTTCATTTGTGAAAGGAAAGGTTTCTAGTTGGTACATACAACAAGTTAAAGATGAAAATTTTGGACCATGCAAGATCCTAAAGAAGCATGATTTAGGAAATGCTTATGAGGTAGAGTTTCCTAGTGGAATAAACATTTCTCTTGTGTTCAATATTTTTGATTTGATAGAGTATCATGAAGGCGATATAGAGGAGGGGCCGATAAATGAATAGTAGAAAATTCCAGCACCTACTTTAGAGAAGGAATATATAGAAGAAATCTTGGATAGCCATCTTAGAAGCACAAGAAACATGAAATATATAGAGTACTTGGTGAAATGGAGAAGAAAGCTTGTTGAAGATTCATCATGGTTGTCTGAGGTTGAGGCTAATTGTCTTGGTTTCCCTCTAACTCCTAAGAAGTGATAGGGTCACTTTTCAATTTACCCTGGGTGTCTAATGTAGGAGCATCCAACGGTGTAGGGAAATCTTGCATCACCCAATATATATATATATATATATATATTCTTTAGTTGTCTTGAGTTCTATGATGACACTTAAGGGCTGTAAGGTAGTCAGGCATAAAAAATAGAAAAGAATAGGCACTTACTATTTTTAGTAAGTCGACCTAAACAAGCTCATATGGACTTGAAATTTTACCCCAAGCAGTAGAACTAAAAAAAAATTCTGGCCACAAAACAATCACCTCAATACCTTGCATGGTTTGGGAGGAATTAAAGTTCCTATCTTGAGAAATTTCTTCAATGAAACTTCGAATTCAGATATAACACTTTAGAGGCCCCGAAATAGCTCAATAAGTGGACGAACCAACCCATGGTAGGTTTAGATGTTGTAGATCTCTTAGAGAGCTTTCCAATGATATGCAATAATAGAGATTAGACACTCGGATCAAAAGTTATGGCCCCATGAAGTTGCCCCTCTAGAAAGTGAATTTCATTAAAATTTCTTCCTAGGCCAGAAATCAAATGACGATACTTTTGGTGCCAAAACAAAAGGGAAAGTTGCACTTTCTAGAACATTATAGGGAAGTTATTGAGTAAAATAAAAATGGATATGAGGGGGTTGTAGAAGGTGGCTCCAATAGTGCAGATTGTGGCTCCAAATAATAAATTTTGTTTTTAGAGTTGATTTTGTTGTAATGAATGAAACCCATGAGGCTATAGAATGTAAGCTTTGAATTTGTAATTTCATTTTTTGAAAATAATTGAAAGTGAGTTATTTTTCTATCTCACATCTTCTGTGTTGGTATCTTTTGTTGTGATTTGTGTGGGTTTTGGGCGATGTGGCCCTCATCATTGAATTCAAACTTTTAGACTCAAAGATCTGGCAAGAGAGAAGTTACAACAAATCACCAGAGGATATTAGAGTTTTATCCAAACCCTAATACTGGGACTAATATGCCACCTTGGGTATATGAGTTATAGTACAACACTTTTTCCAAATTTTGGTAGATTCACATCAGTCACTATGAGATTCTAGTTCCTTCCTAGAAATGCTAGTCTAGGACTAAATTACCCAGACTGGTGTATGAGTCCCAATGAACTCCAAACAATAGAATTTTAGGGTTTTAGAGCTTGTTTTGAACACATCTTTCTTCTAGGTACCTTTGTGTTTCATTCTCTTTTATCAGTCTGATTTTAGGTTCTTAATTTTCTAGGTTTCATAGCTAGACTCACATAATTATTTACATTTCCTTCTTTCCAAGCCTTTTCTTGGTGGTGAACCCCATTTGTCTTTAATCACACCCTAGGATACCCCTCTAGCATATCTCTTTCCCTCATTCCATCCTTGGATTGAGATATATAGAGTTTCCTTGAATGAAATTTGAGGAAACAAGTGGAGGAACCCTAATCCCACCTCGGTTTGCTCTTTCTATTCCTCTTAGTGTCCAGTTCTGAATCCTTGATTTTTGACACTATAAGTGACATTTTGTGGATATCTTGAACTAGAAAATAGGGAGGTGACTTCGAAAAGTTTGCATCCTATTCTTAAATCATCTCCAAGCCTTCAAAGTACTTAGAATCTGTAATCATACAAAGACATAGAACAAAAGTATTGATTGTTAGGGCATGGGGGTTTGCCTTCATCAAACCCCTTTTAGGTAATTAAACCAAATGAAGAAATTAGATGGAGCATAAAAATGAAATAATGGGATTAAAACCTCTCCATAATGATGGATCTTGAGTTTTTGCAACAATGGATGAAGAATTTTCCCTTGAATGCTTCAAAAATGAGCTTGAATGTTATCTTGATGACCTTGTGAAGACTTGAAATGCCTAGAATGATTGAATGATTGATTGATTATTTTGCTGGATGATTAGGGGATACAAATGAGTAGAAAAACCTTATATTTATACACAATTATGCCCTAATTCCTAAAGATACATCATAGGCTGACCTTAGATCTTAGAAAATAAAAACCCACCAGAATTTTGAATTTATTTCAATTTTTGAGCCAAAGGGGACTCATTTTCCCCTAATGGCGAATGGGTCGCACTCAAGGAATTTTAAGTAGGTATCAGAATTTAAGTATTTTAAATGATGTTTATCAGGTTTATACTCAAAAATACACTTAAGTAAGGTATGTAGATGTAAAATGGGGCTAATTAAAGCATAAGAAAGATATAATTATTGATGAAAAGCCTAGAAAAATGTGAAATTTTGTTACAACACTTTCCAACACTTTGAAATAAGGCTTCGTAAATGATAAAAAAGAGGTTATTTAAGTGAAATACATTAATAAGATCCTAGAAAAGTGTGAAAGTGTGTTACAACACTTCACAACACTTTTGCAAGGCATCATAAAATTCTTATTAATTCACAAGGGCCCAAGACCTAATGTGATTGTGTTATTCACATTACAACATTAAATCAAGGCAACATTAATCCAAAATCACAAGGAGGGCCTAAATGGGACAAGAAAAGTAGAAGGGTTATTTTTTCAGTGCCCACACCTAGTAGTTGTAGAAATAGATCAATATAGAAAACTCATACTAGAACCTAGCTTTCCAAGATTGAGTTTGAAAATTTTACAATAATAAAGAGAAGTCTATATATTGATGAAATTCATTCATTCAAACTAGTTCCTAAATACATTCAAATGATGGTCCTTTTAATGGTGTGTGTGTATGTAGTTTTAGAATTAAAATATGTAATCAATTTTAGATTAGAGCTAGAAGATTTCAATATCTCCCTTTGAACATAGTCAATAAGGACCATTAGAGAAAGTAATATACACATAATATAATAGAAAAATATCATGTAAACCAAGAAATATAAAACCTCTATACAATATTAATATTTATGATAAACAAAATGGTTAATGTCTGAATGGATTGAAGAAACTTAACTTACCCATTTTTTTTGTGAAAAATCTAGAAGATAGTTGTGCTAATGTTTTATTTCATCTTCTCAATAAATCACATTCATTATAAATAATAATAATATTTGGGCATATAGTTGTTAAGGAGGAATGCAAATAATTTTTGTTATGATGGAAAACAGGGCATATCTACAACAAAAACATAGTAGAAATTCATATTAAATAATGAACAATAGACAAGTAGAATTCAATGTTGGTATGCAGGAGAAAAATTCCCATTGATAGTATCTTATACTTGATTCTGAGCCTCTTCCTCTAACATGTTCCTTAGATTAGAACCTATTTTCTACCAATTAAATGTTGTCCTCATGGTCTTTATCCTCTTATTTACAACTTCAATTTAGTATAAGAATCAGATTATTGTTAAAATTTAGCATGCATGCTATATATTATAATATGGGTCTTAAGAGTTGATCATGACAAAGTATTAAGGCTAAAAATAGAAGCTCATGACAAAGTATTAAGGCTAACAATAGAAGCTCACCATTGAGTAAATTTGTGAATGCTAACTTATGTATCAAACTCAAATACAACTTTTAAACAAATACATACTATTAGTCTCAAATATTTATAAGTTACCATAGATATGGGTAATAGGTGTGAACCCATCACAGTCACAAAAATCTTCACCTAATTAGAAGGCTCTTTACATTGTAGTTCCACAACTGCAATCCATGGCCTATGTGGACAATAGTTAATATAACCATATAGATATATAAATATATGGAAAAGGTCACAAGTTAGAATATGAAATTTTATTTAAGGAATAACATTTTTTTATGAAGCAATATTCTTATTTTATTTAAAATTGAATATATTCATCCAATTGATATTCTTATAGAATTGATTGTTTTTATAAATCGAAATCTATTTTCTTGTTTATAATTAGATTATTTATAAGTTAAATATGGGAACAAAATTAGTCATTAGTTTCTTATACTTTTTTAAGGTGACACCATTTAATAGTATTTGTTTTGACCTTTAAATTTAATTTTTGAAACACATTTAATTGATTTTTTTTTTTTAAATTAATATCTACTGTGAATTCATTATCAAGTCTAATTTCTATGGAATATTTATTATTATTTTGTTTTTAGTTTTCAATATTTTAAATAAATTATTAAAAAAAATAAAAAATCCTATTTTGTATTTAATGATAGTTCATCTTTATAGGCTAAATCCTCATGATTGAACTATATACATCTATAGCTTAACATAATTATAATAATGATGTTTATAGTTTCATCCTTTTAAATCACCATGGATTAATAAGGACACTTTTTTTTATTTAGATTTGAGTGAATAGGAAATCTTCTTTGGATAATAAAATAATGATAGTTAGTATGAAGTAGATCATTATCATAGGATTTAAAAAAAAAAAATTACTCAAGATTAGGTGTGCATGTACTTAGGATAAAATAGTTACAATATTTTATCTAAATTTTTAATAAAGAATTTAATGAATCAATGCTTCCTTTAGTGGGTAGTATTTGAAGAGGAATTTTCTAGGGAAAAGGGGCCCTAAAAATGGCATATGTACCCACTCTTTACAATTCACATCAAATCTTAGACAAAAAGTAAACTAAATATGTTACACCTTGATCCCATGGATATGAGTATGTAGGCAGTTTGAGTAAACAAAGGAGGTTCCAAGTAGTAAGGTTTTTTGAAGTGTGGTTGGTACTTTCTAAAATTGGATAGAATAACTCTAGCGTTAACATATTTAAAGAAATTAAAACATAAAATTAAGATTCATTGTATACTCAAAATGAATTTGGTTGAACTTTTTGTATCCTTGAGGCTTTGTGCTAAATTTTGAGGTGACATGCAAAGATTTTTAAAAGACTTGATAGATGGTGACCCTAGTGTTTTTCCAATAGGGCAAAGTAGTCTATCAAGAAGACTTGAGATGTAAATTATCTCAATGAGTCAAAACTTCTAGCTAAAGCAAGAATACCTATCTTGTATGAATAGAAGAATACCTTTCATGTATCCAAACAAATACATACATGCCATGGATGGATAGATGAATGTCTATCTTGCATAGACAAATGAATTATTAAGTACCATTTCTTGAGGATATAAATGAAAAAAAGCTTGTAAAAAAATAGTATAAATAAACACTACAACCTAACGAGTTGTTACATATATCTTGATGACTATCGATTCCTCTCCTTTTATTAAATCTCACATACACTATGGTGCTATTTCCCATAGACCAACGATTTAATGCTCATAGATTTTATTCATTCACATTATTCTTAGTCCTAGATACATATTGGCTAAGAGCACACACTTTTTATTCATGTTATATCTTAGTTGCTCATGGAGGTCAACAAGCCAAAATAGGGCTTGACCTAAAGGCAAGCTCCCAAGCAACCTGGACCATATTCCTTGTCCTTAATTGCAAGTTTTGGGAAATATTCAACCGTGCAAAGTTCTTCATTTATTTTTCCTTCTCTTGTCATTTCTATTTCCTTTTCCTTATTAAAATATATAGATTTGATTACATTTCTTCATTTACATATCAATTTGAATCACTTGCATTGTTACTTTGTTGTCCTTGTTATCTATTGTATAGTTTGTTGTGAACTTTGTGGGAGGAGACAATTTTTTATCATAGTAATGTGTTACATTATGATGTATAAATAAGAAGACATCACACAAATATTTGTGCATCACAATAGCATCCTAGCCAATGGCTTTCCATATTTCAGCCCTAGGTTTCTCTCTACTTATTATTTATCATGATCCGACAGAGTCGGTATACAATTCTTTACCTCTAAGACAAGAAAGACGGATTTGTTTTGGGTATGCAAGATGCCCTTAGAATTGCCACACAATCTAAAGAAGTACGAGGGGAGAACGTGGAGACAATGGAGAACCCTCTAGAATAATACAATTTACAACTCTTTAAGCTAAGAATAACAGAATCCAGGAGTCCCCAAGGTAAGAATATAGAATAATAAGAGTCCCTGACCTTTCGGCACTATAAATTGTTAAAATAAACTAACGTAATAATGGAGACATTTTGAAGGCTTAATTCAGGTTTGAGCCTCGCTGCAAGAAAACTATTTTTCATTCTAAATTTATAGAACACATTTTCATAGTATTATACAAGAAAAATGGCGCTCACTGAAACTACAAGCTGTTCAGACGGTGAGATTGATTCTATGTTTGCCTCCCGTTATCTTCAGAATTCTCTACCAAAGTATGTATGCATTGTTTTTCTTTCAGAAAATGGCTGGATATCAAAATATGTCACACCTAGTTTGAATTCAAGTTATTTTAAGGTCTTTTATTGAATTAATTTGCAGGTTTGAGCTTCCTGAGAAATCAATTCCAAAGGAGGCTGCATATCAGATCATCAGTGATGAGCTTATGCTTGATAGCAATCCGAGGCTTAATTTGGCCTCTTTTGTCACAACTTGGATGGAGCCTGAGTGCAATAAGTTGGTAATGGAAGCTATCAATAAGAACTATGTTGATATGGATGAGTACCCTGTCACCACTGAGCTTCAGGTCATTGTTTATTTTCAATTCAACAAGGATGTATTGTTACTTGATTAGTTCTTTACATCTGAAAATTAAATAGTTGTGATGAAAAGGGGTTCATGAATGGTTTGGAGAAAGTCATTAGAAATTTTATCTTCATAGATCTGTTTTAAACTGTCTTTGTATTTTCAGAAAAGAAGTGTTCTGTTTTATTGTAAATATAATCTGGGTAATCTCTTTGGATTGACTGTATGTCAGTATGAGGATAGAATTGATGTGGAGATGGGATGGTGTTTAATTTGTTTTGTGAATTGGAACTTTAGAACCGGTGTGTGAATATAATAGCTCGAATGTTCCGTGCGCCTATTTCTGATAAAGACCAAGCTATTGGTGTTGGGACTGTGGGATCTTCAGAGGCTATAATGCTTGCTGGCCTTGCATTCAAGCGCAAGTGGCAAAACAAGAGGAAAGCCCAAGGGAAGCCTTATGACAAGCCCAATATTGTGACTGGTTCCAATGTCCAGGTTTCAACTTTTAACTAATTGTTTTTTCTCTGTTTTCCTGCAATCTAAAAATGATTAGCTGTGCTCTGCATTTTTTGGTAATGGTAATTGATGTTGTTTATGGCATTGTTTGTCAGGTCTGTTGGGAGAAGTTTGCTCGGTATTTTGAGGTAGAACTAAAAGAGGTGAAGCTGACAGAAGGATATTATGTTATGGACCCTCGAAAAGCTGTAGAATTGGTAGATGAAAACACCATTTGTGTTGCTGCCATTTTAGGGTCTACTTATAATGGCGAATTTGAGGATGTGAAACTGCTTAATGACCTTTTGATGGAGAAGAACAACAAAACAAAGTATGAGCTAACTCAAATTAGTTGTTTTCTAAATTTATCCAGGAAATTTATTGTGGTTGAAGTAATTTGAGTATTGCTCAGAAATGTGATTATGTGAATGTTTAGGTGGGATACTCCAATACATGTTGATGCTGCAAGTGGTGGGTTCATTGCACCATTTCTGTATCCAAATTTGGAGTGGGACTTTAGGCTGCCATTGGTGAGGAGCATAAATGTGAGTGGGCACAAATATGGACTTGTTTATGCTGGAATTGGATGGGTTGTTTGGCTATGTTACCAGAAACGAGAAACGGAAACCGCAACGGCAACGGCAACGGCAACGCGACGAGAAACGGGATATTCAAAGGTTGTGTATAAGAAACGGATTTTATATACATATATATTTTCAATCAGATTTATTATAAATTTGTCCCATATATAAAAATGCATACAAGTTACAAGTTTGTCAGATTTAAAAGTTTGTTTTATAAAGACATGCTAATTTTATACAAAGTCTTTTTAAAAAATGTGTTTACCTAAATTTAAAAAAGAAACACCTTATTTAAATATTTAAATAATTTTAAAAAATAATTAATAAAATAATTGTTTTAAATATGTCATTAAGATTCTAATCATTTAGAAACCCATCCTAGGAAAAGCAGTCAAGAATTTGGAGGGAGAAAGGGCTGCATGACATTCGTAAAAAGATAAGCACAACATGGCATTAAAAAAACTAAAGTTTACTGTACAAACTTTTTGTTTTTAAATGCTGGACCGTATAATCTGCAGTCAAGCAGACGTTATTCAATGCTGAACTGTATGATCTCCAGTCAAGTAGACCTTAATCGCCCATGCGCATTCTTTCACGCCATGCCGATTCTTTGATAACTATGAAAAATCCCCAAAAAAACAGCGATTTTTTACCAGCAACGGTTTGGAAACGTCTGCTTGCCATAGAAACGGCCGTTGACGACGGAAAACCCGTTTCGGCCGTCGTGACGCGAAACGGCCCTCTCCCGTCACGTTTCTGGTAACATAGGTTTGGCGTGGCAAGGAAGACCTTCCAGAAGAACTTATTTTTCATATCAATTATCTTGGAGCTGATCAACCAACTTTCACTCTCAATTTCTCTAAAGGTAGGTGATTTTCTTCAGAATGAAATAGAATAAGCATTTTATGTTCTTTTTTAGATAAACCCACTAGGACCTGTGGTACAGGGGAAGTAGAAATAGAATTTATCTCAACAAGATTTATGAGGCAGAGCAAGTTATAATATAATTTATTACATGAATTCTGTAGCTGATGTACCGTTTATTGCCTGAATGAATCAATCATGTAATGCATTGTTTTAACATTTAAGAGACCACTGAAAAAGTTCAGGCAGCCACTTTTGAATAGTAGTATACATCAAAGGTTAAAACCTGACAAAGTAATTTAACTGGGTTCTATGGATTCGCCAAGATCTCCAATATCTATAAAACTGAGAAGAAACTCATTGTATTTTATCATTAATGAAAAGGGTGAATACAGAATATTGATAGATTAATTCTTCAGGGGGGGTTTGATTTTGGCCCAATTTAATGCAGGTGCAAGTCAAGTCATTGCTCAGTACTACCAACTCATCCGCCTTGGCTTTGAGGTAAGAAACAAATAGTTTAATTAATCTTTAATATGTGTTTGAAAGAACCAATTGACAAAAACCCAACTGTACAACTGCTGCAGGGATACAAGAGAATCATGGAAAACTGCAGGACAAATGCCAAATATTTACGTGATAGCCTTATAAGTACAGGGCGATTCAATATACTGTCAAAAGAGGAGGGTGTACCTCTAGTTGCCTTCTCCCTCAAGGACAAGCTCAAGTACAATGAACATGATATTTCAGAACATCTGAGAAGGTTTAAGTGGGTGGTGCCTGCGTATAATATGGCTCCAGATGCTCAGCACATAACCCTTCTGCGTGTGGTTATACGAGAGGACTTCAGCAGAAGCATGGCTGACAGGCTCGTACAAGATATCCGTACAGTTTTGAATGAACTGGACTCTGTACCATTCAAACGAGAGAAGAAGGGGGCTAATGTTGCTGGTGCTGCAAATGTGCATGGCCACGGGGTTTTAACTAGGAAGAAGTTGAAGGATCTTAATTCCCCCCGCAAAACCAAAGCTATTTGTTAAATACCACTCTCACTGCTTTATGGATTAAAAGTTTCAATAATGAGCAATGTCGGGAGACATTAGCTACTCTGAATTTACTACATTTAAATAAATTTACTAACTGTGATATATATGTTTGGTTACGAACCTTTGGTTGCTGTATAATAGTGATTAGTTTAATGTATGTATTAATGTTTATGGGATTAGCAGAGATTTTAGTAGAGATTTAAGAAGAAGTTCATTAAGCTAATTTATGTTTTAATGTTCTTAGGGTTTGTTATAAGGGATGAAATACATCATATCTAATTTTGTTCTTGATCTAAAACGAAAATAATGGATAGATCCACTTAAATAAGAGTATAAGACACCTTAATAACATCATAAAAATGTGATAATTAGAATACACATTTACTACCCACATCCTTCCTTCACTAAAGTTCACTAAAGTAAATTACAAGACATGCCTATGCATTCCTTCATTTCCTTAGGTTATAATAACCCTTCACTTAAACAATCAATAGATGTTAAGCTTTGCACTACCCTGTAGATTTTTTTTGAAGAGACAAGGAAGAGAACAATACATTTAGTGACTACAATTAACAATAGATAAGATCCTATGCTATCATTTTGAGTTACTAGAAATAGGATAGAGAAAATAACAACCCAACAAGGACACAAAACATTCATAATAATCATATAAGACTCAATAAGAAGGGGTGTTTTAAACACTTTATTGATTATAAGAAATAGGACAATATTCATGCTTTTGTAGGTGTACATGTGTCATAAGGAAGGGATGAGAATGGCATTTGATGATTTTTATTTTACAAGAATGTCACTAACTATTGAGATAATATTCATTATCTCTAAATGTTTCTAGATTAGGTCGTGTTAGTATTTTTGCATCAATGTTTCGAATCACACTCCATGATCCATCATCAAGATAGTAGATCTAGCATAAGGAATACAATGAAAAGTTGTTGACGAAGAATTGCATAAAAAGGATGGAGGGAGGTGAGAGAGGTTGACACAACAAACAAAGCACTAAGGTGGATTAATTGACCACAATGACCATAGAGCTAGAAAGCAAAAACAAGGGAATAATAAAAAAGACAGGTAAAAAAATGGCCTAATAAGAGAGAGCAATTGCAAAGGACCAAGAAACTAAAAAGAGAGAACCAAAAAGAAGTAAATCTATATGCATATTATATGAATTATGTCAAAAATTATACTAAAATGAAATAGAGGGAGAATACGAATATAAGAAAGTGCAAAATACTATTAACTAGAAAGTAAAATAACTTACTAATTTATGATAAAAACGAAGTAAAAAATTGTTAATATACTATGTATACTAAAAAAATATACGCATAGAAAGAATAACATTAAAAAAAATGGGATTACATTACAAAGCATATAATATGAATTATAATGTAAAAAAATATATTTAAATTTATGATGTAAGATAATGAAATATTAAATATAAAAGCTACAATTAAATAAATGTAAATCAAACTTATTAAAAAACTAATGATAAAACTTATAAATATATATAAATAAATATATGTTAAAATCTTGCAAGAAATGAAGCTTGTTTTAGGTTGAGAATCATAGTGGTAGCAAAGGCAACCTTTAGATTTTCACTTAATATAAACATTTTTTAATCTCAACAAAATTAAGAAAACTAGAAATGTTTTGACATGTTATTTTATGATAAATTATACCTTCATGGGGCATGATAAGCAAACTTGAATCAAGGTAAACTTACAACCCTATATAGAAACTAATCTTTATTTATAAGATTCATGAGAACCTGGCTGCTTTAAGAAGGTTACAGTTTTCCATATTCCATTTTTTTTAGAAAAAGGAGGATCCCCAACATACAAAGGAAAAATAAAGAAAGAAAGCAGACAAAACAAAGCAAAACAACAAACTATGTACAAAAGAAGTAGGAAAATTATATACAAGGGATTTTTTGGATTCCTAAACCTTAAAATTATTCTTTGAGAATTGACCATTGAATAGAAGAGGAACATCCTCACCTATCAATGTTTTCAACTTGTACGTATTATCTCCTAATATTTCAAAGATTTGAAAAGGACCTATCCAAAGTTTGTCAATTTTTTTGTGTTCACCTTTCTTATCATGTGTTTTGTCCCAACACAAAAATAGGTCTAATTTCTTAAAGGATTTAATTTTGAATCATTTATCAAACCGTATTTTGACTATTGATTGATTATTATCAAAGTGTTTGATATCTCTATCTAATTTCTCTTCCAAATGAAGAAGTTGGAGCAACCCAACTTCAATTTTCTCATCAAATCTTAAGCATTCTTGAATGAATTGTCATGTAGGAATCTTAAGGTTAACTGAGAAGATGGGATCCAATACATATACTAGATGATAGGGAGAAGTTCCTAAGGATGATTTTAGTCTACTCTTATCTACCCATAGGGAAAATTTTAACAATGCATGCCACTCTTTTGGGTTCTTTTCTATCAACTTCTTGATTATTTCTAACATATTTTTGTTAGTAGATTCAACAAGGCCATTACCTTGTGGATGATAATTGGAGGAATTTTTTAATATTATGCCATTTTCAAATTCCCAATTAGAAAACTTCAAAGACGATAACTTAGTATTACCATTGCCACATACTAGATAATATGGTGCATCCCAAACCTAGTTATGATATTCTCCTCCAAGAACTTGATTACCATATTTGTAGTACATTAATTTCTACAAGTAACCTCTTTCCATCTCATACAATAATTAGTTTTTATTAGTATGCGCTTGTGTACAAGTGATGATGCTAGATTGATTGGACCAATGAAGCCTGAATGCCATTGTGTAAATGGACACAATTCCATTACATGTTGTTGTGGTTGAGTTTAATTTCTTCTTTCAGTTGAAGCAAATTGGAAAGTATAGAAATACTTCATATGATTTTGAGTATCCTTAAATATGGTGGACCAATGATATCCAACCCTTAAAATCTATGTTTTTCATATATGATTCATGGGTTGTTCCAAATTTATCATGAAATTGTTTTAGTACTTGATCCATTTTAGAGTGCTTTAGGTATCTCAAATAAAATCCTTTATGATTCTTCTAGAAGAGCACACCCTCCTTTTATCATATATTTTTTCTTTTTAGTTTTGGGGCTTTTTTTTGTGAGGCTCTTAAATTTAAAGGACACTTGTTATTCAATAAATAATGAACAATATCAACATACCAATCCTCCTTAAAGATCATTTATGTAATATATTAGTGACTTGTTAGGTTTGATCTATATTAAAAATATGTTTTGTCAAAGTTTGACCTCTTACCAATTTAATTGGAGTTATTTCCATGCCAAATTCTTAAAGAGTAGTGATCCATTTTTCTTTCCTTTCTCCAGGTTCATTTTGTTTCAACAATGTCTTCACAATTGAATTAGGTACCACAACAATCACTTGACTTCTTCTTTTTTGAAAAAAGGCTAATAGCCTATATATATTAATAATAAAAGTAAGTAATTACAAAAGTTCCCAAGACAACCTAATTCATGCTTTTGATCCAGCTAGAATATTTACATGATAATATTTCCTATTTTTGTTTCCAGTGAGCTTTGGAAATTTTTGATTGAAAATATGTTGAAGCTACTAGGTGACACTCTGAACTAAGAAGCTTGACACGCCTTTAATCACTGAGAAACCCATTACACTTGGTAAATTTTAAGGTGGAACCCCAAACAGAGAATCCTGACATGC